>OU015464.1:85877-225877 GCA_907164805.1 Brachyptera putata
AATTTTTTCACATACACTAAAAACAACAGAAGGAAAAATTTAACCAAAATTTAAAGCGAAAAAAAAAGGGGCCAAAATGTACGGGAAAACTAAGGTACTTTTAGCCCTTTCCCCATTAATTCTATAAAATGGTGAGAGTTGTTTTTTTCTGGTATTTTTTAAGAAAAATTGATGGTCCCCAAACCCAGAAAATTTGGCTATACTCGCATCAGCCTTTCCAAAAAAAGGGTCAAATTTCCCAAAAATGAAATTCCACCCACTTTAAAGGTATAAAAAACATCTTTTTTGATTGGGCAAAATTTTTAGGAACAAGGGGACATTCGAAGAGTTATTCCGTTGAATTTTGGCTAAAAGTAAGGAAAAGAATTAGAAGGTTTCCAAAATTTTTAAAATATGGGACTCTAATGGTGATACACTAAGTTGTTTTTCGCTCTAAAATCTCTAAACGGGAAAACGCTTTATGTTTTTCCGCTTTGATGGAGAGCTTAAAGACTTGAATTCTTTAAAAAAATTGTTTAACAATTTGCTGTTTTGACGGTCAAGCAAAAAAATAAATCTTTCCTTTTGGGTTGGTTGTTTCGTAGACTTTCTCATAAAGGAAAATATGATGCAATTTAATTTTTATTATATTGATATTAGAACATAGAAACGGTGACGCTGTTACATATAACACTTAAAACCAAATTTTTTTTCATTACTCTTTCAATAATTTTTCTAAATAAAAAAGGGCCTGTTTTAAGTTTCCTTATTGGTGACATTTGTCCCTTGGTTTTAATAGGTTTTCTTAAAGCTTCAAACGGTGTAAAAGTCATTTTAATTTTTATACCCAAAAACGACTGTTTGGTTTCTTTAAAAGTTCGAAAGATCGTATCATCTTATTTAAATTTTGGTGAAAATTAAATTTTTTTCAAAAGAATTTTTTTACGAAAATTCTTCTTTTTTTTTTTTTTCATAATTTAATATTTTTAAAAAACGGGGTTGGACAATGAAATTTGGGAAATTGTACATTTTTAAATATTAAAATTTGGTGAAAATTTAAATTTTTTGAAGGACTTTTTTTATGAAAATTTTTCTCTGGTTTATTCTTATGGGTTATTTGGAAAAGGGAAAATAGTTTTCTCAGATGGTGCAACCGATTGCGTAAAAAAAAACTAATGGGACAATCCCGATGTGAACATGGGCTGCCAAGTTTCATCGAATTTGAATTTTTGGTGACCTGAGAGCGCGAACAAAAAAAAAAAAAAAAAAAAAAAAAAAAAAAAAAAAAGTACTTTTTTTTTTTGGGGCAAGTTAATGAGTCTTCGCTTT
Organism: Brachyptera putata; assembly: GCA_907164805.1. Lineage (NCBI taxonomy): Eukaryota > Metazoa > Arthropoda > Insecta > Plecoptera > Taeniopterygidae > Brachyptera > Brachyptera putata. Next base: position 87,186 of record OU015464.1, read on the forward strand.
TGCTCATCCAATTAAAGCGTTTTGGAACGGAGACCGGATTTGTGTTCCAATTTTATCACACTACACATACATAACAACAGAACTGAGAAATTCAACCAAAAATTTCAAGCGACAAAAAAATTTGGCCAAAATGTACAGGGTTAACTAAGGTACTTTTGGACCTCTCGCCATTAATTTCTATGAACTGGTGAGAGCTATGATGTTCTGGTATTTTTTCAAGAGTATAACTTGATGGTCCCTAAATCCTCAGCAGATTTGGCTATACTCGCATCAGCCATTTCCAAGAAAAAGGTATCTGAATTTCCTAAAAACTGCAATTTCCAGCCACTTTTCAGAGTCATAAAAAATCATCATTTTTGATTCGGCTAAAATTTTGTGGGGAGACAAGAGGACATTTCAGAAGAGTTATTCCGTTGAAATTTTGCTAATAATGCTGATGGAAAAGTAATTAGAAGGATTCCAGAATTCCATAATATGGGACTCTACCATGGTGAGTACACTAAGTTGTTTTTCGCTCTAAAATCTCTAAATTGAACGCGATTTAGGAACGAAGACCGGATTTGTGTTACAATTTTATCACACTACACATACATAACAACAGAACTGAGAAATTCAACCAAAAATTTCAAGCGACAAAAAAATTTGGCCAAAATGTACAGGGTTAACTAAGGTACTTTTGGAGCTTTCGCAATTACTTTCTATGAACTGGTGAGAGCTATGATGTTCTAGTATTTTTTTAAGAGTATAACTTGATGGTCTCTAAATCCTCAGCAAATTTGGCTATACTCGCATCAGCCATTTCCAAGAAAAAGGTGTCTGAATTTCCTAAAAACTGCAATTTCCAGCCACTTTTCAGAGTCATAAAAAATCATCATTTTTGATTCGGCTAAAATTTTGTAGGAAGTACAAGAGGACATTTCAGAAGAGTTATTCCGTTGAAATTTGCTAATAATGCTAATGGAAAGTAATTAGAAGGATTCCAGAATTCTATAATATGGGACTCTACCATGGTGAGTACACTAAGTTGTTTTTCGCTCTAAAATCTCTAAATTAAACGCGATTTAGGAACGGAGACCGGATTTGTGTTCCAATTTTATCACACTAAACATACATAACAACAGAACTGAGAAATTCAACCAAAAATTCCAAGCGACAAAAAAATTTGGCCAAAATGTACAGGGTTTTAACTAAGGTACTTTTGGACCTTTCGCAATTAATTTCTATGAACTGGTAAAAGCTATGATGTTCTAGTATTTTTTTAAAAGTATAACTTGATGGTCCCTAAATCCTCAGCAAATTTGGCTATACTCGCATCAGCCATTTCCAAGAAAAAGGTGTCTGAATTTCCCAAAAACTGCAATTTCCAGCCACTATTCAGAGTCATTAAAAATCATCATTTTTGATTCGGCTAAATTTTGTAGGAAGTACAAGAGGACATTTCAGAAGAGTTATTCCGTTGAAATTTTGCTAATAATGCTAATGGAAAAGTAATTAGAAGGATTCCAGAATTCTATAATATGGGACTCTACCATGGTGAGTACACTAAGTTGTTTTTCGCTCTAAAATCTCTAAATTGAAAGCGATTTGAGAACGGAGACCGGATTTGTGTTCCAATTTTATCACCACTACACATACATAACAACAGAACTGAGAAATTTCAACCAAAAATTTCAAGCGACAAAAAAATCTGGCCAAATGTACAGGGTTAACTAAGGTACTTTTGGACCTTTCCGCCATTAATTTCTATGAACTGGTGAGAGCTATGATGTTCTAGTATTTTTTTAAGAGTATAACTTGATGGTCCCTAATCCTCAGCAAATTTGGCCATACTCGCATCAGCCATTTCCAAGAAAAAGGTGTCTGAATTTCCCAAAAACTGCAATTTCCAGCCACTTTTCAGAGTCATAAAAAATCATCATTTTTGATTCGGCTAAAATTTTGTAGGAAGTCAAGAGGACATTTCAGAAGAGTTATTCCGTTGAAATTTTGCTAATAATGCTAATGGAAAAGTAATTAGAAGGATTCCAGAATTCTATAATATGGGACTCTACCATGGTGAGTACACTAAGTTGTTTTCGCTCTAAAATCTTTAAATTAAACGCGATTTAGGAACGGAGACCGGATTTGTGTTCCAATTTTATCACACTACACATACATAACAACAGAACTGAGAAATTCAACCAAAAATTTCAAGCGACAAAAAAATTTGGCCTAAATGTACAGGGTTAACTAAGGTACTTTTGGACCTTTCGCAATTAATTTCTATGAACTGGTGAGAGCTATGATGTTCTAGTATTTTTTTAAGAGTATAACTTGATGGTCCCTGAATCCTCAGCAAATTTGACTATACTCGCATCAGCCATTTCTAAGAAAAAGGTGTCTGAATTTCCCAAAAACTGCAATTTCCAGCCATATTTCAGAGTCATAAAAAATCATCATTTTTGATTCGGCTAAAATTTTGAAGGATCCAAGGACTTGGAGACCCTAAGACTCCAGGACCCTGGGACCAGAGGACCCAAGGACCCAAGGACTCAAGGACCCAAGGACTCAAGGACCCAAGGATCCTAGGACCCTGGAACCGTAGGACCCCGGGATAGAGGATCCCGATGGAGGATCCCGATGGAGGATCCCGATGGAGGATCCCGATAGAGGATCCCGTCGGAGGATCCCGATAAAGGATCGCGATGGAGAATCCCGATGGAGGACCCAAGGACCCTAGGACCCTAGGATGGAGGATCTCGATGGAGAAAATTGATAGAGGATCCCGATGGAGGATCCCGATGGAGGATACCGATGGAAGATCTCGATGGAGAATCCTGATTAAGGACCCAAGGATTCAAGGACCCTAGGTCCCAAGGACCAAAGGACCCTTTGACCCTGGGACTCTATGACCCTAGGACCCTAGGATCCTAGGACCCTAGGACCCCAGGACCCTGGAACACCAGGATGGAGGATCCCGATGGAGGATCCAAGGATCCGGAGACCCTAGGACTACAGGACCCTAGGACCCAAGGACCCAAGGACCCAAGGATCCTAGGACACTGGGACCCTAGGACCCCGGTATAGAGGATCCCGATGGAGGATCCCGATGGAGGATCCCGATGAAGGATCCCGATTGAGGACCCAAGGACTCAAGGACCCAAGGACCCAAGGACCCAAGGACCCAAGGACTCGAGGACCCAAGGACTTTGGGACCCTCGGACCCTAGAACCCTAGAACCCTACGACCCCAGGATCCCAGGGCCCTAGGACCCTAAGACCCTAGGACCCTAAGACCCTAGGATCCTAGGACCCTAGGATCCTAGGACCCTAGGATCCTAGGACCCTAGGACCCCAGGATGGAGGATCCCGATGGAGGATCCCGATGGAGTCCTCGGGTCCTTGGGTCCTTGGGTCCTTGGGTCCAAACGTTAGCATCGTTGACCATGACGGAAATCAAGCCCTGACTGATGGTTCAGTGTGCTAGACCGTTGCAATACCTCGCACATAAACCTCTATCCATCGTTATAATGATTTTTGAATCACCATTATGTAAGTGGGGTGAATGAATGAATGAAAACGATGAATACGGGAACAATGCACAGAGGTGAACGATGATACACATACTCTCACGTATACAGTGGTTCAAGATATTATAAATCAGCACAAATAATCATCCCTCAGTATGCTGGGGTCCACCTCACCATTCACAGAGTCTTAAACGTCAGCATCGTCGAACTTGACGACAATCATGCCCTGAATAACGGTTCAGTGTGCTACTCCTTCAGAACAGTGTTACTGACTACGTGAGAATATGTACAAGATATTATGAACCCAGTATCCCAGGGTCCACCTCAGCGTTACAATTTGATATCACAATGTCTGACCAAAGCTGGGTGTTACCTAAAGATAGTTGTCACCCTAACTTGGTATGGAGATTACCAGCTTCTTTCAGGTCAGAGCTAGCCGGACTTTGGTAGGGACTTGGATTCATAAGTTGGTATTAAATGTTGGTAATTGTTTTGCGAAAGTCACACCTGAATGGACCAAAAGTGTTTACAAACAAGAAAAATGGCGACAAGAGCGAAGAAAGCCCGTTCAGTTGATTTCACTTCGAAGGAAGTATATTCCCTCCTTGAGATAGTATCAACTTATAAGAAAATAATAGAAAATAAAAAAACAGATGCGGTCACTTGGCGAGAAAAGGTAAGAACATTATTCATGTTGATCAAGAAAGAATTGCAATGTAGGCCTAGGCAACACCAGTTTCATTTCGAGGTTACTCTTGCCTGTCAATGAAGTCGAAAAGACTTGGACTTTCACCTAGGCCCATCACCTGGGGCTAGGTACATGACATACATGCCTACAAACTGATATATGCAGATAGGTCTAACTCAGATCTAACATTATTCAATCAAAGTTTGGTTTTAACAGTATGATAGGATAGGGCATATAACTAGGCCTAGGCCTAGACCTACGCTTCGATTTTAAGAATAAGACTAGCTTTTGCTAGCAGTGTACTGGTTAAATTACACGGCCTATGCCCTAGGCTAGTTTGGCTTCGCCTAACGACAGGCTTAACCTGGCCTTCCATGAACGCGGTATTCGCTTGGCAAATTCGCTAAGCGTTTTTTTCTAGCTCGGCTACCGTGACGCCTCGCCAATGATTGGTCGTTTTTCAACAAGGCGTCTAAAATACCGCGTTCATGGAAGGCCAGCTTTACACCCAATTGCTTGGACACGATATAAATCGTGGAAAAGGGTCGGTTTGTTTGTTTAGACTTTTCTTATTTTAGGAGCAGATATTGATACATGTTCATGTGTATGTCACTTGTAGCAGTGTGCATGGGAGCGTATCGTGACAAAATGTAATGCCACGACCACGCGCCCAAAGGACGTCAATGCGCAGCGACGACACGCATACGACACGCTGGAAGGCGAAGTGAGAGCTGCCATCGCCATTGAGCGTCAACAAAAATCAGTGGAGGCCCATTCCAAAAAACGAAAGGCCAGCCAGGTGTTATCGACATGATGAGGGGACTGATTTCGTTGTCATGTGAAGGATTACCTTCAATGCATGACAGCGACATGCTTGTCACACCAGTTAGTTGGAAAATAAAATTAAATTGCTAGGCCTATGTATTATAAATTTCGAATCACTACCGGTATTTTAGTTGTTAAAATGTTACAGCAAACTTCTCTTACCAAACTTCTCTTAAAATTGATTGACTGTGGGCTACACTTTCAACTTGAAAAGTATTTTAACTACAGTATGGTACCAGACAGTTCATTGGATCGGTTCACTTTTCATGGCACATTTTCAATTTAAATATTATTTTAAAGGTCGTGACGTGAGTGTAGTTAATGTCTAGACTTCCAATTATTATTTCACTGTGAGCATGTAATTTCCCCAATTTTCCATGTTTTTTTCACATTTTGATGTAGGCATAACGGTATTTGAAACATAATGAAATTTAGTTTAGGATTTGTGTTCCAATTTGATCACATTACACATACATAACAATAGAACTGAGAAATTCAACAAGTTTTAAGCGACAAAATTTTTGGACCAAAACGCACATGGTTGAGTAAGCTTGTTTTTGACCTTTCGCAATTCATTACCATCAACTGGCGAGAGCTATGATGTATACGGTATAGGAAAAGATAATTTATCAAGTTTTTAAATCGTGAAGTGTAAGAAGGTTCGCTGCCAATTTGTGATTGATATCTTTCATTATATTTCAAATGTAATTTCTATTTAATGTCACGCTTACTCAACTGTCTACGACTCAACATATTGCGTTCTCCTGCCACCTTTCAGGTCTTTCAATTGTGTCGGCAACATCAGCGAAGGCCCCTGTTAGGCCTGCTATCTCGAGAAAATGACACCTCACCAAATCTACCCCGAATTTATTCAATATTCTAAACCTCGTTTCTTCCCCTTCCTGAAGAAAAAAAACTTTTCACCCTTCTCTGTTGAAAGACGTGTTACTGAGATGGAATGTTAAACTTCGCTGTCGATATGGTATTTTCTCGTAGGAAGTTTCGCTCTCCGTCGTCAGTACGGTGGCGCTGCCAGTCGGCGGATGTGTGAACTGGTACGGCAAGTTTAGTTGATGGTACTATCCCTTCCTGTGCCGCGTGACACCAATAAATTGGCTGCGCTCTAGCTCACCGTGATAAGGACCGACAAGTGTTTAATACCGCGTCACTTTAGGCATACAGCGCCTCCTTACGCCTATTACATGCACAAATGTGCTCGTGAGCTTTTATACGGAGAAAATATGGTATGTATATTAGGAAAACGCCTTACATGCGTTGTGAGATGAGCTCAGAAGTATGGAAATGTAGAATTAAGAACATTTGGTCGGCTCAATGTACATATACAGGCCATGGATCACTTCAAAGGTTTGAAAACCGCGGCTGTCTGTTGGTATGTGGACCTTGGTTTCCCAACAATTATACCAGTGCCTTCTTCATATCCATCACAGATTTTAATCGCTTCAATTTATTGGTGATACTTGTTGCTCACATTTGATAGTGAGTTGTCCCCGAGCCACGTGATCCTGCGGCTCGGATTACGACGCGGCTGGACGTCGCAACTCTTAATTGATTAATTCAGCTCGCACGACGGCTTTCTTCAGCTCGGCTCTCATTCGATTTCCCAACACTTTTCAGTAAGAGATACCCCGGGGGGGCGGACGTGCCGCTGCATGGAGCCATTCCTCTAATCTAGTTAGTTATGTTAGATTAAATTAGACCACAGACGTAATATATACTATACCAAGACAACTTCCTGCTTCTGACAAAACAAAAATGAAAACTTTCCCCATTCCCCTCGGCTCTATCTGTGATTAGTACATCGTTCCGAACGCTAGGATGCGCGGCAAGCGGGTGGGCGAGAGTTGATCACGATTCTGCGTGATTGTCGCGAACTCCAGCGGCTGGAAATGCTAGTACAGGGTGAGGAGTCAGAAAGGAGTGGGAATTAAGTATAGGGCGCAGTTTTATCTCAATATTGCGTGGCAAGTCCTGAGTATCTTCCGTGCATGATTAGATCCCGGGAACCAACTCTTACAGAAAGTTGTTGCCGTCACAAAATGGTTCTTATCAAGACGCCCTCGGTAGCTCAGTCAACTAAGAGGCACCGAAGTCTCTCGTTACGCATGTAAATACCATTGACCCCTTAAATTACATTATCACCTGCTCATTCGTACCCCCACATTACCTGCTCATTCGTACCCCCACATTACCTATGCAGTTAATGAAGTGTTTATGAGGGATTATTTTCTGTGAAGATGCAATATTTCATCAGATTGGTTTCACGGCAATACTGGGCTCATCGCTTGTTCATATAAGCAGTGAGACCATCCCCTGTCGATCCTCAAATAAGAAGAGTGACATCAGTTGTAAAAGTGGTAGATATTGAAATTCACAAGCCACTGTTGCCACAACACAAGACAGTACGTTCACTTGCACAGAGTTGTCGACACATTGAATTGCGTTCTTGATCAAATGCACTGTCATCAGATGAGCGTAGCGAATATTTCTATTTCACTCACTGGAAAAAATTGGGTTCGTTTTCATGTCTGTGTGCTTGTTTTATTTCTGTTTCGTATTTTTTTCTTATTTTTGTTCACAAAAATGGTGGGGATAAGGGACGTGGAGTTATAATAAAAATCCATCGAAAAACCTGATAAAATAGCAGTTGAACCTCTATCTAGTATTAAATACATGAATACATAATATAGTAGTAGTAATTCAAGACGCGGTTAATGGAGAATGGAGAATGGCGGTGGCTCTAATCGCTGTTCACACTGCTGTTAATGGACTCTCTACGTTGATTCCATCTGTTATGATTATTAGTATAGTTAAGGACGACAAAACACATTTGAACTACATTCACAATTTCACAACAATGTCTAATGACAAAAATGAAGATAACAAGTGAAGGGTGTGTTGAACAAGCAGTAAACACGTGGGCGAGGCCGTGATAAGTGCCTTAACTACACGGTCCGCTCTTTTCCCATCGAGACGGCGTAATAACCAGCTCGACACACTGCGTGCCCGGCATGTGCTAACCGCCATGGCCAGAGAGAGATTAGTATTCAAGGGAGGCTGGATATTGAATAGGAGGGAGCGGGTTTTAATCGCTGGTGATGATTACAGCTAATTCAGCGGGGGTACAGGCCAGTGGCCGCGCGGCTAGCAAGGACTATTAATATGAAAGGAGAAGTTTGAAGTGAAGAGGGAAGTAGAAGTGCATCATTAGCTTGTGGGCCTATACTTCATGTCCTTGCAGACTATCCGATGTTTATACCTGGAGATGTCGGGGATGACCACTGAGCTGTCGACAATGTGGATACCAAGACGTCTCTCAAGGTGCTGCAACTTTCAGTGCAAAACGGTTTCACTGAATCTATTGATCGCTGCTCTACCCGTTGTAGACTTCGAAACTATACGCCATACCCTCATTATACCTCATGACACTGGTATACTCGGAAGCTATGTATACACACCTTGGTTTTGAAACTATCGAGTCATTCAATATACAATTACCGATTTCATTGATTTTACTCGACCCTTCTATCATGAAATGCTACCATTCTGTTTGCTACACTTCTCAAGAAAAAGATGGATCCATGCAAATATCATAGTGAGTTTTCTTCCATACACTTCAGTTTTATACTATTTTTATATTTCAATATTCAACAGAATTGGATCGTAAATTCGTATGGTTATCGCCATTTTTACGTACAATTCGTACGCCTATACGTCTCTATCTCCTTCCATTCCTCGCTACCTGGTCTAGCGACGCACCGGCATGTTCCTGTATTCCTGTACATTAAGCATTCGAATAATAGGCCTATAGTAAGCTACAATGATCTCCAGTTTATTGCTTCTCCTGCATCTTTATGTTGTCCTCGTATTCAGGAGCGGGGGTGCGTGCCGTGGGGGGGGGGGGGGGGGGGTCGTGAGGTGGCGGAGGTCATAAAAGTGTAAGAGGTTGCGTTATCTGAGTCTGAAAGTGTATATGATCATTACTCCAGGGATGTATATATAGAATAGGTGTGGAGTTGGTTCAAGTCGTTAGTAGAGAGAGAGAGAGAGAGAGAGAGAGAGAGAGGGAGGGGGGGGGTAAAGTTAAGCGGGCTCTATCGGTCGACTTAACAGCTCATCAAGCGGCAGGAACTTTGAATAAGCTGCCAATATCACACAGTTCGGCTCCAGGGGGTGGGGGGAGGGGGAGGGGGGGGGGGGGGGTAAAATGCTCAGATGAGGAAATGACAACATTACAGCTTACAAGTCGTAACTATTCACGATAAATGTACAAAGAACAACACAATTAAAATATAAAAGCCAACAATAATTGTCAAAGCACGCGTTACGTGTAGGTGTGGCCTACTGGGTGGGTTAATCACGGCCGCCACCCTTCTTCGTTATCTTGGTAGTTCAAAAGAAACCTACTTTTCCTTCAACAAACAGCTTACAGTTAATTGTAAACCAAGTTTAATTGATACGATAGAATATCTCCAGAGAACACAATTGCAGTAGCGAAGCGTCGGGGTAAACATTGAGACAGTGTCTACCCAACGAATAAAAGGGAAAGGAAAAAATTGTATACCTCTATTTTCATTTCTAAATTGATTTCAAATTTCTCCAGGAGACGATATTTTGCCCACGCTGTGTGCGGTGCGTGTGTATGTTTCTGTGCCCTGGCTGACTCACATGCTTTCGCTGCTATGCTTGTGAGACGCTGTGGACAGTCGTCTCTTCCCGAGCCCCTGTTATACGTGTAATCGAGTTGTGAGCATGCTAGGATTTCAGGCCACATATGACGAAAGAACCGCGCGCTTGAGACACGTCTCATACACGTGCTATTTGAGCGGGCTTTCATTTATTACGTCAAGTCGCAGATGAAATATTGGTCCAAATGAACCCTTCGCCTATTGTATATCTATTTCTCTATGTATCGTTATTTTATTTATTGTCCTAACATGTATATTGGGTAGTTTATTTTCATTTCGAGAAGGTTGGAAGATCGGAAACACAATTCGTCAGTTTAAAAATGTCCATCACTCAAGTCAAAAGGTACATAAAGTTTGCATCCAGCTCTTGAATTTCTAAACTACCCAAATCCTCCGGTAATTTTTTTATGACTGTTATTTTTGAAGTGTTTTTAAATTAGCTTTACAGTTATTCCTGCACTTTTCGCTTTTTTTTTTATTGTACTGATCCTATAACCAATCAACATCCTGGAAAATGAGCCGATATCCAATCAAGAGTCTGAAAAATTGGCGATATATACATTTTGACTCCATGTAGGCTACAATAGCTGGCTTCACTGAAGCTTAAACTAATCTTAAGGCTTATCTAAATTTACTAATACACTCTTTCGTGTCTCCCCTGTCGGATTGTCACGCTTCGCCACTGCACAATTGTCATTAGTGACTATAATATGTTCGTTTGATTGACTTCACATTGGAACCAGTGGGCCACGCAATGATCGAGTAGGCCTACTACCAAGAAGTGCGTCAGTTCGGTTATCGGCCACGGGCGGGAGGCGCGCTGTAAGAGGGCGATAGATCCTCGAGCCACAGCGGACGCCGCCGACATGATGAATATTACAACATCGAGCCGAGACGGACGGTTTATTTTATTCATCGAGTAAAAGTCGTAAAATTCATTTTATTGCCCTCATGCAGCTACCTGGGAATGATTTATGTATTAACATATATTATTACGTTTACAGAGGTATTAATATTTGAAGCACACGTTTTAACATGACTATATATATATATATATATATATATATATATTATATAACCTTCAGTGAGTACTACAACCGAATTACAATCGTCTCGGAAAAAGGAATGTTCATTTCCAAATATGCGTTTGTGGAGTAATTTAGTGTCATCCATAAAGGTCTAGCTAGATAAGAGATGGTTTAGTTCGAAAACGTCCCTGTATAAATAAAATAGTTTTGAATGCGGACGTGGTTGCAAGCTGACAGTGTGGTGTGATAATATAATTCCAGCGAAGAAGATTTCAAGTTTGTTTCGCGAAGAGAATAATTTGTCTGGTGAATGTGCAGCTAGCGAGCATTGCTTATCGGGACGCAAATGTTCCGAGAAATGTTGAACCCCCCCCCCCCCCCCCCCCCCTCCGCGATATACATACACACGATTCAGCGGCAATATGAAACGCCGGCTGAGAAACGGGGATAAGATTGACCTCATTAATTTTTCTTGTAGCTTTTCCCCGACACTAGCGCTGCTCGCGGCATGGGAAGAACTAATTTTCTCGCTCGAAGAGCTAGCGGAGGAAATGCCACAATGGAGCGTCACGGAGCTCACTTTAACACGTGTTTCTAATATGGTGTTGGCGCTCGATAGATAGATACAGAAATGGTTATATTGAATACATTATAGATATATTTACAGGCCTATATTATATATGCCTGTATAATATAACTATATTCATCTTCATTTTCGGAATATTCCTTCAATTTCAATGACACTACTTTTGTTGTAGGCCTTTACACATAATTAAATTAGTTTAATGATATTTCAAGATTTTTTTGTTACCAATTTTCTATAACTTTTGTAAATAACCATTGTAGGCCCTACTTAGGTCCCGTTTTACGAATAATAAATTTGTTGATTAAGCGATAACTAGTGGATTAAACTTGTTATTATCCCTGGTTACCAATGTTATTCTTGTACCTCAATTGATAATTAGCTTAATTAAAACATTTCTACTTATCGGTAATATGTGCCCTCACCTATGTATTCTCTCTATCGCACATCAACCATATTGCCCTCACTTGAATCACCTGGGTGGTTATTTGATCCGGAACATGTTTTAGTAACGGACCTGTATATGAGAACAAGAAAGATTTTAACCAGTATTTAATAATAAATATCCAGCAAATAGTGGTAGTTGAAGCGCCGTTACTTCTTCCCCCGCCGGAATGTGCGAAGTTCCGCCGCTTGAAGGGGGCTCGGGGGGCCACTAGGCAAGAGCAAGCAATAGCGTACGCATGTTTTAGTCAGCTTATATTGAGACATTTCAAGCCGAGAAGGGAAAAGAACGTTATCATATTTTCGAGCTCGAATGGCAGAAGAAAAAAGGGAGCCTTTAAGAAAAGCCAATAGATTCCATCTGTGCTGAGATATTTGACTACACCGTTAGTGTATTGCTAGACAGTCACTTTCAATATCACTTTCAAACTTGGGTATTTCATTGCACTATTTTATATATCACGAAATATATATTATATCATAGATATGATATATTATCAAATATCATCAAAAATAATCATACATATATCATAACATTGTAATCTAGATTTAGGGTCATTATTTCTGAATAGAGGCTGCATGAAGATGAATTCGACGATGAATTAATATCGTTTTATAGAAGCGTTATACTTCTCAGTTATTTCAAGATTTCAAAGCAGTCTTGTCATCAAATATACCCAATTATGTATATATGCATCAGAATAATTATGTTAAATATATTCAAAAAATGAACTTTTTGCTCACACGTATTCTGTCCTGGAATCTAGAAACACATATTTCATCCCGATTGATGCTTTCCGCCAGGTATATTAATTGACAAATTCGAGCAGCCACGACCATTGAAAAAAAATCACACACGAATTGAATATACACGAATATTGCATGAAGGAATAAAATTCAAATACATAACAGTAAAGCGAGAAAAAAATCGGAACAAAATGATCAATTTGGTGGAAAACTTACAAGAACAAAGAAAAAGATAGATAATAGAAGTTTTCAAGAATAAGAAGAAAGAAAGAAGATTCAAGATATTTGTGAATGTTTGAATTGTTTTCTATAACCCTGAAATTACTACCTTATCAAGATTTGATTTGTTTGTTGAATGGGTTATCATATTTAAATTATTCTTTGAGGAGATAAGATCGCCCTTGTGGTGCCCCGTTCATCTTCCATCCATATCCTTAATTGGGGAACAATGATTTTGTATTCGATGTTATTAAAAAATAAAAATCAATGTTTGTATTACTTGAGTAATTTGCTCTCGTGTTTTGCAGCCCGGCGCGTCGTTACAGGAGGAAAGAAGGCTGAGAACGCCCGCTTCTACTTTATGACCAATTGGTGTAAATGTAAGCTATTGCAGCTGCAATTTGCGTCAAGCGAATTGCCCATTTGGTTGTAAGCTATGTACGGCAATCCTTTCTTCTCGCAGACTGCATGCCTATCGGGGGGCTGCGTCGATATCCCGCAGATATTAGAGTGGGTGGGGGCGGGACCTAATTGTCTCGAGAGGTCAATATCAGGATGCCATGCTAATGTTATGTACCACGTGAGTGGATCAGTAAGCTATCAGGAGAGAGGCACGTGAAGGAAATGAGACACGCGAAACATAGCAACTTCAAGCCATTAGTAATGTACAGAAAGTGCGAGACATGTACCGGTATAGCAAGAAATGAAACATGCGAAACATGAGACATGTTGAACATGAGAATTAATAGATTGATCAATTGTATTTGTATTGTCACAAGTCAAATAATGATGACATTGAGGATTTGTCTACACACAAAGTTCTACACATTATTATATTCCAATACTCTGTTCTCCCTCTCTCTCTCTCTTGCCCTCCCCTCTCCCCCCCCCCCCTCAGGTTGCCTCAGTCCAGCTGCTCGGACGTCGACTCGCACAGCCGTACGGCCGCCATGGGACGCCGCCTGCCAGCGTGGAGCAGGCAATTAAACGCAAGCCGGCTATCCTATATCATACAGCTAACAAAAGCTTTAAGCTACCTATTTTATTCCCATCCTGATACCAACATAAATCTCAATTCTCGTATCACCTTTCTCTTTTCATTTCTCAGCCCCGCTCTCTCCCTCTTACGTGTCAAATAAAATATAACTCTAGGTAGATTGAAACGGCAAGCAACGATAAAACTTTGAAATAAGAAGTAAGGCATTCTGATATTTTATTCTTGTGTTTACCTTTATAGTTTTTTTTTTTGGGATATAAAGTAGATCCTGGTTTGTAGGTTGTGACTAATACTACTCCCCCCCTCCCCCCTACCCCCGCGCGAAGATTGTATATAGTAACTCTGGGTTTATAAATACTTGATCAACTGAAGGAACAAATAGACCGCATGAATACTTCAGTTGTTGGGAACCAAGTGAAATGGGAAGATGAGGAAGCGAAACGGGCTTATTATGCTTTTTATATCTCCGTAACACATTAAGCTGGAGTCTTAATCAACTTAAAGTAGACCCGATTTCAGAGGTGGTAAATAATTCCAGATAATATGATAATGCAGATAATGGGATTAGGGAGGATGGCAGAGCTTCGTTTAACGAACTTGCTGGTACTTAAGACGTGTATAACGACTCAATTTTATTCATTTTCTATTTTTTAATGTTTCTTTAAGAGCACATCGGAGTCAATTCAGTGAGGTATCAGGTTGTTGGTGACAACGTTTGAGCGGTATGAGATATCGTAACACAGATGTTCTAATACCTGCAAGATGTTACGAGTCACCATACAGCGTTTTCAGCGGCCTAAAGCTGCATGGAAACACGTTTCACAGCTGACCTGTGCAATGTTACAATGCAAGTCTAATGTGATTCAAATCAGATCCAATTCCACTAGTTCTATTTCCCACCAATCTATTCCTGTGCTCTGCTCGTATGTAGGCCTACTGACCGCGAGTAGGCCTGTAATCTGTACTGACCAAGTACTTACAGTGACTTCTAGTCTGAGTGCATATCTCTCAGTGGATTCTTCACATTCAGAAGGGCTTTTCTTGTGACTTGTTCGAACAGTTCATGTGACTAGAAGTGTACATGGAGATTGAAGATCTGAAACTATTCATAGCCATATTATAGTTTAGCCAATAAGGGGCTTTACTGATAGGCCTATCACTCCTGTACAGTCCCTACAGCCTATACATACGATTGAATGGGGGGGGGGGGGGGGGGTATTTCCCCTTTACCACCAGAAGATCATTATTTCCCGTGACCGTGCAGGCAATTGGGTCCCGACCTGCAGCTCTGACCTTCAATGCTCCACTAGGCCGTGATAACCAGATCTCCCCAGCGAAACTAGTGCGATCTACTGGTTATCCTATTAGTTATCCAATTCCAATTTTCTACTCGACAGACTTATTTTCTTTTGGATTTGCTTATTTTGCATTTTGTACGATTGTGCGGATATCTTCCTAGATCTCTACTAAGCACTCTGGGAAGCTTCTAAGAGTATAATGTAGTTCAGCTCGTTAAATCGCTCTTAGTTACAAGAAATCTTTCAAACATTTTCTAGTTAAGAGTGCATGGGAGTTGATTTAAAGACAGCTATAGTATATATTTCCCATCTGTTTACCTAAGATAATTATGCGATTCAACTCGAATTGTTTGTGTTATATACCATCTCAAAAGTGATGTAAATATCTGTGTTCCCCTCGAATTAAAGCTCTGATATCTAATACCGTTTCGAAGTTATCACAAAGAAGCTGATATATCGCTGAATCGACTCTCATGTACTCTTAATTCGCACTGACTTATAAGTGCATATTTGCAACAGAACGCTTAATACACCTTGTGTATTACCTTATAGCCGACCCCGCCTGATGTTTCTCGCTGTGGCATTTTCTTCTAATATGAAAAGCGTTATTTCATCCGACGGAATGGGAAAAAGCACTCAGCTAGCCGTCTATCTTCTGTCTCGGGGGGGAAATAGTGTTCTCTGTCTAACAGAGATAGACGTATCGGGGAAATCAGTGCGGGTCTCTAATGAACTAGACGAGGTCTGGCCACGGAGGAGCACTGGCCAGTAGAACTTGTGGACATATTTCATCAGCCTTTCATTACTCTGATTCGTCCGAATAACAGAAGGTCTTAGTGTACTCGATACCTGATATCCATCATCATATTTGTGTATATTATACATTCTTCATTAGTGAAAATTAAAGACTCTTCTTGCCCATTTGACACATATTACCATGATGAAGGATTTGACAAATTAATAAAGAGAGCAATAAGATGTTTTCCACAACATGAGTTTTCAATTGGATGTGTATTCGGTCAGGTAGGTATAAACCCGGCACCTCCACCACTATTAATTACTCTCTTACATCTACTCGTATAAAGTTGTGGATTTGGGAGATTGTAAGATCCAGAGACCTCAGTCCTCTGCCTTGAGTGATCATCCAACTGAACCGTAATATCTTCAATTTCTCGTTCATCAATATGAAGAATAGAAAAGTAATCTGTCTTCCTAAAATTGAAAAAAAAACTCGACGTGATTGAATGTTTTCTATTTAATAAAATGACTCCACCCAGGGTCTATATTACGAACTGATAGTTAGTGGATAGTTAATGGATTAACTTGCTATCACTATTGGTCACATATGTTATTCCTGTACCTTAGCTGGAAGTTAGCTAATTATCACCCAACTTTGAGCTCGTAAAACCGGCTCTGTACACTAAGTTATACATTTTGGTGTCCAAAATATTCATGAATGGGAGGCCTACAACGTACAGGTATGAGGATAGGCACTTCCTGGATCATGAATTGTTGATAGTATATGTTTATTGGGTTGTGACCACATAGACCGGCACCTCCACCCGTGTTAATTATTCTCTTTGAACGCGGAACTTGAATCAAGTTGTCAATGACAGATTATTTTTATCGTATCTAACTATTCGTTCTGTTTTCAACTTGTTCAGTTTGATCATCTTCTCCATTAGTCTTCCTGTCCCTGTCCCTGTTCCTCTTCCTCTTCCTGTCCGACTTACCTGTTCTCAACTGGAGAGGAAAGCTCGAAGTTCGGCTCGACTTGACCCGCTGACACTTCGTTGCTTCTTCGACGTTTGACATTTCAGCACAATTTGTTCAAATATTAGGCCTATTATAACTTTCAATAATATTTTTGAAAATTTTAAATACTCAAAATTGATTGTTTCAAAATTATTATTACGGGTGAATAAGGCACAAAGGGCAGATAATGCTGGTGAGAAGTGGAGAGAACAGGAAGAAGGTACGGTATAGGTGGTAGGAAGATAGAGAGCGACAGAGAAAGAGAGATAGGATGAGAGGAAAGGAAGGATGCAGAAAGTGAGAACAAGTCTCGGAAACCGATACCTTGTTGAATCTGGTCATCTGGGAAATGTAAAACTAATCCATCGAATTTGATACATTTTTCAATCGATTTGATAGGTTGTGCAGATTTGAGAGTGTATAACTGGGCGGAACGATGAGGATCGTAAGGCGATTAACAAGAGTATGCGAGGGCTGGAGAACGGAGATAAAATACTGCACGTCACTTGCCTGTTATTTCTATGAAAAGTCCATATCGTCGAACCATGCATTTACCGACTGATTACACGCAAATAATATCGATTCTCTCGGCTCGCTGCTTTTTTCAATCAACTATCCAAACTCTACCCGAACAAGTATATGCGGGCTTGGTGAGGGCTGACGAGTGCGAGTTGAGTGATTGCTGAGCGAGTGCTGAGTGGTGGCTGAGCGAGGGCTGAGCAAGAACTGAGCAAGGACTGAGCAAGGGCTGAGCAAGGGCCGAGTGGTGGCTGAGCGAGGGCTGACGAGTGCGAGTTGAGCGAGTGCTAAGTGGTGGCTGAGCAAGGGCCGAGTGAGGGCTGAATGGTGGCTGAGCAAGAACTGAGCAAGAACTGAGCAAGGGCTGAGCAAGAACTGAGCAAGAACTGAGCGAGGGCTGAGCGAGAACTGAACAAGGGCTGAGCAAGAACTGAGCAAGAACTGAGCAAGGGCTGAGCGAGAGCTGAGCGAGGGCTGAGTGAGGGCTGAATGGTGGCTGAGCAAGAACTGAGCAAGAGGGTTAAGCGAGGGCTGAGCAGGAACTGAGCAAGGGCTGAGAAAGGGCTGAGCAAGGGCTGAGCAAGGGCCGAGCGAGAGCTGAGCAAGGTCTGAGCAAGGTCTGAAGAAGGCATGATGTCGGAGTTGAAATGCTGAGCAAGCAAGGATGTAGAAAGCGTTTTGTTCTCAAGCGATATCTAGTACAGCACATGCCATCAATCATTGTCAGGCGGACCCAACTTCCCTTCAAGCATCGACTAAAGCTCACTCCTCAAAACTCTATTGCTATACATCTCGAGGGCTGTTCCTTATCCTCATATTTCCTTGAATTGTTTCACATTGACTGAGGAGTGAGTTGAAAATAGATGTACAAGTATCCCAATCCTCACATCGTTCTGCCAAGGGTCGTGGTCACCTATTGCTATCTAGTGCAACAGACAGCCTCGCTCCTAACTATTGGTTAAGGCGCTCACAATCTATTGTATCGGTTAGGGTAGCTAACAATCCCCCGTGGGTTTATCTCTGTGTACAACTGGGTTCACCTCACGAGCCGTCAGCCATTTCACACCTCTAGGCCTAACGTGCTCTGCCTTGCAAGCATTGCCGTCACATACTACCTGTTACCTGGTACATACCTGTTACACGGTGTGAGACGCTTCTGTCGTCGATACCAGTTCTTACTACCAATCTGATCCACTGTTGATGATGATGATTATTGTTTGCTCAACGACCCCACCAACAGCTAGGTTATACGGGGGTACGAATGAGCAGATCATTATGAAATTATGAAGTGATGATAAGTGAATAATCATTGTAAATATTATTGTAAATAATCAATGGTCAATGAATGAATAAATAAATAAACTTCACTCTACTCGGGACTTTTCTATTGGCTAAAAACTGGAAATAAGCCTGATTGCTGTCACTGATGATAGAAGAAATAGTTGAATGGTGTGATAGAGTAATGCAATAGGCCTATGTAGATTAAAATGCAGATCAATCAAGTTATATTCTATTCAACTTGATTCTAAAGAAATCAAGTATATGCACAGAAATCTCCGTAATATATTTCCCGTCTTAATTATTCTTTCTGTGTCTCTCATTTCATCCGCCAGGTTCGCATCATCTCTCTTCATTTGCAAGGACTTGAGTGGTTTCAGAGCATTGCCAGCTAATTGTGAAACGCAGACGAAATTCTGCATGTTTTTCACTTTAATTCAACGAGTGGAAAAAATTAATTATTATTCATAGCCTAGCAGAAAATACTCAGTCTCCATTCGGTGGCGAGTGTTGACATTTTAATCAACTGCTTGTGTGGTATTGATTGGCTGAAGTGTTGGCTTCGTACTCCGGTTGCATGGATTAATTAGTTTGACCAATGGGAAGCTGAGATCTGGTCCCGTCTGTCGTCACTGGCTCAATGGTCGCTAGCAAGCTCGCATATACTGACATGAATTAGATTATAATGTGTGCTAGTTTGTATTCAAGTTCCGACTTTGTTTTTATTTTCTACATCTTTATTTGTCAACATATGGTATTATATCCGACACAGTTTTAATCATTAGTTTGTCTCCCGTTGGGTTGAATCAGAACTGAATGCACGAAGGTTTACAAACTAGTTTAATGGGAAATATGCATGAAGTGTTTTTATTATTTGATATGGTAATCAGATTGTAGCTGCCTAGCTGGCAATCAATGGAGCCTTTTCTGTTTTCAGTTCAGAATAAAGACGAATTGCTCAAGAAATTATGATACAGATGGAAACACTATTTCAACATGGACATGGATCGGTTTTACATTGAATCACATATAACTTACATCATACATTTTATTCACACAAAAAACATGAAAACATAATACAAAAATACAAAATACAAAATAATAAATACCATTTAGATGTGTGAAGCCCGCATAAGGACATAATAATATCAATTAAAAAAATCCGTTTTACATGTGTGTATACACAAATATATATATATATAAATATATATATATATATATATATATATATATATATATATATATATATAATACATTTATATTCTGAACATTCTATATATTTATATGTATATGGAGAGCATAGGTAAAAAAGCTTGTACCTCTGATGGCATGTAACGCCAAGCGCTAATAATGAGGTATTTATAAAGCAATTAGTTTCATCAAGTTTTATTTGATCCTTTCAGATTCCACCAAACTCAATAACAGCTCTGCGTGAAGTGTGTGCTCTTTCGATCTGATCCGCTAAATTAAAACCGATAAAACAAAGTGCTTCAATCTCATTAATTGAGTTAAATCGAGAGCGAATAGGAGATCGTGTAAAAAGTTAGTTTCACAAATATATTCGCTTTCGCAAACACGAAGTGTTTTGGCCTTTTGAACTTCCGTCACGTTTCCAACTTGCTTCAGACTTTCGGCGTCGC
The DNA here is from genome assembly GCA_907164805.1 of Brachyptera putata. Lineage (NCBI taxonomy): Eukaryota > Metazoa > Arthropoda > Insecta > Plecoptera > Taeniopterygidae > Brachyptera > Brachyptera putata. The sequence goes on from OU015464.1 coordinate 107,421, forward strand.
CAGTCGGCTCTAGCCACTGGACACCGTCGAGAGAAGAACTTCGCGTGCCAGCATGATCTACATGTCAGAGGTCGAAGCAGGTCTCGCGATCAGAGCACCTTCCGATTCTGGAAAATAATTATTTCGATATCATATTTTATATTTTCATTTCACTAGCTATCAACTTTTAATAAAGCTCGTTCGGATTTTTTAATTTGTTAATCAAATAAAAAGCAAGTTTTAATTTTCGGCGCTAATGAAGAGAAGCAGTTACCAGAATCTTCGGAGATCAAAGAATTTTTTAATTAACCATAGGGAAGTTTTTTTTAATATTTTAATCTTTGTGTAGTTAATAAAATGAAGGGTGTCAGTTATTGGCTGAGATTTCGGATCCGGCTTCTATTATATGCATACATAAAGCACATTAAAATAAAGCTGTGCAGGAGGTGGGGAGGGAAGGGGGGGAGGGGGGGGGGGAAACAAGGGAGATATCATGGAATACTGACAAGATTGAAAGCAGTCGCCACAGCATGAAATATCCCATGCTTGTGCATCAGTATTTCCAGTATCAAAAGAGAGCCACTAGAATAATAGCAAAAGTCAATCAAAGAGCTTCATACAGAAAACTCTCTCTCTCTCTCTCTCTCTCTCGCTCTCTTCAGATCTGTACATATTTTAATTTCGCCACGTTTATACATTATAGCAATGATGATGTTTGTGAGAGACAATAAAGAACAGCGACTTCCATCAATTTGATACCAGACATGGCTCTTATCTTCATCGAACTCAAAAGACGATTATTATTGCAGATCACGATCAGTACACGCAGGAATAATTATATAATAATCCGCCTCAATATCTTAGAGATCAAGGTCAACAGAAGCGTGTATAAAAACAAGGTTGATTATCTCCTTAACCGTGGTTTCTACAGTATAGGCCTACATGTATAACCTCTGTATCACTTAATTCTTATCGTTTGAACTCTGTGTAGAGTCCTAGAGCCATTTATTCATAGAACCTAACATATTTAGCTTTTTACTTTCAGTGATATCTCTATTGACGTCAACACGTCTTCCTTGGAGCCCCTATCCCGATCTCTTCTCTCTCTGAAAGTGGTAATGTATCCTACTGGTTGTGTTGTGGGCGACTGAATGGTTGCAACAGACAGCCGAGCACATCGATTACAGGCTTTTAATCACGCGAGTGCCTGCATGGCTCTAAGCACTTCGAGCAACACTGTATGTACAAGTTATAACTGCGTCATTACTGCAGTTATCTGATGGCGAGCAGCGAGAGAGAGAGAGAGAGAGAGAGAGAGAGATGATCCACTGAGACAATCCGTTGCTTAGCAACGCTCAACGACACTGACTGAACACTATTTACTCACATTGTGTTGAACGACGTCCTGTGCTGATGACCAATCAGTTGCTGGTAGGCCGAGATGAGAGGTTCTGACGGGGAGTCGGCTGTGAGCTGCTGGCGAGGAACCGTCCGAGTAGGAAGCCGAACGACTGAGGGAAACCACATCAGCATCTTGTGTTGAACGACGTCCTGTGCTGATGACCAATCAGTTGCTGGCAGGACGAGATGAGAGGTTCTGACAGGGAGTCGGCTGTGAGCTGCTGGCGAGGAACCATCCGAGTAGGAAGCCGAACGACTGAGGGAAACCACATTAGCATCTTGTGTTGAACGACGCCCTGTGCTGATGACCAATCAGTTGCTGGCAGGACGAGATGAGAAGGGAGTCGGCTGTGAGCTGCTGGCGAGGAACCGTCCGAGTAGGAAGCCAACTGAGGGAAACCACATTAGCATAATATCATTAGTTCACTAGAATTATCTCCTCATCAACGAACGAGATGCTAGTTCGAGTAGGCAGCCATACTCCTAACATAGTTCAATTCATTCATATTATGAGCTATTCAGGTATTTGACTGTTTCTCATGTATATATTTCCCGAATTTAATCGGTTTCACAATCATTATTTCTTAAATTAATCGAGTACAGTAGTTTAAGCAGAGGAGCATCCTCAAGTAATAATTTCTGGGTTAACTTCAGAATATTCTTCAAGAAATAAAATGCTACGAAAACACGCAAAGTTTTCTCTTATGAAAATGTCTCCATTAGTTTGCGTGTTCTCACCAGCCCTCGGGTTAATAGCCGCCCTCACTTGGTAGTTCCAGTGCACGCCGCTAGTTCTCGAATCGCTAGTAGTACAACTTGCCAGCATGCGTCGCGACGTCTGAGTGAGTCGGGTGACAGGGGGGGGGGGGGGGGGCGTCCTTTTCTCATCTTCAGGGCACGAGTCCACCGTACAACATGAATAATAAATTTTTCTCCTTCACTTCGCGAATAATAATAATAAAAAAAAGAGAGCGAGTAATTTGGTGAAAACCGAGCAAAGGTTCTGTGCAATTCTACTTCTGTGCCAGTCACGGAAAACACGGAGATAATAAAAGAAGTGTACGGCTAGAATACCAGCTTTTTTATTTTACAAACTGCATCAAAGCAAATCTACGCAACTTCCCTTCTTACACCCAATGCCTAAAACCTGGATCTACTATTGGCACGGGATTTTACATACATATACACACTTTTATTCGTTTCTTACGGAGTCATTGGACTAGTCTACGAAAATAAATTTCACATTTCATTTCTTTTAAGCCCACTCCCGACTTTTATTACGCGGACAAAATGCAATCTTTATTAACCGTGTATTGTAAGCCCTAAGTCATATTTCCGTAACGTCTCGTTAATGAAGTCAGGCCTAGCCCGCTTCAGCCGCGCTCTGTCGGCCGTAATTACGCTAGATTAGAACGCTTTGGAACAACTTACAGCCATATTTGTACTCGGACGAGAGATAATAAATTTCAAACATTCTTTTCCCGAGACAACGAACATGCACTCGTGAAATTTATTACGAAGGTTTAATGCAAATTAAACTGCTTTTCTGGTTATACTAATATTATAAATTTACATTAGTTTTCTTTATCTGGTCGTCAAACTGGATTAACAGAAGTTAACGTCTTTGCTAAGCTTATCATATGATATTATGGCGTATTAACAGAACTGTTATTTCTTGTCTGAAATGTCACAACGGATACTATCCATGCTCCTTTAGGCGGCAAAAGGTACTCATTACAATACCTTGGATAATGAATCACAAGGAAGGGTACACGGAACATTTCATTCTGAATAATCACTAACCATCTCCACAGAATAACGTTTATTGTATCAGCGTGATTTTCAAAAACCTATCAAATCACTTCTGATTCATTCAAAGTCTGAAAGATTCTCAGCGGAGCGAAATGGCAGCTTTCTTCGCTGTGATTTCCGTTAGGGCTGTAGCCATGCATATTATGCACAGCAATTATTTCAATCTTTCATATTTTAGATTAACGTTAACGACCCCACCAACAGCTAGGTTATACGGGGGTACGAATGAGCTGATGATTATGGAATTATGAAGTGATGATAGTGAGAGGACATTTACAAAAACCCATGCCGGCAATCTGGAGATCCGGGTTAAAGTCCTGGGGGAGGTCGCGATTTTTGAACAGTTTCAAATCATACCATTATAATGACATATATCGTGGTTAATTAGAAAGCTATTGAAATTATATATGTATGTATATATATATATATATATATATATATATATATATACCTACATAGCCCTACTGCTTCATCTTTCACAATGTGGTTCAGAGAATATATTATCATTCTAAACGAAATTTAATTCTCCTTTTGAATATATTATACAGAGTGTCAGATAGAATAAATTTATATGAGATGTACGGCAAGGGACGTATGCATAAAATTACGTTATAACATAAAATGGAAGCCATTTAAAATCTATTGAAATTTACAGTCTTGTTGAAGTGCCATATAACCATACGTGTTCAAGTACATGATCAATATTTATTGGATGTGCGGAATAAGCGAATATAAGCTCCATTTTTCGCGTGTAATTTCTATTCATGAGCCGTGAGCAGCCGGCCGCCCGACGTCGCTGGCTCGCCGGGCGTCTCTTGAGAGATGGACGGCGTCGGTTCTTGCATCGCGTCTAATGCATATTCTCGAGCGCGGAAGACGTGCCGCATCGCGGAGAAAACTTGCCGCAGGTTCGGGTCGAAGCTTAACACCATTGGAGAGTTTTTATCAGAGTATAATGGTGGTAATGAAAGGGAGTTGATGAATGGTGATGATGCGGGTTGCGGTAATGCCCTACTTGGAAGTAACAAGATGTGATGAGGGTTCACAAGGTCACAACGAGCGGTCACAAGGTCCTGCAGGATATTGCCGAGCGCAGGACTCAGAGGTTCATTGGGAGTAAAGAGTAACTCAGCGATTAATGCGCTGATCGCTATTGACCCTGCATGGTGTGGATACTGTCCGCTAGAGCGCGGGACGTGGCTCGACTCTCTATCGCTCTCAATCAAACACGCTTTTAATAACTGTTCAACTGTTTTAATAACTTTCCGATCAATGCATTATTTGGTTACAATAATGGTTCAATGATAGCAGGTCTTCAATATTTACCACAAGTTAATTCTTGTACTTGGGTATTCGAAGTAGACCAACAAGATACTTCCGCAATAATAAAGTCATTCGATTATTTTAAAAATCTTCTGTGAGAATAATCTGCTCACTTGATCAGTCAATTATTCCTCTCCCTGTCAACGTGAGAGTCTACCTTTATCTCGCCCACGAAGCACGATAAACGTTCCGCGAAGCTGCGAATAAGATGAGAAAGTTCGTAGCCGAATCTCAGACGATTACCGTGGATCGTTTACTGTGTGAGTTTAGCGCAGACTTGGAGAGCCTGTAATAATATCTCGACGAGACGCTTTGTTCAAACAGTTCCATGCAATCTGTTTGACTTCCAATCATTTAGCCGATATCAGCCGTCTCGTGACGTCAGACGATCCGCGCACAAACGGAGCTGAGTTTACATTCATTCCATCGACACTCTGCATTCGATAGATTCTCTGTGTTATGATTGTTCGTTTTTATGTCTTATTCCATTCAGATGGGCGATTGAACCAAGTACCAACTGATAATCGAGTATTGAGTGATCAATCAATTATAAAAAGGATAATAGACTTGGACTACGTAAACAAGGGTGTTGAAAATTCAACCCGGTAATGTTTGCTCAAGGCTTTCTGCAAGCTTTCATAGGCCAGAGAGTTCAGTCGGGATGATTCCACATATCATATATATTATCATGAAACACCGACCTCGGTAGCTCAGTCAGCTGAGGCACGCTATAGAAACTGAAGTCACCGTTGGGCGTGGGTTCGACTTTTCGACTCTTTCAAGTCATTTTACCCTCACTTTCTTTCTATAAATACTCGTTTCATATCAGCCTCAAATTCCCACAATCAAGAGCAACGTTTATTTCCCAGACAACCGCCTTGTGTAGTGATCACACGGCCTTGTGTAGTGATCACACGGCCTTGTGTAATGCACACTGTGTTGTTTGCTCGCTGCTGTCAACTGATGGGAAATGTAAATCTGTGGAAACCCGGAGTTAATTATTCTCGCCGGCTGGAAACAATACGACCAGCTCGCTGTGTTTGTGAAGAAATATGAAACGTGATATTCCAAGAAATGCACGGATTGTTAAATCAAGCTCAAGGAGCATTACGCTATTGCAAATCTGAAGAATAAATGTTCAAACTTGAGAATAATTTGAATATATTTTTATTTCTCGAGAACCGAACGAACTTTTTCGAGTACTGACTTATAAAACCTAGACGGAACTTTATTCATAGAGATTCGAAATGTGAAAGATTTTCACTTGACTGTAACAACAATAATTGTATATTTTATGTGCATGATGAAATATGATTGTTTATGTGACAATGTGACAACATTTGATGGTATTCGCTGATGCTGCATTCTCTTCAGAGGAGTCTAGACTACGCTCATGCTGCATACTCTTTAGAGTATTTTATTATTTCACATTATTATGTATCTCATCTATATATATGTTCATACATACATATAGATGTATGGAAGTGGAACAATTGATCAAATGGAACATGAACTCGGCACCTCCACCAAAATCATAACAAATACAAATATTGACTCGTGAACCCGAAGTCAACCGATACACTGACGGGTTTCATAAAATCCACATCAGAAATCGCGAAAAATCGCACAGGCCTATATAATCATATATATATGCCTCAATGTTTCAGTTTCGCTAATGTATTCAAATATTCTTTTTCAAAACTTGCATTGCGCAATAATACTATTTAACGGGATCTCCTCAATATTTACGAAAGTCTCCAAACTAGTCCCTGAAAACCGCTCAGCAATAATCTCGGCAGCAATGCGGATATGCTGGATTGACCGAATGTTCATAAAAAGTTCCAATCCGTTCGAGTACTTTGTCTCACCAATATTCAGCTCGCAAGCAAAGATATAAAAAAATCATAAAAACCTCCCTCTATTTAATTCAGTACCAAATGAAATTGAAGTCTTCGCTGTCCTTTAATCCAACAACCACAATAAACAACGCCCTCTGCTTGTATTCCACCTTTTTGCCACGGACATTATTACCGTACTGTCAAGCTCGCCTCAAGGTTCTTACACATCGTATTCCCAGTTATATTTCTCTCATTTTGTTTCCCGAAGACTTATTTAAGGCGAGTATAAAAGTAGTTTGACATTATACTCCTCACGAAGACACATTGTCTAATAACTCGGTGTCGTGTCAAACGCTCGTTTCTCATTGGTTGTATTGGCGCACGTGACTGCTGACTACCGGCCAATAATCTAGCAATAAATTCCGATGTTAAGCATCCATCACTGTCGAGCGCCGCAAGAGACCATTAAATAAGACAATGCCCTTATTGCCAGAAAAACAAGGTATATTGGAGTGTATTTCATTCGCAAGACGAGCTGGGGTATTCCCCGAAGTGAAATCTCATGTTCCCATCTCGAGCCCGACCACGCTAGCTCAGTACTGCTTGCACTGAAGACTCGTTGTTGTTAATAAGTTGGATTGTTTTATTGTCGTTTGATAACTTTTACAGGTATACACAATTGATAACACGATAGAACGAGCAAACAAACTATTGGTGATGATAATAATACAGTGGATTAAGAAAAAAAGATTAGCGAAATAACAGATTTTTTAGGATAGCTTTCGAGGTTTTTGATGATTCAATGTTCTAATGGAGTGGACACGTAGATTTGTGAAACCTTTAAGAGGTTATGAGTTTAAACCAGAGAACTATCTTAGTCATATCGCCTAATTATCACAGCTAGAAATAACGTTTGCTGTATTCTGAAAATGTTGATATCAAAGGTTGCTAATTTGATCTCAAACAGTATTGAGAGTATTGCCATCATGAGTTTTCCTTCCGCATTAAAATAAGTATATCTTGTACCGTTCGGAAGTCAACACCGAAGCAATGAGTTAGACCTTATTGCATACTTAGTAACACTTGGTAGAAGTGCATCAAGTGGAATTAGGATGCGCGATAATCACTGAAATATAATCGATCCGATGTGTATACAATAGAAATGCAATACAAATATAAACACTAAGAAAATCAAAACTATGATGATAGGTTGAATCAATATTTCTGAAGATTTCTCACTTTTTCTGAAATTACGTAAATAAACATCGCCATTAATAATCAAAATCTAGTTTCAGGGTTGTGGTGACCTTCAACCTCTTCATGCATGAATTAATATGAATTAATCAATGTTCGCATATGTTACAGCTGTTATTGCGACTTGATGTACTTCAACCTGTATTCCAGTAGATGCTGCCCCTGCAATCACACCATTTGCAAACTATCGACTGGCATCAAATGTGTCTTCCATGCATCTGAACTGGACACAAACGACATGCAAATAGGCGCGAGAGAATGACAACGTCGCTAAACATTAGAGATCGTTTAACCATGCAGTGTGATTGTGAAGTGTGAATGGTCCGCTCAAGCCTGCGGGCGACTGCACGTGATGCGGGGTATAAATAACCTATTTATGTAATTAGAACGATTCGGGTCACGAAACGTCGGGCTGAGAAATTGCCTCGTTTTCAGGGTGAGAGGTTCGAGCCGTAACACGGGTCTGTATATAATATATCCCCGAAGTTGATGTCACTTTGTCAATAGACTTAAGCCCGTGTAATATCAGAGGCGAAGTTTGCTGCTCGCTCGGCGCACGGCAACAAGTTTTACAAACTTTTCCCTCCTCTATAGATCCAAATTATCGGCGGAGAGTTGGTAAACTTTCATGCTTCCACTTACGTCGAGTGTGTGCGTGTGTGTGTGTCTTGGTACAGGCAGCGCCACGCGGGCGGCGCGAGAACTAGAGAGAGAGTCTTGTGACGCCGTCAACTAAACGCACACACCTTGGTTTGCAGCTACTTCTTAGATACATTACAGAGTGTTCGTCAGGGGTTACGTCATATAAGGCATCTTCCTATTGGTCGATCATGATTAGTCATTTCGATCTTTCAACAGTCATCATTGAGATTCATTTGTTTATTTGATGGATTGAATCAATAGAAACTAGATAACAATCAATTACTATCCAACTTGATAACCCATAATGATTGAAGTATAGAGACTTTTTTCATTGAATATCAACCCATTTCCACTATATAATTTATTGCAGGCCCGTAGGCCCCCATAGATTTCCTAATATTTCCATCGAGATGCGACAGAAAATGATTGTTTCCTAATCGCCTCACGAGGGCGATCTTATTACCACGAATGAAATGATTGAATTCAATGTAACTCATTCAACAGTCTATATGAATACGTTGAGGGATGATTACCAATCCAATAGTTGTGTGTGGACATAAAATAGATGTACTTTATGGAACTTATCTTCTTTTATTAGAATATATCTAACTTTTAACTTTTGCTCGGATGGATTTGATTGCGTCATATCCACTGCATCACGCTGACATCATTTCACCTTTCAGCGAGAACTACAAAACCTGCAGACAATATTCAAATGACAGCAAGTTTTCTTCTCCATTCTGTTCGTGCCAATCACCATGCAGCCGCGTGTGTACCGCGCCCGTATTGACGCTCGGGGCCAAGTCACCCACACACAAGAGGCGGACGGTGAATTAGGTTGGCTTGTTGTACAGCGAGAAGACGTCTATAATCTACATTCCCACCGCGCCGTACCGCACCGCACCGCACCGCACCGCACCGCACCGCGTCGCGCGAGCAACGGCGGCAAAGGAAGGGCACAACCGACGCCGGCGACGCGTGGCCCCGCATACAGATAGACGAGCGCCGCGACGCGACAACGTTAGAGAATACGGAGGAAGAGGAGGAGGAGGAGGATGAAAGAGGATGCAGATAATGACGGAATAACCAAAGAGAATTTCAAGAACATGAAATTACTTTCACAAACCAAGAAAAGAGAATTTATTTTGATCGATGAATGTGAAATGAATAAGAAGCCTTCAATAAAATATGACTTGAATATTTGTTGGAATCGAGCTCAGAATAGCGAGATAATTTATGCGTATGAATGAAGAGGTATTGGATTCCATTAAGTTCAATTATTATCACTCTCGGAAAGCCAATTTGAGTGTCTTGAATATTCTCGCGTATTCATATTCTACAATCTTGCATGAAATGAGAATATGATTGAACACGCTCGAATCATGATTATTGTTTGCTCGACGACCCCAGCAACAGCGAGGTTATTTGGGGGTACGAATGATCAGGCGATGGTGAAACCATGCCGATGATCACGAGTGAGGACCACGAGGGCACGTTAGAGGACCTCGAGGGCACATGCAGTCGCAGCGTCGTATATCACAGCAGACAGTAGAGCGTGGTGGCGCGAAGAAACTGATGAAGAAGTTGCGGCTGCGGAAGAAGGAACATAAATCCAGCAACGCTTGCTACAGCTGTGCGAGATGAGACAAGAGTGAAGGGAGGAATTAATTGTGACGCAACAAGGCGGAAAATTAAAATGTAGCAATTCTTGATGTTGTGGTCGAAATATTATATAGATAGGCTATGAAAACTGCAACATAAGACAATTGTGGCCAATGTTTATATATATGTTTATATATATATATATATATATATATATATATATATATATATATATATATATATATACATATATATATATATATATATATATATATATATATATATATATATATATATATATATAGAGAGAGAGAGAGAGAGAGAGAGAGAGAGAGAGAGAGAGAGAGAGAGAGAGATAGAGAGATCCTGCATACACTCCTCTTACGTGGACGGAACGGAACGGAATAATAGAATAATTGTGAGCAGTTTTTGTACTTTAATTATGTACATTCTGTACAATAATATAATATAATATAACTGCATGCTGATTCTCTGAAACTATTACGTACCTCAAGATCAATTGTTTGCTTTAAAGCGTTCTCAGTTTATCCATTCTTCGGGGTGATGAGATCGCCCTTGTGGTGTTCCGGCCGAACGATCCTACCCCTTCAAGGCTCCAGTCGAGGAACGGAGATGCAGTTCCTGTTGATAATAATAAAGAGATAATAACGTGATTTATTGATAAGGTACAGCTTTAATTGATTCAACTCTATAAATGTTCTAGCTTCCTAATTTGACTATCCATATGAATTGAATTTCAACCCCCGTCATGCATTATGTGAGACAATGTAATTCCAAATTGGATGAAAATGAATAAACAAATGAATCAACAAATTGAAAAGTATCTGCTATGAGCTGAACAGAGCTTTATGCTCGTTGTCTCCCATATTATACAATTATCACACGATAACGAAGTGGTGAATGAAAGACAATTGGTGGTATTGACAATAAATATCCCTCCGTTCATCTCAAAGTTATAGCATCCACTACGAGATGAAGTAATATTTGCTAGTGTCTGTACATAACGCCCTTTTTCAAGCCGTCGCTTCCCTTTATGTAGTTGTACTATTACATAAGTTTGTTTAAACACAATCAGAGAAGTTTTCTTTCTACGGGCGCAGGTTGTTTAAAAATCTCGAGTTTGTTGGTTGAAGGGTGGTGTTGGGGGGGGGGGGGAGGTCGTCTGTTTGCTTGTTCATTGTTCAGGGCTACTTTGCGAGACGTGACGAGAGAGCCACAAGTGGAGAATGAAGGGGGGGGGGGGGGAGAGAAGTGGTTCTGGAGGAGAGAGGGAGAGAGAGAGAGAGAGAGGCATCATCTTCTTCAACGCAAAACACAGTCGTTAATTTACCACTCAAAATAACTCAAAGGTAAACTTCACTCAAAAGATGGAGAGTTATAATTGAAACCGAAGTATTTTATTCTCTTTGAACTTTGTCAAAACTTTTTTCACTCATGTATTTGGCGGTAATTCATGCGATATTTTAGGTGACACATTTTTATACTCGCATTATATATTGTTTGCATACATAAAGATTTACATGCTTAGCTCTTCACATTGTTCGTTTGTGGCGAATCACAATTACTAGAATCACTCTAAAGTCTAAGCTATCAACTTAATGTTCCATCCTGATTAACATAGAACACAGTTTATTTCTAAACGAACTCCTGAAATCCGGTGTACACTTGCCATGATACCCCCTTGAAAACTCAATTCGTTGCGAATCCATTCTGAAATCCCTGAATCTTAAATCCCTGTAGAAACATTTATTCTAACGAATCCTTGAAATCCGTGTACATCCATGAACCCTGAAATACCTGTCATCTTAATCCCTTGAAACCCCTGGAATCCCTGAAATCCCCTGGAATCCCTTGAAATACCTGAAATCCCTTAATTGAAATCCCTTGAAATCCCTGAAATCTCTTGAAATTCCTGAAATCTCCAGAAATCCCTGAAACCTTGAAATCTGACATCAGTTGTACACTAGATTTGCTAGTTGTAACCCCCTCGAAGTATCCTCAGAGAAATCTATCAATAAAACTATTCAATAATGATGGACATCATGAAGAGTGGTAGGGTTTGAATCGTCGTCCAACCAATATAAGAAATAATGACCTCGAAGCGCGTCATCAACATCTATTCGTTGGTCGAAGATGTCCTTCAGTTAACCATGCACTTGCCAAGCTGTGGCATCAACTTCTATTGATCAGTCAGAGAACATCTCCTCTCACGAACAGGCTCTCCTGGCTAGCTTTGAGCAAGGACATTGTATGACAGGTGAATGGAGCGAGCTATATTTGCAAGAAGAAGTGGTGTGGTTGGCAAGCAGCGACATGCGCCTGTTGAAGTACTGGCCGTGAGAACTCTGGAGAGTGGAGAGGGGGGAGGGAGGGGCAAGGAAGCATGATAAGGTAATATAGAAGGTAATATGTTTTGTCGCACATACAGGGTCTCCGTCGGATACGAACATTGCAAGCCTCAATATTGTTGTCTGACCATCTTCGAAGCAAATTCAACCCCTGAAGATGGCGCGCATTCTGACGACTGTAAGTAATATTGTGGGGGTGTTAAGGCATATAGAGTGAACAGGGGGGGGCCTCTCTTGCGCCTGTTGATGTATGTCTGCCGCACGTGTGCTCGCATGACGCGCAGAGTGCTCTACAGTTGCGAGACGGCGGGTCACGTGGCACGAATATTGCGGCTCGGGATTCCCCGACTGAAGCAAGATGGATGTGTGTATTAGCTTCCGAACAAACAAACCTGCTGCCTCCAAGCGGATCCCACTCGAAGCTCTGGCTTAGAGCAATGGCAGCGGAGGAGTCTTAGCCTCTTTGGAAGCTACAGAAAGACTGATGTGTATTACGTGACGCGGCTCGGTTTCAGATCAAATTCCGGTCATTTCTTTCCGTTCTTTGTCTTTGGCTAGGAGAGAGAGAGAGGGATAAAGATGATAAAGGAGAGGAGCATTGCGTGCGGGGATCGATAGCATCAAGAGTCGAGCGATAAATCAACTCACTTGTTTTTGAAGGCTTGATATTAAAAGTATGTTACCATTTCCTACGTTTTGTGTTTCTTGTTTAGAATGTTAATAACTCTCTCGAACGAACTTTCAGTTACCAATTAGTAATTACCACTTTGGCCATTAATCGTGATGCGGAAGTTAATGCGGCGTAACGCAATGTTTCAGCCGCACGCCGTATCTCTTCTGCGTTTCGGTCGAACTAGACAATGTGGCAAAAAGAAGATCGAACGTTATATGTTATATTATATCATCCTTATATTTCATATAGCGATGATCTGTCCGCTGCTCTCCCTCTGAGCTACCGAGATATTACTGTTATGTCATGGGTATACTTAGAGTGACGACACTTCCTGGGGCTAGCCCTATAGAGGGCATAGGTTCACCCAAGGTGTAACGATTACACGTTACCACAGGTCCTTGTGCACTCTCTTCTACCTTTACCTAGGCGTGAGGAATAATGTGATCATTAAACTTCTTGGATACGATCCAACCTCGAGATGTGTGGGATATCCAAGAAGTTTAATGATGATATTATATATATGTGTGTGTATGTTTGTACTCAGTGAGTCTCCGGCGTCGACAATGTATAGTCGTGGACCTTGAAGATCATAACGCAAGTCAACATTTTCTCCATTGAACCCATAACACAGAAAACAATCTTATCTCAGCTTGATAAAAGTGTAACAAATCACATTTCACTCCTCTTTGATCACAGACAAACTTCACTCCTCAGAATGTGTAACGGTGTTTGGCTTTCTTTTCGACCAAAACTCAATTCTATTAATGAGATCAGAAAAAGTTGGAAATGTTTTTCCCTCATAAAGACAGATTGTTAGATAAAGATATAATACTATTCCCTTTGTGACGAAACATCTTGAGAGGATCATCTTTCAGAATGCACTCAGCTCCTCACATTTCCCGCCAGAGGTCGTCCTGATCAAACAATCGTCCTTTGTTGCCAACGCGCTGCTCATGAAGCACGTAGCGTATTAGCAAACTTTGACGACGTGTCGCATGGCAACCCCGCCTCTATTAATAAACAATGCCGAGGTGTAACATTACACTGTTCAGGCTTTATCTTATAATAAACGATAATTGAAGTTTATTTCTGACTGGAAGTTTTAAAATAGGATTACGTTTCGAATTTATGTTTTTCTCCAGATGGTGTTATTAATTACAGAATAATTTATAAAACTGCCAGGTTATACATTTTAATATTTCATGAGTGGAAAAGAAATGGTTCAAATTTTTCTATCTTTTTTCTTAAAACTTTTCGATTTTGTTTAGTTTGTAACTTATATTCGGTTACCATAAGTAAGCTATTTTCCAAAATGTAATTCAGATTTATTGCTACCTACTCGTATGATTCGAAACTTGAGAAAGATTTTCTATTCTAATTCGATATAAAGATGAGTATCGTTTCTTCAGTTCTCGTTACTAACTCAGAAATGAGAACACTCAACTGAAGAATCAGGAAAACGAGTGTTTTGTTTTCTACAGTCATTCATCGTGTACTTTCAGTTCATTTTCCATTCGGCTATCTTCGCACTTTTATTTCGTTCTCTTTCTTATTTTCATACTGCAATTTTGTCATGTATTTCAACTAATTTTGTGTGTGTATTATAGAGTTATTTTATTTTTGTCATTACTACAGTCAAGCCCTCATGAGGCTTTGTGGATAAGCGATGTGAATTTTGATTTTTTTAATGTTTTCCAACTTTTTGTTTTCTCAATTCCAAAAAAAAGGATTTATTGTTGAAGTTGCGTTTGTACTTCTTCCATTTATTTGAATTCATTTCGATTCAAATCACGGAACTGAATGATTATGTGTTACGTCCTTCAATGTCGTACGAAAGAGAAGGATTCACTTCAACGCCCAGCACGGATGTTCTGTTGCAGATGATCGAGAAACAACTCAGTAGCCACGGCGACCACGACTGATGGTTCAGGGTGCTAGACACTCGACCACCCGTCTCAGTGACGAGTCCTCACATCTGAAGTACTGCCACTCAGCCCAACAGGTGTTCAGAAGGGTTTTGGTGGAGGTGCCGGGTCGCGACTTGACAATACCGTCTACACAAGGCGCATGTTCTCGCATTTCTTGCTTATATCGGCTAACAATTCTTTCAGATCAAATTGTTGTGGTGGCTCTGTCCTAACACGTTCACTTTTAGTTGTGAAGATCGCCAGTTCGAATCTCGCTGTGGCAAAACATCAACTTTTCCATGAAAGGATGTTTTTGATAATGTTCTACTACACTTTTCTTTGATTTCTGAAAATTTCAAAAAATATATGGAGTGTTATTGCCGTGAGAATTACTATTAAGAGATTTGGGTAGGGCACATATAAGCTATAGGCCTATATGGTTAGGGTTATTGGGTTGCATTTGTGTCTTCTTCAAAGTTTTATTCGTGTATTCTGTTTGAATTCAGTTGAAGAAAGTTCACACTTCATCCTCTTCAAAGAAACAAATCATATGTCATTGTTTATTTTGTAATAATTGAAGCGAATGCAGATCTTGCGTTGGAGCCTTACGAGATTGTCAAGTCGCGTGTGGCTAGCGGCTCAGTGTAATGCCACGACCGACTCCTTCCCACTATCCTAAAACACTGATTAAATAACATTTCAAATCATCATTCCATCATCTCATCAGGTCATTCACCGACGCCAGAAGATCTCATTCATAATGACGATGCGTCGTTAAACACAACATAACTAGCTAAAAGAACAACTGACATTCCAGACTGTATGTGACTGAATAACATGGTCAACACTTTCTCTTTCTGCCGCCGCGAGCGCTCTCGGAACCACTCACCATTACACAAGCACACTGTCTAAGCTTTCCAACTTCTCCCTTTGTCTCATTTCTTTTCATTCTTCCTTTCTTCGTTCCTCCCTTTACCGTGTTTTCATTTACTCACGTCTTTGTTTATGCGAACTGGGAAAGAACTCGAATGGAAATTGTGAAATGCAATTTTCTCTTCATCACAAAAAGCTACCCATTAGGGAATTTATGTGTCTATAATAACTCCTATGCTCACCATTCTATTTTTGTGGTCATATTTACTTGAAGAAAAAAACAGCCAGTACGAAGTTAATTAGCATTTAAATTGGGAAAAAACATAGTGAATAATAATAATGTTTTATGGCGACAGTTTTACAGGTACACACACACACAAATATAAATATATATATATATATATATATATATATATATATATATATATATATATATATATATACATATTATACTCATTTCCACGAAAAAACAAGGTCGTCTACCAACATAGAAACACCGATATCACATATATATTTTTATATAGCTGTATTATTCAGGATAGTATGATTTTTCGTGACGAGGTTCACGATAAATAACGCAGCTACATCATTCAGAAGCGTGAACATTTTAGAGTTGCTACAAGATTAGGTACTCGGATTTTGTTACAATTATTATTCACTTGGAAAATGACCTCCTTTTCACGAGAATACAAGTATATATGAAAGTACCTTCTCCATACCCATGAACGGGAGACGCGATGAGTTTCCATTATGGTTTCACGCCGATTTATCACTTCTACTTCAACCCTCCGCAATAAATCTAATTAATTTTTTGGAAGAAGAAAATATTTCCAACCCTTTTCAATGTAAACTTTGTAATAGTATATGTTCCTATTACGCGTGCTATTGTGTATGTTCGTGTATTCCCCCTCGCCCCCGACGCCCCCGACGCCCCCGACGCCGTCGGTCCAGCCATGGCAGGCCTACAAACAGGCGTCGCTATTGTGCATGTAAAAGAGAGCTGTTTGTGCTCAGACGACAGAAGTAAAATATGCATACGGTTGTTGAAGGCTGCGGCTAATTACAGAGCCAAGCAGATATGGTGTCGGGAAGGAGGGGACAGAACGTATTCTGTACGTGATTAGTAGGAATCTATCGACCCCTGCTTGAGAGGGGGAGGGGAGGTGAGGGGGATGGATAAATTATGATAATATTATATTGTGGATTGTAACTCGAAACGAATGCGTTAGTGGAATCTGTTTTCAAGAACTAAATAGATCAACATCATCATCATGTGTGAACAAATATTTAATTAGGAACAAATAACAGATGAAAAATCTTTCATAAAATATGTTTACTCAGTCAATTATTCTACATACATGGATGTTATTCATTCTGGCTACATGATATGCTTTTATAATAGGGTAGACAGAATTCTTGGATAGTAAATAGATGAGCGTAGCGAAGATTTTCATTCCATATACCGAAAAATTTTGGGTACGAATGAGAGGATGATAATGAAACGATGAAGTGATGATAGGTGAAAGGACGTTTACTAAAACCCATGTATTAGGCGGGACTCTAACCCACGCCCAGCGGTGACATCATTTTCTGAAGCGGTGCCTCAGCTGACTGAGCTACCGAGGGCGAGTGTCATGTGATATGAGTTATCGTGTGGAGCTCTAGTGTGATGGATTCTAACCTCTCCCCATACAGCTACCAAACAGTCGGCTTTGTGCGGCGTGAAAAGACCGTTGCCCGTGCCTCTGTGTGCCTTAATGGATCGTCTTGCGCCCTTTCACCCCCCCCTTCCCCCCCCCCCCCCGGAACACCAAGCCACTTGACATACGCACAATGACCCATGACTACAGTGGTTCTGTTGATAACACAAGGTGCAAAACCAGAAGGGGAGAAGAAAACTAGAAATCCTCAGAAATGATTAGAAGAGAATGCTCTTGAGAGGGTGGATCAGTGGCTAGCACATGAGCCGTTATTCGTGAGAGCGGGGTGTGATTCCCGTCGTGGTCGACCGTCCTGGCATCCTGGCAGAGGTGTTCCTCTGTCCTGCAGGTTCATACTGGGATGGTTCCTGAATAAGATCATGACGTACTCATCTAGATCTGAAAACACATGACCAAAATAACATTTCATCTCATGCATCATTCAATGACGCCAATCACTGGCGTCGGAACCGGGGGGAGAGAGGTGCATTGCCCCCCCCCCACCCAACTTTTGACCAAGGGGGGCAAGAAAAAGGTCTTGCAAGACCCAATTTGTCTCGTTGTTTCTTGTTGAAACCCACATTGTCAAAATTAGCTGTCATTTTTTCTCACATTTATTTGTTTATCAACTTCATTAACTTATTTGTTTCCCGCGGATCTCAATTGTTGAGCTTCCCCCCCCCCCCT
The DNA here is from genome assembly GCA_907164805.1 of Brachyptera putata. Lineage (NCBI taxonomy): Eukaryota > Metazoa > Arthropoda > Insecta > Plecoptera > Taeniopterygidae > Brachyptera > Brachyptera putata. Next base: position 125,481 of record OU015464.1, read on the forward strand.
CCAGCTTTCAAAATGTTCCGTCGTCCCTGACGCCAATAGATCCTGGTCATCAGTACAGTGCGTCGTTAAAACCCAATATATTCAACATGAATAAACAACAGATGTAATGCTACCAAGGTCGGGGTTCTGCAAGGCAATGCAATGGGACTGAAAGTAACCAATGGGCACGTCAATATTTGTGACGTCATCACTCAGTTACCGACCCGTGCTACGATGATATATAGTAGCAACCACTACACCGAACCGATGAGCACCATGACGGTCACAACGGGCACCATCACCACCGGTCACAGACACACCCGTGATGGTGCTTACCAACAACCCATTTCCTGCCCTATCCAAGTTGACGTCATTCATTATCAAAATATAGCCAGATTGGTTCTAATTGATTACAATTTGAACACATGATTCTCTTATTATTACTGTTGTGAAGAGTTTAGCAAGAGAAAGTTGGTTTTAAGAAGTGGTTGAAGTTTAGAAATATCATAAAGTCATTCCTTCATTTCATAAGAATCGTTCCGACTCGGTACAATATGGTATCTTGGAGTCGCGTAAGAACGAGAGAGAGAATTGAAGAGAGATAAAGAGAGATAGAGGAAATAAAGGGAGGAAGAGAAGATATAATTAGCATTGTATCTGAGCTAGCTGAAACAGCAATACGTTTCGATGCCATTCCCCCTCCATACCCCTCCCCTCCCTCCCCCCTCTACCCCCATGGCCACCCTTATACGCCGTGAGAGATAACATCGTAACTCTCCCCACCCCACTCTTACGCCACCATACGCAGACTGTCTCTCTCTCTCTCTCTCTCTCTCTCGCCCTCTCTCTCTCTCTCTCTCTCTCTCTCTCTCTGAAATTAAAGTTCTAATTGCCGGCGAATTGGTTTCTTCTCGGCTAGAAGCGACCGTCTGTGTCTGCCCACGGCTTTGCTGGAATTAAGACAAGGAGACGGAACACAGGAATTTGCTTGTATTTTTGTTCAGAATTGTTCTCAAGTATTCTTAATTCCAGAAAAATGGTTATTTGCCATGCATTGTGTTTTCTCAGCCATGGCTGAAATATAATTAAACTTTAATTAATTTTAGTTTAATGCAATACGTTTAATTTTCTTATCCCATGCAATAAAGAACGAGGTGGTTCCAAGTCTTGCTCACAGTTCTTTGCATTGTATTCTGCATTTTATTCATTTTGAATTCCACTTTTTCTTTCTATCAACATCTAAACTTCATACAAACCATCCCCAATCAGAACTGAGGTTGAAAGATGGGATGTTCTAAGTTCTAACTGAGTACCACAAGGGCGATCTCAATTTCATGGATTAATTCAAACAATTCCGAAATCTCCATCAATCTCTCCCATTATTGAGGATAGCATTCGTCACTCTTGATTCAATGTGCCTATCTTCACATGAGTTGCTCGTGGTTTCTCTCTGTGATCATTATTGTTCGCTCAACCACCCCACCAACACCTAGTTCATTTGGGGGTACGATTACGAATGATAAGTGGGTAATGGAACTATGAAGTGATGATGAGTGATGCGATATTTCACAAAAAGTCGTGCCTTATACGGGACTCGAACCCACGGCCAACGGTGACTTCTTCGTGAAGCGGTGCCAAATGGTTGAATGAGCTACGGAGGTGCCCATTTTCAACTGTAGATACATGCCTGGATGGTTCCTATACTAGCCACGACCGCTTCCTTCCCAACAACCTTCCCATTACCTATAAGAAACCTTCATCTCACCATCCCATCATCTCATTAATCACTCATCCGACGCCAATAGATCCCAGTCATCAGTGCAGTGCATCGTTAGATCTGATATAATGGAAATATAGTCATACGCCGAATGATGGTGTGGAATACCGGCAAGTCCCCCTGTTAACCCAGCTGTTGGTGGGGTCACTCGGCACACGAGAGAAAGTCCTCATGAATATATCTCAGAGCCTCGTCGGTAAGTCAGAAGTGAGTTGAATAATAACAGCGGCTTGACTTTGTCTCAGTCGAGCCGAGGGCCGGTCATGGGGTGGGGGCAGGGGGGGAGAAATGACTGAGACAGGGACATTCCTTCCCACTCGGATCTTAATTTGCATCCTATAACTAAGTCACCCCCTTCCTCCAGTCACTGTATACATTCCCCTCACCCTTGCCCTTTACACATTCAAAAGGTTCTCCTTCAATTCATATATTTTCAATGCTATGGTATAGATAGTTGGTAATTTGTTATTTGAAAGAAGCGTATACTAATGTAATTCTATTCAATATTATTTGAAATATTTGAGTGGCGTGCCAGAATCAAGCGCTTTGCTAGCGCTACGTTGGCCCAGTATGTATTACTAATATAGAAGATCGCGTCTGAGAAGTCACCAGCCTGACTTACAGCCTCATTTAGCGCGTTACGTCTCCTGAACTGCCGTCCGTGTGAGATATTGCTGCAAGGTGTCTGCCGTGACGCTGCATGGTGGCGCGCTCGCACGGCGTGAACACGAACACGCGAACCTCCCTTCCATAGCCTTAAAGCTGAGCAACAGCAGTTTATACAGGATGTTTACTCACACATTTACCTCATTTCAAGCTTGACAATATTTATTCATTTCTTAGTATCGTAAGAGATAGAAAAACAGTAGCTGTTATCAATGCAGTGGGCGTAATCAACACATATCATGATGTCGATAAATAATGGATGAGAAAATGTAACCAAATGATTCAAATGTATGACTCTGATATGTGAGCACTTTCTTCATCTTGGAAGTGTTATGATAAGGAATATTATGGCGTGACATGACGGCGAGCATTGAGCATGCAAATAAATTGTGTCATAGTCATGCATATATTCTCTTTTAAAAATGTTTGAAAACATCTGTCTCTTATCTTACTTTATGTCGACTATACCGAGCTATCCACCTAATCAAGATCTGGATCAAGACAAACAAAGAACAAGGACAAATGGACAAAGAAAGCGAGACATAATTCCATGTAATCAATAAATAACCTACCCTAATCTAATTCACTAAGAGCCGGTTGTACCAAGTGCATTGACCAAAAATTAGCAAATTAACTTGTTATTATCCTTGGATACATATGCTATTTTTGTACCTTAAGTAATGATTAACTAATTAATATTTAATCATCAGTTGGTACAATCGGCTCTTAGTGCCTGAATGACCAACGTGGGAGTAGCTCCAACTGGCAATCAAAAGTTGTTATCACCATGGTTACCCATGTTATTTGTTATCACCTTCTCTCACATGAAGGCTGATAACTGGACTGGGTGAAACTGGAACTGAATATAAAATATTTCCTTCACAATTTTTCCCCACCACCTTCTTGTCATGTCTTTCCGCGACCCCACTTCGTTTTTCCATCGTTATCTTTAAATTCCATTTCTTTCATGAAACTGCTGCAAAACATCTTCTTGCAGCGTTTTAAAAGTTTTAAACGAAGTAAATTAGCATTTCCCGATAGAAGTCTGGTGTTTCGGCCAGGACAAAGAGATTGTGCCGCCAGCAGGCCTGAGAGAGAGACAGACAGAGACTGAGAGAGTAGGCCATCCTGTCATGCAATTATTAAATGCGTGTTGATCATTTCAGGCGATGTAGTGGATTGTATCAACTCACGAAATGGCTGTCCACAGTGCTGCATTCTATCGTCAAGCTGATAGCATCTGTTTTATTAGTAGTTGTCGGAATCATTTATTGGACAAGTTGTGAAAAATGTCGAATGAATAAGAACTTGGAAGTGTTATTTGCCATCAAGAGATGAAAGCTTGAGTACGTTGGACACATAACGAGGAGTAATGAGTACAGGCTCTTGCAATTAGTCCTTCAAGGGAAGATTGAAGGAGGGCTTGGACCTGGCAGGAGGAGGACTTCATGGCTGAATAGTCCCAAGGACTGGTTCGGGCAGAGCATGGGGTCCTGTTCAGAGCTGCAGCATCCAGAGATGACAGCTTGAGTACGTTGGACACATAACGAGGAGTAATGAGTACAGGCTCTTGCAATCAGTCCTTCAAGGGAAGATTGAAGGAGGGCTTGGACCTGGCAGGAGGAGGACTTCATGGCTGAATAGTCTCAAGGACTAGTTCAGGCAGAGCATGGGGTCCTGTTCAGAGCTGCAGCATCAAGAGATGAAAGCTTGAGTACGTTGGACACATAACGAGGAGTAATGAGTACAGGCTCTTGCAATTAGTCCTTCAAGGGAAGATTGAAGGAGGGCTTGGACCTGGCAGGAGGAGGACTTCATGGCTGAATAGTCTCAAGGACTAGTTCAGGCAGAGCATGGGGTCCTGTTCAGAGCTGCAGCATCAAGAGATGAAAGCTTGAGTACGTTGGACACATAACGAGGAGTAATGAGTACAGGCTCTTGCAATTAGTCCTTCAAGGGAAGATTGAAGGAAGGCTTGGACCTGGCAGGAGGAGGACTTCATGGCTGAATAGTCTCAAGGACTAGTTCGGGCAGAGCATGGGGTCCTGTTCAGAGCTGCAGCATCAAGAGATGACAGCTTGAGTACGTTGGACACATAACGAGGAGTAATGAGTACAGGCTCTTGCAATTAGTCCTTCAAGGGAAGATTGAAGGAGGGCTTGGACCTGGCAGGAGGAGGACTTCGTGGAACCTTAGGGACTGGTTCGGACAGAGCACGGGGTCCTGTTCAGAGCTGCAGCATCCAGAGATGACATGATCGCCAACCTGCGTTAGAAGAGGAAGAAACCATTCTACCATAAGCCTGTTCAAATATTGTTCTATTGACTGAGTCTCATTCCAAACCTTCCTATTCTGATTCTAATTAATTACATATTACTATTTCAACTTTCTTTGAACCAGTGGCAGCAGAATATCTGTTTATTTAATTGAACATTTCGTTCATCTCCCTTTCTAGGTATATGTAAACCACACCTCACATCAAAGTTTCACTTCCTTCTACTCTCATATCCTAGTCCAGGGTCTCACTCATGACTCTTCTAAACGAGTCTCACCTTCTGGTTCCGCGCGGGTAGTTCCTCCCCCCCCACCCCCCTATTCCCAACACCCTGACTGGCAATCTACCGCGCAGTGTTATTGTTTAACTTGATAACTTATAATAGGGGTAAACTTTTAAGTTCATCGCAGACAAAAAGTGACCCCGCTTGTAAATTCCTCTCTCTCTCATGAATTGCACCTGACACCTCTCTCTCCCACCAGTGTCAGCTCCCATCTCGCCGTCTCGCTCGCTCACCTTCCTCTCACCGTGTCTCTAGAGACGCGCCACAGATGCTGGGGATACAGAACCGTGCAAAATACACTCAACATTCACACAAGTTGGCCTGCTGACTGGTGATAGGCTGGATTAGAGTCACGTTATCAGGTGCTTGTTTCTGATTGGCTGGAATAGGGGCTGAGCGAAATGTCAGTTTTTGGTGATAACTATATTGAATGATATGGGAGATCAACATTCTATGACGGGGGAAACACAGATAGGCCTACTTCTAATACCCTCGAGGTGGTATGAGAAAACTATTCAACTCGTATCTCATAATTGTCGAACGTATATACAGCTAAAAACAAAGGAGTAGGTCTAACTCCAGCTCTATCCTTTTTACAGTTATACTATATAAGTGGAATTATACTATATACACATACTATAAATAAGTTACTACATATACTATACACTATATATATACTATGTGAATAACGATTGATATCAGAGCTGAATACAAGTGTTGCTAATAAAGAACTAACCAAGGCTGTGGTAATTAACACTATACTATACTATGAGAATTACTACTACGACAATTATACTATATTGTCATAATTATACCATCTTGAAGGCATTAGAAATATCTGTGTTTCCTTCTCATTAGATCTCATACCAATCGAAAGTTATGAACAAAAGACTGATTCGCCTCCCGTAGCTGTTGCCCTTCAACACGGCACTTCCACTGATATATAGTTCCAGCCCTGGAACGAGGCTTCTGATGATGATTTTATCATGTACCGATACGAAACACATATCCAGTGGCCAGCACGGTGAACCATCATTCAGGAGACCGAGGTTCGATTCCTGCCATGGTCGACCAACGGATCATTCAACACGGCACTTCCACTGATATATAGTTCCAGCCTTCGATCACCCCTGGAACGAGGCTCCTGATGATGATGTTATCATGTACCGATACGAAACATATATCCAGTGGCCAGCACGGTGAACCATCATTCAGGAGACCGAGGTTCGATTCCTGCCCTGGTCGACCATCCTAACGATTGTTTCCGTATATCAATGCGGTGAATACTCGGACGAATTCTTACAGTTAGGTCCAGATCGACCATCTTCTTTCCTCTCACGTCATCTTCCCAGCATCTCATTCATCATTCAGCGACGCCAATAGATCTTAGTCATCGTTATGGTGCATCTTTAAAATACTGCATATAATTTTTTTTTAGAATTTCAAATGGAAATAACATTCATGAAAAACTGTATTTGTTTCATGTTTAACTGACCATGTGATAATGTGAGTATAAATGTGTGTACTATTCAACAGATATAATTATTCTTCGTGCTAATTTGAATAATTGTGTAATTGTTTTCAACTGTGTGATTCTGTTTCATTCAGCGATTGACTCAGCATAAATGTTAGAGTACAACTTATTTAAATGTAAATATCCTCTGGGATTGGAGAATATAGAACTAATAACGATCGAATGATCGAGCAGCTTGCACGCATCGCGTTTTGTCCGCTTCCATACAAAACAATTACAATGAAAATAGTAAAAAGATTACTATATTTCATTCTAGTAAAATGATATCAGTGTAGCTATTCGATAGAATTCAGTTTGTTGCATTTTTCTTCCTGCTCATTCCCTTTCACCCTCTTTTCAAGACTCCATAGAATCTAGCTTACACGTTCCTTCGCATGCAGTTTATGCGTCTCTCGCACCGCCTTTGCATACAACGCGCGTTTCGATATCTTTTACAATTGTTTAAATATACATTTGTTTTTTCTTTTCATTCGTTCGCTCATAAAGTACCTCATAATGGGCGTGTCTAAGACAAACGTCTTCGAATGCTCCGGGAGAGAATAATGAAAACTGTGCGGCTATTTGCCGTGAAATATGTCGGGTAACCGTCCGTGTAACGCAGTGCCAGAGTAACACGGGGCCAGGTGGCGCGACGAGCGCGATCGTAAACCAGACGCTTCAACATTAATAGGATCAGATTTTACGTGGGGTGGAACACGATAAAATAAATATCACAAACAGTTTTCACCCGGGCACAATCACCCTCTGCTCTAGAGAGAGAATATACTATCATTCTATCATTATATATATATATATATATATATATATATATATATATATATATATATATATATATATGATTAAAATAATCATATATTCTAATCAAACATGAATCGTGAGAGTTTGAGTGAAATCATGTGTGTATATATATATATATATAATCATTCTTATCTGGGATGAAATTTGATTTTCGAAATGTCTCAATGGTCTTTTGAGAGTGGTCCAACTGATTTCACCCCAAAAGTTGAGAAACAATCAAGTTGGATATTGCTTCTAGTATGATGCGAAGTTTTGTAACTGTTTGGATTTCCGTCTTACATTCAGATCACAAAATAGTGGAGTGCAAAACAATGTTGAGATAACTATTTTCTGAGGTAGTCTTATTTCCCGGTCACCTGCCAAGAAGTACTGAGAGATTGAATTGAAGGTCGCGGATAGAATCGCGTGTTGTTGGGAGAAGAGAGACACGCAGTGTTTGGGGAACAAGAATTGATGTGATTTCCATGAGGCAGGACTTGGGAGAGAACACAAATAATAACTGTCGTGGGTCTGCATGTACCCGATAAAAAAGAATGAAAACACAATGGAATGTCTATCTCCCAATCTCGTGATGCATTCTCTTCCCTTCTCTCTCACTCTATACGTCTTTCTTTATCACTCTCTATTATAAAAGACAAATTATTATAAGCTTTGTTTGAGGAAAACTGAAAATATAGAGTGGGAGAAAGATAGAATGGAGAGTGAGAGAGAGAGAGTAAAAAGTGTTCGGCCATTGCAAAAGCAGTAAAGACCACTGGCTTTAGCCGATCATAAAATCGTGAGTACCGAAGTACGTCCTCTCTATATTATATCTTGTATAAGTCTGTCAATGCCTTCTGTCTTGGCTTTGTCGCTTTCATTGTTTGTCTTTATTACCCACCATGCATGAAGTAGAGCTTTCTTCGTCTCGCTTACTCGTTATAAGCACTCCATCTCACTTCTTGTCACTCCTGCATCTCAGTCTTCACTCTATCTTCCTTCTCACGTCTTCGCCTTAACCATATTCTTCTTCTCACTCCTTTCTCTTAACTCTATCTTCCTACTCACTCCTGGCTCTTCAACCGTCTCACTCCTTCCTCTTGACTCTGTTGTTCTTCTCACTTCTTCAACTTCACTCTTTCCTTCTTCCTTTCTTCCACTTTCAGACTTTCTTCCTTCTCACTCCTTCCAGCTGAGTTCCTCACTCTATTTTTCCCCCCCCAATATGTATAATGATAAACTTCACATCTGCTGTTTTGGAAGAAGTGAACTTATCAACATTCGTGTGTTTGGTTCACTCTCAATATACCAATACCGGTAATGTCCGGATATATCACAGAAACGGTTTATACTTATAGTGTGTTCCGGACTTGTTGAAAGACTTTTATCCGCGACGAAAAAGTGTGGTTACAGACTTCGCAGTCCTGGTGTTGAAATTAATTAGTTTCAAATAATTAAAATGGGGTGGTGAGATCGCCCTTGTGGTGCCCCGTCCAGACGATCCTATACTTTCATCCTTAATTGGGGAAAAATAATTTTGTAACAAGTTTCGATGTCATTGAAAAAAAAAGTAGCCTTTTGGTGATTTCTTTTCGTTTCTGAAGAACTTTTCCGTCTCCATTTGATTACTCCTGTTGACAAGTTCTGAATGGTTGTTTCTCGGAATGTGAATATGAAGTTGGAGTACATTAATGACTGTAAGTTGGCAGGCGCCATGTTGGTTTGTTGCCAATGGATCTCGCCTCGCAGTCAATGAGCTGACTGCAGTGCTGGTCGGGGAGGAACTTCACGCCGCGTCATATATGACTAATTAACACTCGACGCGTCAACTCGCGAGCTCGAGCCATTAATTAGCATTTCATTCCACTGGAGTTACCATGCCCTACCTTGGATTAGAGTCCTCGTGGCGATATATAGGCGAGAGGGGTCAAAGTTATTCCAGAGCAGTGTAACCGTATGTATATGTATATATATATATAAATATATATATATATATATATATATATATATATATATATATATATATATATATATATATATATATATATATATATATATATATATATATGATCATCAAACTTCTTGGATACGATCCAATATCAAGATACGTGGGATGTTTTAGCCATGTCAAAAAAGATACGTCTCGATCGGAACTCAGATTTCCGGTGTGCTGAAGGTCTTCAGAAGATCCCGGGATCATAATCTCCACGTATCCATAAGTGTCATCATTCAAGATCATATTTATTATTCCATAATCATACATTATTTTTATTCACAATACTTTGAAACTTTTCTTATATTTTAACTTTTCTTATTCGGAAAAAAATTAAATGAATAGATGAAGAAAAAAGGAATGAAATGAATAATAAGCAATAAAATAATGAAATACATACAAATTCGAAAATATTAGTATGAAAGCGGATTTTGAAATGACCAAGCTGTCGGTGTCACCCAAAAAAATGTCTATACTAATAAATTGAAATAAAGAAAGCTGTAGGTCCAGTCGAATGAATGAGTGAGTGAAAGTTGTCGACAAGGCCACGTCACGTGGTTCGTTAACGAGATTGACAAATGAGCATCGCGGCCCGGCACGCCCCCCGCGGAGTGCGCTGCAATTAAAAGTGAAGGAAGGGTGGATTAGATACAAGAGAGGTCGGGGGAGGTGATGAGAAGAGAAGGCTGCTAATCTTTCGGAGCTTGATTTACGCAGCATCCCTCCCTCACAAAGACTGTACTAAATACTTTGAGTGGAGTACACATCACTACAGCAGGACAGTTCATCAGAGGTAATTATCATTTTATCCGATTTGAATAATTGGAATCTAAGTTTGAGTGAGATCGATAAATAAAAACTCCCTCATTGAATTGAAGTAGGGTCCAGTTGCATAAGAAAAAAAAAACGTTATTAATAAATTCATTTCTATGAATAGTTTTCTTCTCTTTTTCGAAGAAAAAAATATCATTTTTTGCCACTCTAGTAATGCGTTTGTTTGGTCAATAAAACCTCCCAATTTGATAAAGATGTAGTCATTCCAGACTCCATGTACCGAATAATATCAGTGTAGAAGCTTTCGTCCAACAATGGTTGGGGTGTAAGTGTGAGGGTGAGGGAGGGACTGGCATAGTATGCGCCATAAAACGTAATGCCACGCTGCGAGAGGATTTAATACGATTTAAATGTGACCTAAGTTCGAAGCTATGACGTAGAACACAAATTACCGCCGCAAGAAAAAGGTAAACTCTTGGTCTCCGAAATGAAAGGCGGACTAATGCCTTTTTACGTGGCCGTTACCTGCCGCCGGGGCGCTAGTAAAACTGGAGGGATTGAGCCTGTTAGAGGTGCCGGCAAATACATTACACAGAGTGAATAGCGTACTTCATGCCGACCCGAACAATCTAATGTCACATTGGGACCGACAAATTGTTTCTAACAACCTTTTCCAGTTTTTAAACTCTTTCCTATAACGGAAAACTGATCCAGTTTCTATATATTTTCCTCTGATTGGATTTGATACCTTCTTCCTGCCGTAATGACCCCAGACTTGTTGCCAAGAAAGTCCAATAAAGACAATAGTGTTGGTTCCCGCGGGACGATAACAAGGGGGAAGTCTGGATGGCCTACGACTCAAATTACTGACAGAAGAGCTGGTTTTATGTATTGATGCCGGCACTCAAGGGTCAAGCAAGAACAAGATGGTCGCCGGAATGAGGTACTCTGTATCCCGTGTATTGAAAGGGATGATACTCGAGCTCCAGACAGGGATAACTCTTCCCGTGTTGACTGCGGGAACGTGTTGAATTACTGGATCATCGTTTATTCATGGCCGAGCTGGACTTTCAACATACAGATTGGATGAAAGTAGAGAAGGTTAGGACAATTGTGTGGTGGTTTGTTTATGTAAAGAGATCTTTGAATAGTCTTTTTTATTCATCAACATTTTATATCTGATCTTATATTATATATAGATGCAGGTTACCAAAAGGTGAGAAATCCAAGTGTTCATGTTATATGATCGAAGTAGGCCTATGTAAAGTGTTAGATTTTACTTTCTAGATATCTCTCTCATCACACAACACACATTCTGCGTTTGCCCAGTGTATTAAAATCCTATGATACCAGTGCATGAAACACGATTGCAGGGTGTCTGTGATTGAAATTGAATATAGTTAGTCTTCCAGACATTCTTTAACGCTGGTAACATTTACTGATAAGCTGGTTATTAAATTCAATTCCGAAAGAATTGTCATTTTTTATTTCTAGAGGTGAATCACTATAAGATTTGGTACTTGATTCACCGTCATCTGGACATATGCCCATGTTGCGCTCATGATACGAGGAAAGAGATAGTTATTAATGAAACTAATATAATGTCTCTCTCCATACTATCTCGAATAGCTTCTAATAACACTTAACAAACTTTCGGATTAAAAGACATAGTAGTTAACAAAACCTTTTATAGATTTTCCTCTCTGTAAAGTTTATGTATCTAATCGCAAAAAGTCCACTCTTGATGATGGGCAAAGTTTGTCGCATGAATGTTAATTCTAATCGGAGTGTGTAGAAAAGTTACGAGACACGTTTTCTCCGTGACGCTGTGAGAGCTCTCATTACGGCGACTTTTATTCGGCTCAAGTTTATTATCACAAGCGTTCAGCCACCTCATTCACACTTCAGCCAAATGTAATACACGCTGGGAAAACGCTACATGCACGTTGGCGGATGAGTATTCATATGAAATGTATGAAATGATCGGCTATCGAATATTCCGATTACATACATCGAATCGAAAACCTAAAATATCGAAATCAAACGGCGACTCTAAGGAAATTATCGTCATTCATCCTTCCAACGAATAACGTGAAGCGTTTCTTGGAAGCTACAATTAGGGTTCATGACTACCGGTGCGATAAGCCTGGTCGGTAAAGTCGTGCAGCTGTTTGGCCGACCTAATGAAGACGAGGAGTGGTGTAATGGCCGCCGTGCAAGAGCTGACTGCATTACGCCGTGAAGAGTGTGGCTCGAGTTACCGGGGAACATTTCGTGCCGTCGCTCGTGTCCTGAATACATGTCGGTCTAATGCCGCCTTCTTGCTCGACTCGAGATCACGTGACATGACGAGCACAGCGCACTGCCCACTGAGTCTATTCATTCATTCATCCAGTCATGTTCTCATCATTCAATTCATTCATCGTTGATTCCAACCGTTCTTTGGATATATCGAGCAGTTCACTGAGGCGGGCGGTCGAGTGGATAGCGTTTGGAGCCGTCACTCAGGAGACTGTACTGATGCACTGATGTACTTGGAATGTACATGTAATGTTCTCGGATGTACATAATCATGAACTACTACGGATCCATCCAGGCCACAATTTTTCTCTTTCTCGCTCACAAGAAGTTTCTCTTCTACTTTTTCTTATCTCCATTGCTTTTTGCTGCATCTTCGCTCTCTCTTCGGTCTTCTATCAACGCTATTTATTTCTTCGTTTACTTCCACGGGTTTCTGTTGTTTGGTGTAGTGCTATGGTAAACTCTGATCCAGACTGGATAAAGAATCCTCTGCGATAAACTTGCGCGATAAACTTGCTGTTATCAGTGTGCTCCACTTAAGGCGGCCCAGTCTCCAGAGGGCAAACAGTTCCAGACAGGGGGACTTTGTAATTGCCAGAGTGATTTCGGTTATTTCGCTTGGTTTAGCAGTACATGATTCCAACAGTGCAAAATACAAAACTGACAAATACAAAATAAAATACAAACAATATTAGTCGAAAATGTTGATGGGTCAAATTCTAGAATAACAATGATGGAAAGATCTGTTGTATCTAACGGTAACACTCAATATTACAGCCTTCTATTTTTACCTCACTGCGTACTGAATAGAATTTTAAATAAATGAATGAATAAATAAATACTGTTGTACACACAAGAACACGTGACAAAGGGTTTTATCCTTACGCGGACCTCACACATCTGAATGTGTATTATTATTTTGTATTTTTGTATCATGTTTTCATGATTTATGTGTGAATAAAATGTATAGCAAATTGAAAAATCGAATTGACCTTTTGTGAACCTTCTAAAACATCGAAAAAAAACTAGAAGATTGTCTATATTGTTCTCGTTGACAAGTATAAAGATAAACGATAAACTTGCCGGATACAATTGTTGTAATCAGTGTGTACCACTTAAGCAAATGTCGAATGAACTCGAACCGACATTTTGTTTGTTCCACATCAGTCGTTAACGATTTGATAGCGCATTAATGCTCGCCGAGTGAAGAAATGAGGGCGTCATTCAGCCCCATTACCGACTGCCGTAAAACAAGTGTTTGGCGCTTGAGGGTGAAATTTCGCCCCGCGTTCATTGAGGCGCCGGATTTAATGGAACTGCCGGGACACTTGGGCACGGCGGGCTTCATGAATATGCATCGACAATAATTGAGATATTGCATTTACTTCTCTGCTAGATTCGAAATACACTTCATTCAGTCGCAATTAATACTGTATTTAGTAACTGTCGGAGATCTTTGTAGTTTGCTCAACTATTGTCCGGCGAATATCTTTATCATCTCTACAGACTTCATTGAACTCATAATTAAACTCGTTAAATAATGAATAATAATAACAACATTTGGATAAGCTCCTGATCTTCTGAGGTCCGTGAGATCAATACTTGTATGGGTTCACAAATAATTATCTCTCAGTTTCTCATTCTGTTTATTCTAACCAAATTAATTCATATTTGCAGAGCGATGAATTTCATCAGGATGTTATTATATCGCGTTGAAGGTGGAATGATAGTTTCTCAACTGAAGCTCATGGAACTAAATAAAAAGTCCTTCATCCTCAAAACATTATCTAAATATTATAACTCGTCTTGAGTGTTGATAGTTTCCAGTCATACTGAATCTGACGTCATCGGGTGCAAACACAAGTCAACCAATCCTCTGAAAACCCGAGTTGTTCTGAAGAAGCCTGCTCAAAACTAAAGACAAAGACAATGAAAATCATTGCATAAAGTTCCAAGTTGAGTGTATTGTTGTGACGACGTCGGTAGCTCGTCAGGCAGGCGGTCTGTCTGTCGGGGGGATCGCCGCCCTCTAAAGCGCACTTCCAAGCAAGCCCAATGAGCCGTGACGAGCCCAACATGACGAGGGAAGCTGCCATGCAAGCGATTCAGAGACAGGGCAATGTTTGGGTGATCATTTTAGAACGCAATCAAGATATAAATTACCGGCACATTTAGCGCAGTGGTTAACGTGCTCGCTTCATGTGATCCTGGAGACGAGGTTCGATCCCCGACGCCGACCATCTTTACATGGGTTTTTCATGGTTTCCCTCTGTAGTCTAGGCTAATGCCGGGATGGTTCCTACAATAAGTCGGCCATGACCGCTTCCTTCCCACTATCCTTCCCATTACCCAAGAACCTTCATCTCATCATCCCATCATCTCACTAATCATCCCATCATCTCATTAATCATCCATCCGACGTCATTAGATCTGCGCTATCATAACAGTGCGTCGTATAAACCCAATGTATGAAAAAATGTATCAAAATTGTAATACGAAGGGAATACAGACATTTGTATACCGTTAAGAAGGTATGAGTGAAAACTGTTCAGTCAATATCGCATGACTGAAAAGGTAACGTGTTTCTTCAGCTGAATAGGCCTACCTGTGAAATATGCGAAACAAGTCAAATCGTTTCCACGTACACCATCTTGATTCAAAGACATGGGAAATATCCGTCTTTCCCTGGTTGCACAATGTTGATATCTCATGCCGTTCAGAAGTTATCATCAAAAACCTTTTTCCCGCCAAATCTGCTCGCATGTACTCTTAATCTGTGGCTAAACGTCCGTCACGATCAGCTGTTCCGAGCCACAGTGTTGCAAATCACAGCGGCGACATCAGACTTTCCGAACCTCCTGCCAGACTCACAATCAGGACTTATTCGAATAACAAACAGAACAAAAATGTTCAGACTAATTCATTCCGGGCGATAAATCAAGTTTCGAAATTGAATAATAAGTTATTTTGTGTTTGTTTGTTGGTAATAATGTCAGTGCTGGGAAGGGCAGCGATGTGTAAGACAATGTAGTAGATTGTCCGCATCGGAGGACTTGGCATATCTCCACGCGATCCGAACAGTTAATATACGTTTTATATGGAAGCTGGAAATGTAACAACTAATTCTGACGTTTTATTGGCTCTATTCTCTTATAATATCTGATCCGACTGGAGACTCCTCTTTGTTATCCACAAAATAACAATGTGATGAATCGTTCTGGCTATAGGCATATAATTTGAATATTAATTCATAAACTGAAGTTCTAGAATGAAGATGTAGGTCAAATATATATAATTCGATTTTACAGCATAGAGCTTGAAATTAGTAGAGAGCTCATAGATGATGCCAATATGCTTGGTGGCGCGGGGTCTGCGGGGTCTCAACGTAAGTCACGTGATGCGGTGATACCAGCCTGACTGGGATCAATACGATCAAATACCCAAAGCATAAAGCAATACCCAAGCATAGTCCAGGAGAAATTTGCGATTAAATGTGGGTAGATTTTTCTGAATTTCAAATTTTCTATATTTTTTGACATTCCCACTCTATATGGTTATACGTACAGATTTTTTCAAAATAACGCAGATGATTTTCTCAAACATTTTCTCCGAACGGAAATCCCCCCTTCCCCCCTCAAAATGACCTTTTGAATGAAACAAGGAAACGCAGCACATGCTTTGTAAGATGAGTGGGATTGGCTGCTCTAACTGAAGTGGGCCTACCTGTTGATTATTGATGCCCCATCACGCTATAGCTTTCAAACAAACATATTTATGAACGTGAACGTCAATGTATTATTATTCGGTCACTCATCAATCAAATTCCGTATCTTCCACCAACTGTTTCATCCACAGTCATTCTCGGCGAGGTGACGGTCAGTGATTTGCATATACAACTGTATGAATTTGTTTGAACGGCGGAACATCTCGACTTCTGATTGGGTCGGATGTAAATGACCGTTTACCTGCGCGTCCTCGTGGCTCGATAGCATGCAGCTACTGACGGGAGAATATGTAAAATACGTCGCGGAGTAATATCCGATATTGCACCCGGCTCGCAACATGTGGCTGTTTTATTGGCGGGCGACATACGGACAGGCTCGTGTGCAAATATTACTCGCCAGCCGAACACTGAACGGCAAATGTTCCTACAGAATAGCGTGCTTTTGAAAATATTATATCAGTTTATTTTCATTTTATTGGACTATTCCAAGGTGGGCCATATTTTATATATATATATATATATATATATATATATATATATATATATATATATATATATATATATATATATATATATATATATATATATATATATATATATATATATATATATATATATATATATATATATATATATATATATATATATATATATATATGATACATATATAAGATTTGATACTCTCTTTTCCATGATGCACATTTGTAAATAAATACATCTCGAGAAAAGAGTGCGGTCACAGTGGATGTTCGAGGGAAGTGAAAGGGAAGCTGGATGAATGGGACGCACCAGGTGAGCGGTCGAACAGGACTCGGGAGACCACACGGGGGGCGCCGGGACGCAGCTGTTCCAGACGCCGAGTTAAACCTCTCCCGGATCTGAGACGTGTCCTGAAGATGGCAGCGCGATCAGGACATGCCAATTATACGCCTCCTTGGTACAGACATGGCATGATGCTAGAGGGCCGTGAGCTACAGTCATGTGACGTAGTACGAGCACGTGACTCTTGTCAGCGATGATTCTATCTCCTATTCAAGAGTATGGGAACATAATCACGTACATCAAGACTCTTTAGTATTTAACGTGCATTATTCATTTATTGAGGAAGAAGAAGAAAATAGAAGAATGCAAGAATAAGAACAGGAAGACGATCAAGATAGAAAAAAACATTCTAATGGCGTTGGATGGATGATTAATGAGATGATGGGATGATGAGATGATGGTTCTTGGGTAATGGGAAGGAAGCGGTCATGGCCGACTATCGTTTAGTTTATGTCCATATAGTTAAGCGGCTAAGCTTAAAAATCGCGCATTTAGTGATTAAATCGTGAAATTTGGTAGAGATGTACATTTAATTATTTAAAAATTATTTGGCTATGATATCAAGCGAGATTTTGCCCCTGAGGGCTGAAATATCCAGTGGCGTTGAAAAAAGAAAATATGGGGGGAGGGGTAATTGTTATCTTTTTTTTTTTACTTTTTTGTATCTTATTTAGTGACTCACTAATACGTAGACAATATTATGTGGAAATTTTACGAAAAAATTATGTATATTTGATAAAATACGTCAAATTAAGGTCAAAAATGTGAAAAATACGTTTTTTTTTTTTTGTTTTTTTTGAATCATTAGTTTTCGAGGGAAAATTATATATATGCTCTTGAACGTTCAACTAATGACATAATAAAGCGATATTAATATAATATTCGCTTCGTGGGGTCAACCGTATGAATATAAAATCAATTTTTGGACTCAATAAAATTATTATTTTTAGTGCAATTGAAAATAGCTATCCACTTGCTTCGTGAAAACTAAAATATATTTATATTATATTTAATGATAGAACAAAAGAGAACACAAGTTATTTCGAGGTCATTCAAGGTCACCAAAGGTCATTAAATTATATAATATAATCAGTTTTACAATATTTTGCAGCGTTTAGCAAATTGGTTTTCATTTGATGTTAATAAAAACTCACAACCAGTTCACAGGTCTCACCATGAGGAGATAGCTACATACAGAGACCCACCCTGACCTACCCTAACCACCCAAAAATAATAATTGATCAAGATAACTTTTATAGTAGGCCCATCTAGTGTTCACAGCCATCAAATAAGCACAATGCTGTGCAGGTAATCCTGCAGTGTAGCAAGAGCAGCTACCACTACATCCTTTTTTGCACTCGCATGAGATTAGCTCGTAGCACGACTTGGAATTATCTGGGATAGACGACCACGATAGCAATTCCATTCACCATTTTCATTCAACGTCCATCCCCATTCGCTAGGCGAAGGCAACTCAGGACTTGCAGTGAGCGAATTCGACCATATGTACACTTGGTACATGGCTCGCCTTACATGCTACGTCAGTGCAGCCTCAGTCGGTGGAATTATATCCATAGGTTTTGATTGCTGAGCAAATAAATGTCTGCGCGTGACATAGTTCGCAATCACATGTTCTGGCATATTTGATAATAACAGATATTGAACTTATCACATTCTTCTGATACCTCAAGAATACCAGATGACAATTGCTTGAATGTATGCTTCGCTTTAGGATAAACCATCCAAAGATCCCAGAATTGCTTTTTCCATGATAGGTGAATGAAGAAACCCTTTTGCATCCCTAAATTGCGCGGAAGAACAGCAAGCCTTGAGACTTTGTTGTACCTAATCTATTGGCAATGTCTAGGTCTTCCTCAAAATTATTTACCAACCTCGCTATCTCTGGACCGCTAACCATCCAACGCCGGAGTGGTGGAACGCTGGTTCTTGGGTTAATACAATAGATCCAGCCTCACCTTCAGTATCTTTTTTCTTTTGTTCATGTGCATGGTCGATTCCAATTGCAGAAAAAAGTCTCTCAGTTTTCTCATATCATTTTTTTTCATTGTAAAAACCACTATCCTCAAACACTTTTGCAACTTGAGGATTGTTTTCTTGAAGAGACGTCATGTCGCGTAGATGTACGGATATCTACCTTGCGTAGTTAATGTGATCCATTGTGAAGAACCATTCAACAAGCTCGGTCAAGGGCGGCAATATACAGCTTGAAGTTTGACTCTCGAATCGACCATACAGTAAGGAGAATATTAAGTTCCATGTTAAGAGTCGTTTCCCAATATTGAAATTGAGGATACACAGATCTTCTCTCTTCTTGCTCTTGTTTTAATTGTAGAGTCTTCGTCAGAAGTTCCAGGTCAAACTGGTCAGTGCAATAGTTTTGATACGCTTCATCTTTCAACCAACAAGGGTTGCTGCTGTAACATGAGGAGCATGCCTTGTCTTTGTTATATACGAAGCTTTGAGCAATGATTCAGCGATTCCTGTGGATGCAATTTCATAATTAATAAGAGCTTCAATCCAACCACTTCCTTCTAGCCATTCTCCTACAAACTTCAAGGATGTCATCCCAATATGAAGCAAACATAACGACCTAATTGTGTTCTCCTAACTCGTTTGGGCAGTTCCATTGAAGCTCTTTTGCTATCTTATAAAGAGGCTGGTCGCCAGCGATAACAGGAGTTTGACCAGGATTCAATTTTTCAACAGATTGCTTCACTATCACCATTGCGTGTTGTACCATTGAAACTGAGTATGCATTATCAGGAGAGAGCGGTAAAAAGGCCTCAGCTGCTTGTCTAAGACGTCTAAGATGTATCTGTTATAGCACCGTCTTCACACGAAGAACCGGATACCAGGATATTTTTGCACAAACTAGATGCTGTGCAAAGAGGAAGTAGAACTATTTTGATAAAAACAGTTGATACGAATGTAGTTGTTATTGCTATACCATTGTTTCGCAAACCAGTATTTGATGAGCTGCACATTCCATTTTCCATTTGGAACAGGAGGCTGTTCAAGGTATATACCGGTCCATGACATTGCCAATAGATTAGGTACAACGAAGTCTCAAGGCTTGCTGTTGTTCCACGCATTTTCGGGATGCGACACGGTTTCTTCTTTCACCAACCATGAAAAAAAGCAATTCTGGGATTTTTGGACGGTTCATCCTAAAGTGAGCAATACTTTCAAGCAATTGTAAACTGATATTCTTGAGGTATCAGAAGAATGTGATAAGTTCATTGACCTTTTTTTAATCATCTGAAAGACAAAGAACTTGAAGAAAAGTTGGAATTCAAATACTTGAGAAGCATCCTGGCGGAGGATGTAAAGGTGAACCGAAAAGTAGAGACCAGAGTAAGCAAAGCTGGCGGTTTCTACCAATCGGTGAGAAAGTTACTATGGAACAGGGAGTTTCCCAATTGACGTAAACCTGCAATATACAAGGCGTATTTTTGTGTCAATTTGTGACGTACGGGGCAGTGACTACATGGGCCATAGGAAGAACGGAAGAGAGTATGTTACAAGCAGTAGAATGGGATTCCTCAGAAGCATTAAAGGAGTAACAGAACTAGACAAGCTGAGAAGCACAGATATAAGGAAGGCATTGGAAGTGGAAAGACAAACATTTAAGATTGGAAGAGAACGTCTGAGGTGGTTCGGGCACATCGAAAGAATGAGCACGGACAAGATTCCGAGACGAATTTCGAGATCAAAACCTATGGATTTAATTCCACCGCCTAAAGCTGCACTGACGTAGCATGTAAGGCGAGCCATGTACCAAGTGTACATATGGTCGAATTCGCTCACTGCAAGTCCTGAGTTGCCTTCGCCTAGCGAATGGGGATGGACGTTGAATGAAAATGGTGAATGGAATTGCTATCGTGGTCGTCTATCCCAGATAATTCCAAGTCGTGCTACGAGCTAATCTCATGCAAGTGCAAAAAAGGATGTAGTGGTAGCTGCTCTTGCTACACTGCGGGATTACCTGCACAGCATTGTGCTTATTTGATGGCTGTGAACACTAGATAGGCCTACTATAAAAGTTATCTTGATCAATTATTATTTTTGGGTGGTTAGGGTGGGTCAGGGTGGGTCTTTGTATGTAGCTATCCCCTCATGGTGAGACCTGTGAACTGGTTGTGAGTTTTTATTAACATCAAATGAAAACCAATTTGCTAAACGCTGCAAAATATTGTAAAACTGATTATATTATATAATTTGATGACCTTTGGTGACCTTGAATGACCTCGAAATAACTTGTGTTCTCTTTTGTTCTATCATTAAATATAATATAAATATATTTTAGTTTTCGCGAAGCAAGTGGATAGCTATTTTCAATTGAACTAAAAATAATAATTTTATTGAGTCCAAAAATTGATTTTATATACATACGGTTGACCCCACGAAGCAAATAATATATTAATATCGCTTTATTATGTCATTAGTTGAACGTTCAAGAGCATATATATAATTTTCCCTCGAAAACTAATGATTTAAAAAAAAAAAAAAAAAAAACGTATTTTTCACATTTTTGACCTTAATTTGACGTATTTTATCAAATATACATAATTTTTTCGGAAAATTTCCACATAATATTGTCTACGTATTAGTGAGTTACTAAATAAGATACAAAAAAGTAAAAAAGAAAGATAACAATTACCCGTCCCCCCATATTTTCTTTTTTTCAACGCCACTGGATATTTCAGCCCTCAGGGGCAAAATCTCGCTTGATATCATAGCCAAATAATTTTTAAATAATTAAATGTACATCTCTACCAAATTTCACGCTTTAATCACTAAATGCGCGATTGTTATGATAATTTGATCTTAGCCGCTTCACTATTATATTAAAATGTGTGTAGGCATGACTCAAGTTTTAAAATGCCATGCAACTTAATTCCAAATTGATACATGTCTTCATGATATAGAATAAAATCTGTAATGTGTGAATTTTTCGTTCAATTCCGATAATACGTTTGTCTGTTTCTGTATGAGAACTACTCGCCGAGATTGGCTTTGTTAAGGTGGTATTGGGTTGCTATTGGCAACTCGGACCTGGCCATGTAATGTACACACTGCATGGTGTGGCGAAACGCGGGGGGGGGGGGGGAGAGGGGAGAGGGGAGAGGGGAATGAGATTCTTCCCTAGTTTTATCACTTGCCAAGGAATCCATTATTATGATGGATGTCGGACATCCAATTTATGTATTGATTGGGCAATATCTTCTGTGAGGGGAGTAAATAAAAAGATGATAAACAATAAAGCGTGGAGAGAGAAGCGGGTATTAGGCGGAGGACTTTATTGTGTTATCGGGTGGTTTATTGACGATTATGTGAAAGTACTTCTTCCAATGGAACCATGTCTACGTGGAGAGGGTGGTGCTGGGCTAATGTGAATATTCGAGATTTCTATTTTAAAACTTCAATATATATCCTCGGTTAAAATTTCAGATGTTCATTATTTGTATGCGTATTTGGCTTTCATTAGAAGTTGAATTACGATTTTGTGTTGAATTCAATTTGTAATATCTCCGTTTTTTCAAGATTTTCATTAAAACTGAAAATTCCATTATTTTTCAAGTTTTGATGACTTTGAATGTTGATGATTATTGAGATGTTGTGATGATGAGATGAAGGCCAAGGAATGAAGCGGTCGTGGCCCATATTGCGAGAACCATCCCGGCATTCGAAGTGGCTATTCACCGAACCAGAAATAGTTATTAGATTAGTTTGGGCTGCTTGTTCTGTTGGGTTAGTTCAGGTTAGGTTGGAAGAGGTTTGGTTGATTGCCGCTAATTGAGGTCACGCGCAACAACAACAACAACAACAACAACAACAACAACAACAACAACGTCTGCATGTCGTGACATTACCGATAGAGGCCGCCCCTGGCATCAGCACAAACTACAGAGAGAATCAACAAAAAACCCTATCAAGCTGAACAGTGAAGAGGATCGAATCGAGGTCCGATATGCCCCTCACCTCCCCCATCACACGAAGCAAGTGCGTTATCAACTGAGCTACATGTGCCGGTAATGGTTGTATTGTTGCTATGCGTGTCTAACGTGGGCAGTCCGAGCTGTGGTTCGGTCGGTAAAGGTGGTCGATCCGACTCGAGACGGTTCACAGAGGCCTTGCTGAGGACCCTAGAGAGTTGATCCAGGGTTGAGGAGGGGGAGGGGGGGTTAAAAGTTGTACGAAGTTGATCCTGGATATGGGGATGACTGTTTTCACACATAGGTATGTGGAAACTACAATCAGGAGGTTTCTAACACCATGCTTTCGTTCAAGATAATTATAGAGAAATGTCCATTATTTCACTCTACAGTTTTACATTTGGTTTAACGACGTACTCTGATGATAGGGAAGATCTATTGGCGTCGGATGGATGATTAATGAGATGATGAGATGGTGTTTGAAGGTTTCTTGGGTGATGGGGAGGATATGTAGTCATTTATTCATTCATAAGACTTATATTGCCACTGAAAATATCAAACTGTGGGTGAGTCCCCCTTAATACTATCCCCGCATCAACGCTGCAACAAAGAGTGTAATTCCATTAAAATGTGTAGAATGTGGTTGTTAGTGGAGCGGTTACGGGCGCCTCTGGAAGACAGAGTGGCGTCTAATCGTACAGTTAGTCGGCCAGTTTGTCTAGGTACTGAGCTGTGAACACTGCACTAATTGCCAATTACTGGAGCTAATGAGATGGCTGCAGATTATTATAACACATATATTATCACGGAGCCAAGTGTGGCTTTACAAGAACGTATCAGAGCGTTTAGAGTTTCACGGTCCTGTGCTAGATTACTGCTGGCGGATACATAGAATGTTTTAGAATGGAGTCACCGTGTCTCTGGGCCTAAACATTATGTGGTGTAAGTTGATAAGTTGTAGGCCTATATGAGGCGCAAACCTTGATTCTCAAATATTAATGCAGTCAAACACTGCCCCCCCCCTCTTTTATATACCTGTTGAATAGTTTAATCGTTTCACGATCCAGTTGGTATTAACTCAAATTACCGGAGCTGTGAAAGTGAATTGAAATTTTCATTACTAAATTTCATTCCGTTCAAATCCCACGCCTGAAATTTCCTATCGCTATCGATCGTTGTTATCCGACATTCAGATAATCGAATGTTCCAATTCGATATCGAATCGAATTCCTGACAATATCGACACCTAACAAAACCCTAATGTTATGAAACTCCAAGTGTACGGTCAGATGCAGAAGTTTCACCTGGACCAACAAGTTATCGATAGCTTCGATCTGAAAACTCTTGCACCTGACTACAAGAGAGGCAACTGTGCCAACCTGCTAACACTCAATTCCATATTCTCGTCACAAGTCCAGCTGCCCTTCCACCATCTTGTTACATCAGGTCCGTGTAGGCAACCAGCGTGCCATCACCCCTGGCAGCTAGACTACCCGCTGGTGCGATCGCCTCTAGTCCAGTGGGCCGGGAAATTGGCTAGGACTGCTGGAATCGCTCATTGCACTTCACAGTGTCTTCACGAACCCGTTATACTGCTCGCTCTCCACCCATTCCTTGCTCATCGGCTAATAGATCACGGTGGCGCTGCGGTAGCGCCCTCGAGTCTGTATCACAAGGTCGCCAGTTCGAGTCTCGATGTCTTCACCAATTATTTCCATTTTCTTAAGACAGTATTTTCGATAACTTTCTATTACCATGCTTCTTTTTCCGTAATGCGTTATTATAACATAGTCTGTTTCGTATTATGATGGAATTGATCAATCTCAATCCGTCGTAAGACCTGGCTGTTTTGGTGGATGTTGGTGCAAGACATGATATTGTGTGTTATTGTTACAGCTCATTTTAGTCAACATATTCAGTCTACCCTTTCTTGTGATGCATCAGGTACTGCCTGGGCCGTCTCTGCGTCTCTTGTGGGCACGCCAATGAGTTACTCTTCCAATTGTGGTGCATCAGGTACTGCCTGGGCCGTCTCTGCGTTCCTTGTGGGCACGCCTATGAGCTACCCTTTCTTGTGGTGCATCAGGTACTGCCTGGGCCGTCTCTGCGTACCTTGTGGGCACGCCTATGAGCTACCCTTCCAATTGTGGTGCATCAGGTACTGCCTGGGCCGTCTCTGCGTTCGCACGCATATGGAGCTCAGTACGCATGATGTAGTATAAAAGTTTCGTGTGCGTAAGAGAGTATTTTATCCGCGATCTCGTACAGCCTATTCGTTCAGACAGAGTTATGGTATGAGGGGGGGGAGGGGGGATAGTGGCTCACAGGAGAGAGGGAATTATCAAGATTTCAAGTTATGATGCAGTATCTTGGAATTGGCTCGTGCGATATTACAGACATTTACTGTTTATGTCTGTGAGATATGCAGACATTTGCACACGATGTGATCGTAAAAACCTTCCTCTCAGTTATCAGTGTTATGTGTGTGTGTGTGAACATTTCCAGTTCGATCCGGGAAACAAAGTGGGCCTATAGACATTCTTATCACGCTCATTACCGCTTCCATTTGTTCTCATTAGATGAGCATAGCGAACACTACCATTCCACTTACCGGAAAAAATTGGGCTCCGTTTTAATGTTTTGTTTTTGTAATTTTGTGCGCCTCGTAAAGTTTTCGATCGCATCGAAACTGAGTGAGAAAACGAGTACCTCACATAAAATATGAGATGAAATATGTCATTATTATATGAGATAGTTTTCTCACTGATTTTTCTCACATCTCATTTATCTCAGGAATAGGGGTCCTGGAAGAAGATATGAAGAATATAACGAAGATCAGTGATTTGAGAAGAGAGCTAAGAAAAAATAGCAGAGTATAATTTGATTGAGTATGTTTGATTTAGTTTCATGATAGTAATCATTTCCACCCGTTCTAAGAACAATCTGTAATGAGTGAATGAAATAACTAACTAAATAACTAATTCCGAGTCCAATTGATCTCATTGATCATTACCTTGCGTCGTTAAACAGAGATAAATGCACCACTAGCTGAGGAGCGGAATGTCTGTCTGTAGGTTGGCTGGAAGTGCTTACATCCCGGTGGAAGTAAAGAGGAAAGTAGAAAGAGAGAGAAGAGTGGGAGGGGGAGGGGGGGGGGAGAGATTAAATGAAGACGGGAATAATGAGTTAACTCCTGACTGTAATCTATCGGAAAAGTCTTTTTTGAAGAAGTGTTGAAATAGAGTGAAAAAGCAAACCTTCCTCTTTATGACTCTCCAAGGATTCCAAATCAAAGAAAAAGTAGAGGATAAATTAAGAAAGACCTCTCAACTTGTGCAATCGTTGTCTTGAATTAAAAGGTTTTCCAGATAGAACCAAAGAAATGTGCCTCGATATTTATACTCTGCTCTTCAAGTTTTCAGTTCTCTTTCTCACGAACTGTTCATTCCCACACCCCACCACTGGAATATACTTCTTCCAGCTATATTACCCAATTCATGGAAAACTGAAGCCGAGTTTGTTTGTGAGAGGCTGAGCAAACATGTGTATATATATATATATATATATATATATATATATATATATATATATATGTATATATATATATATATATATATATATATATATATATATATATATTTAACAACATTTCTTTATGAATGCGATTCATTAACGATATGTATGTACGTTTTTGTCAAATCATAAAAATGTGACCAATCTGGGACTTGAACCCAGGACCTCTTGGTTTGTACCCAATTACTCTACCAACTGAGCTAATTGACCACCTAGATTCAAGTCGAATATCCGACACACTTATATGATTTGACATTGTTTGAGAAACGACTCTCTTGGGCTTTGTCTTTTTACAGATCAACAGATTCCAAGGTGTAACGATTAGACGTTACCACAGGTCCTTGTGTTTCTCTTTTTTAACCATCACCTAGGCTCAGGATTTTGTATTTAACAACATTTCTTTATGAATGCGATTCATTAACGATATGTATGTACGTTTTTGTCAAATCATAAAAATGTGACCAATCTGGGACTTGAACCCAGGACCTCTTGGTTTGTACCCAATTACTCTACCAACTGAGCTAATTGACCACCTAGATTCAAGTCGAATATCCGACACACTTATATGATTTGACATTGTTTGAGAACCGACTCTCTTGGGCTTTGTCTTTTTACAGATCAACAGATTCCAAGGTGTAACGATTAGACGTTACCACAGGTCCTTGTGTTTCTCTTTTTTTAACCATCACCTAGGCTCAGGATTTTGTATTTAACAACATTTCTTTATGAATGCGATTCATTAACGATATGTATGTACGTTTTTGTCAAATCATAAAAATGTGACCAATCTGGGACTTGAACCCAGGACCTCTTGGTTTGTACCCAATTACTCTACCAACTGAGCTAATTGACCACCTAGATTCAAGTCGACAAAGCCCAAAGAGAGTCGTTTCTCAAACAATGTCAAATCATATAAGTGTGTCGGATATTCGACTTGAATCTAGGTGGTCAATTAGCTCAGTTGGTAGAGTAATTGGGTACAAACCAAGAGGTCCTGGGTTCAAGTCCCAGATTGGTCACATTTTTATGATTTGACAAAAACGTACATATATATATATATATATATATATATATATATATATATATATATATATATATATATATATATATATATATGTATATATATATATATATATATACATACATATGTGAATTCTCTGAAGAAACATGTAGTTCAATCTTCTTGCAACTAAACCTAAGCAATATACACGAATGAAACAATCAAGCGGGCTAAAACCAAGCTCAACTAGCCATGAACTAAAATGCCTACAAAATAGTAAATCTCACGACACATCAGCTCGTATTACAATTTATCATTCAGAAAAGCAAAGCAGAATATATAAATGAATGAACAATATTAATACAATATAACAAGAAAGTTTGAGCCATAGCGGTATCCAGCTCGCCAGCATACTGTGTCATATCTATTAGCCTCCAAGCAAGCAAGCAGCGTGTTGGGCCTGTACGGGGCTAGGACGACGCGGCCGGAAGACAAATGCGTCTCAATGAGCCCTCAAGTGCGTCGTCTCACACGCAATACACGCAATAAATACGCTTCACCAAATAGCTTGCAAAAAAGTTTCCTAGTTAAGAAAAGAGCCGTAACGAGGATGTATATATACCTGGTATCTCATTCAGCCAGCAGAGGGCGTCCTTGTTCCATGACTAAACATGCGTTTAAAATGTAAATTAGTCTCGTCTAATGAGAAGCAAGGAATCGTGTGCAACATCTTGGTCGGATCCTCTGCGCATAGAGCACGGCGCAGCTGTCAATTGCTACTTCTCACTTTCGACTTGTGTAAAAGAGATTGGAGACAGTTATTATGGCAAAGCACTTGAACCACAGACATGCAATTGTCAAAGCAATCAGAGTATTCCGGACTCGATGTCGGCTGCAGACGCGGCTAATTATTGAATGGAAGGAACTTCAGTTCATGGAATACGTAATTGTGTTTAAACATGTAATACATACTTTGTTCAGATTTGTAATGCATTAATTATGATAATTCAATGTAAACACATGTATTTTCAATGATACACGAACAAAAAAAGTGATGTATGGAAATATCAACACTTTTCGAAATAGCGAAGAGCTAAATAATTCCAAAATGGATTTGTTAATAATAGTAAACCAAACATTCACTGGCCTTTTGTTTTCAAATAGTGCTCTTTATGTCTCTATTTTGTCAAACTATTCTAGAGTGTGAGTATAAGACATTTGAGATGAGTTTCATTTCAGTTATGTGGTTCCTGTATGGAGCATACGCCTTCGTGGCCCGAAATCACGGCACCTCCACCAACAACCCGGCACCACCACGCGTATTGTTATTACGGTCAACCTAATGACAAACCAATGATGTATTATGGGCGACTCACAACGCATTGGACTAAGATTCATTGGCGTCGCTGGATAATGTATCATCAAATCGTCCATCTTTACAGTTTCATGTCGTTGTTTTCCTCTCTGTAGTCTATGCAATATGCTACTACCACTTCCTTGCCATTATCTAAGAAACCTTCATCTCATCGTTCATCATCCTTCCTCCTTCCTCCCTCCTTCTTCTTTTCTGATTAATCATTCATTCGACGTCAATAGATCTTATTCATCATGACAGTGCGTCGTTCACCCAATTCGAATAGTACACGTCGTTAAACCTTATATAAAAACAAGATAATTGTATACGCAAATGACTTGAGTTTCACTGAGGGGGATGTTTATTGCTTATTCACTGTGCTCGTGTCCGGGGTGCGCGTTATCTTGTTTTCCATGACGTCATGCCCACGTCATCAGTGACGCGTCCTCCATCTTGTATCTGTTCCCCATTAGCGGCTGATGGTGCGATATCGACTCGATCTGATGAGACGATGTTTGTGTGTCGTCGACGAGTTCTGGAGACGGTAATGTGTTGCATGAGGCATGAGGCATGGGCTTTTGTAAACGTCATTACTCCATCATTGCATTACCACCCGCTCATTCGTACCCCGTATAACCTAGCTGTTGGTGGGGTCGTTAAGCAGCATTACGCAACAGGTTCAGGTAGGGTTTCTAAACCCTTGAAGTACTCCACGACCTCTAGGTGTGAAGTGAGCTGACATTTCATTCTTCACATTCATACTCCTGAGCCAATCTCACAACGCATGTACTGCGTTTTCCTAGCTTAGCTAAACGTACGAAATGGGAATCCATCTCTCCTGTGTATCCACCGAGTATCGTATGCCTCGCACACAACCCCCCCCCCCCCCCCCCCCCACACACACACACAGTGTTTACCGAGAGGGTGTGGAAGGAACCGAATGGAGGTTGTATGTCACTCTTTATGCCCACATAAAATCCTCGAGAAAATGAGTAGGTAAGTGGTGCGTGCGGTGATCCCCCCCCCCCCCCCCCCCCCGGTGTATGAGTCGAAATAACTAACGCCTGGAATGGTATGTCTCCCGCAAAGCACGTGTGTACACCATGCGGTTGCTTGCAGCAAACACTAGCTCTCTCGCGGCGCCCGCAAATAACTGCTCTCAGTTGCCATGGCGACGAGCGGCTGTTGTTTTATAACCCCAACAACTGTGGTGTTCGGCTTGGTGGGAATAACTGATTGGTTATTTCAAGACGAATGTTCTTGTGTCATTCTTGTGTCAACTTCAAACTTTTTTTCAATATGGTACGTTCCTCATCTAACTTGGATCTGTATAGTTTTGTGGCATTATAGGGGGGTACCTTTTTTTTTATGAATTCTAGAAATTTCAAAAATACCCATTAGAATAACATAGCGGAAAAAAAGAAAATATTTTCATTTTCCAAAAAAATGAAATTCTGCATGAAGTTGAATTACATTTTGATAGGCCTACACATTTCTGGAAATGTTCAGCTTGATCGGGTCAGCCATTTTGAAGAAAAAACATAAAATGTACTAAATTGGTACCACTCGAAGCAGTTTTTACCCATTTTTACCCATACTATCACTATCCGCTCGTCTAACAACGCATATATGGCGTTTTCCTAGTTATTATAGCGACATATTAATTTGTCCCGCATATGTTTTTTCTAGGATATTCTTTCAGTATTTCAAACGTATTTGTCTCGCTTGATTACGTAATAATACTGAAGTGCTCGAACATATGTGTGAGTGGGTCTACCGCGGTGAACGTGGCAGTAGAACCGACGGCGTTGTCTGAATAATACAAGAATGCAATGCGAGTTGCAGCATCACAGGGGAAATTCAAGAGCAGGAATAAATACACAACTATTTCCACTCTATAATAAAATATAGAATGAAACGAAAGTGGAAAGAAAACAGCGTATAATATTCTTGTCAATGTTCCACTGGGTGATAGTTTTGCTTACAAACTTGTTTGTTGTATTTTGGTGTTTTTCCCAACATGATACATAACCACACAATAATCTCACAATACGTGCAAGAGAGTTGGCACAGCAATATACTTGTGCCCTTCTTCTTCTTCTTCTTCTTCTTCTTCTTCTTCTTCTTCTTCTTCTCCTTCTCCTTCTTCTTCTTCTTCTTCTTCTTCTTCTTCTTCTTCCTCTTCTTCTTCTTCTTCTCCTTCTTCTTCTTGAAAGACTGTACGGTGCAGTTCCTTTTCTCTGAGATTTTGGGCGTGTGAAAAGAGTGCTGCAGGCGTCCTTTGAATACCTGTCATTTTTACATCTGATTTTGTTTCTCTTTTCTATCATCACATATTTGTTCCATCAGTCTCAAGTCTGGAATATTCTGGAATCATACAGAGTTGAGCAGATTGCCGTTCTTCCCGCCAGGTGAGTGCATGGTGTGCCACGATAACGAGCGTGAGTCCTGCGTGACGTCACGACGCGAACGATCGGGTGCTCCGGTGTCCTAATGAAGCCGGATTCGTTTGATTGTTGACCGGGGGAGGGGGAGGGGAGGTAGATGAACCAATTAACGTGTGTATGTCACGTTCAGAATGTGTGCCATTAGCTCGGGGAGCGTTGGGCGAGCGGGGTGTATCGAGTGGGGGGGGCAATGTTGTACTCTAATGGGGCTTGTATGTAGACAGTCTACATACAGGGGTAAACAAACATATTTACATATGTGGGTGTGTGAGGATGTGTGATAGCCGCCACGTCTAAACAACAGTAGGCCCACAGTGCTTGCTGACCCTGTCAAGAATCGAACTCCGTTCTCCTGAATGACGGTTCAGTGTTCTAGCTACTCGACCACTCGTCTCCCCTAAAAAAGATGGAGATTTGATGCAGGTTGAAGTTACCAACGTCTTGATTCCATGTCAGAACTTTTCAAATATTCAATCACATCATACATTCAATGTCACTTATTCTCATTTCATTTCATTTCATTTATTCATCCAAATAGATCGTTACATGAGATTATCATTGTATGTACACAATATATGGCAAGTCGATAAAAATATGAATTATAATATCAAAACAAATGTACTTCACTTATCAATTGTAAAGATTTTGTCAACATTTGAAAAGTACGTCAAGTATTATACTGACGTCAGATACAGGATACAAACAATATGAAAGTGAGAAATATATCCGGTAAAGAATAGTAGCGAAGTAGAAAGTGTTATTTTTGAAAATAGCCAACACATAAAACTTTGTCCAGTGATAATAATGTCCTGTTGATGGGAATATATTATACACAACACAATCTTGTTGTACACATTAATATAACGGAGTATTGTACGACAGGGACGTCGTTAGGGGGTCCAAGGGGGGGCGCCCCCCCCCCCCCCCAATCGACATTTGCGCCCCCCCAATAATTTATCTTTCTTCAAAAAATCTAAATGTTGACCTGCGAATAAACACAATGAAATATTGCTACTTATCAATATGAATTATGATGAATAATACATGGTTGGTTTCTACGAGAATGATTCTGAATCCCGGTGACACGTTCCTTCGAATTCATTCGATCTCCAACTCGTTTATTGCAATACGAAACTCATTATAGCGAATAACTAATACACACAATGCATGCTTCTTCTCGTGAGATGAAATGAAATTCCCATATTTTTTTTCGTTCATCTTCTATGCCTACTTGAAATATGTGAAATCCTGACATTCCTTAAACATGATGGATGAAATGATTCCAGAATAGGCCTACGCGAGAATTTTTTTCTGGAGAACCACACATTGGATCGGGACGAAATGAAAATTTCCGCAATCCTATGAATGTACCTTATTGTCGATACCACACACGACCCTAAGAAAAATTTTCCGGGAAAAATCGCAAATTTTCCGACACCCCTCAGCAAGTGGGGTTGTTTGCGATTTTTTTTCTGGAGAACCACACATTGGATCGGGACGAAATGGAAATTTTCTGAAATCTAATGAATGTACCTTCATATCAATACCACACACGACCCTGTGAAAAATTTTCCGGGAAAAATCGCAAATTTTCCGACACCCCTCAGCACGGGGGGTTGTTTGCGAATTTTTTCAGGAAGAACCACACATTGGATCGAAACGAAATAAGAATTTTCTGCAATCTAATGAATGAACCTTCATGTCGATACCACACACAACCCTGTGGAAAATTTTCCAAGGAAAATTCGCAAATTTTCCGACACCCCCTCAGCACATGGGGTTGTTCGCGAATTTGTTTAGGGAGAACCACACATTGGATCGGGACGAAATGGAAATTTTCTGAAATCTAATGAATGTACCTTCATATCAATACCACACACGACCCTGTGGAAAATTTTCCGAGGGGAATCGCAAATTTTCCGACACCTTTCTGCACGGGAGGGTGTTCACGATTTTTTTTAGGGAGAACCACACATTGGATTGAAACGAAATAAGGAATTTCCGCAATCTAATGAATGAACCTTTACATCGATACCACACACGATCCTGTGGAAAATTTTTCAAGAAAGATCGCAAATTTTCCGACACCCCTCAGCACGGGGGGTTGTTTAAATCCTGTTTGCCGGAGAACCATACATCGGATCGGGCTGAGGTTTGAATTTTTCGCAATAGATTGAATGTACCTCCATTTTGATATCACACAAGACCCTGTCAAAACTTTTCCAGGAAAAATCATACCAACACCCCTATGCGCGAGGGGGTGTTCACGAATTTTTTTCTGGAGAACCACACATTGGATCGAAACGAAATAAGGAATTTCCGCAATCTAATGAATGAACCTTTACATCGATACCACACACGATCCTGTGGAAAATTTTTCAAGAAAGATCGCAAATTTTCCGACACCCCTCAGCACGGGGGGTTGTTTAAATCCTGTTTGCCGGAGAACCATACATCGGATCGGGCTGAGGTTTGAATTTTTCGCAATAGATTGAATGTACCTCCATTTTGATATCACACAAGACCCTGTCAAAACTTTTCCAGGAAAAATCATAAATTTTCCGACACCCGATCTGCAGGGGTTGGTTCAAAACATGTTTGCCGGAGAACCATACATTGGATCGGGCCAAACTTAGATTTTTTCGCATTCAATTGAATGCACCTTCATTTTGATACCACACACGGCCCTCTGAAAACTTTTCCGGGGAAAATCATAAATTTTCCGACACCCCTCTGCACATGGGGTTGTTCAAAACTTGTTTGTCGGAGAACTACACATTGGATCGGGACGAAATAAGGATTTTACGCAATCTAATGAATGTTCTTCTATATCGATACCACACACGACCCTGTGGAAAAGTTTCCAAGAAAACTCGCAAATTTTCTGACACCCCTATGCGCAGGGGGTTGTTCACGATTTTTGTACGGAGAACTACACATTGGATCGGGACGAAATAAGGATTTTACGCAATCTAATGAATGTACCTTCATGTCGATATCACACACGACCCTCACAAAAATTTTCCAAGGAAAATCGTACATTTTCCGACACCCCTCAGCACATGGGGTTGTTCGCGATATTTTTTAGAGAGAACCACACATTGGATCGGGACGACATGAGAATTTTCAGCAATCTAATGAATGTACCTTCATGTCGATACCACACACGACCCTCAGAAAAATTTTCCGAAGAAAATCGTAAATTTTCCGACACCCCTATGCACGGGGGGTTGTTCAAAACCTGTTTGACGGAGAACCAGCCATTGGACCAGGCTGAGGTTTGGATTTTTCGCAATTGATTGAATGTACCTTCATTTTGATACCACACACGACTCTGAGAAAAGTTTTCCAAAGAAAATCGTAAATTTTCCGACACCCCTATGCGCAAGGGGTTGTTCACGAATTTTTTAACGGAGAACCACACATTGGATCAGAACGGAATAAAAAATTTTCGAAATCTGATGAATGTCCCTTTATGTCGATATCTTACACGACCCTGTACAAAATTTTCCAGGGAAAATCGCAAATTTTCCGACACCCCATCTGCAGGGGGTAGTTCAAAACATGTTTGCCGGAGAACCATACATCGGATCGGGCCAAACTCAGATTTTTCTGCATTCAATTGAATGTACCTTCATTTTGATACCACACACGGCCCTGTGAAAACTTTTCCGGGAAAAATCATAAATTTTCCGACACCCCTCTGCACGGGGGGTTGTTCAAAACCTGTTTGCCGGAGAACCAGACATCGGATTGGGCCAAACTCAGATTTTTCCGCATTCAATTGAATGTACCTTCATTTTGATACCACACACGGCCCTCTGGAAACTTTTCCGGGGAAAATCATAAATTTTCCGACACCCCTCTGCACGGGGGGTTGTTCAAAACCTGTTTGCCGGAGAACCATACATCGGATCGGGCTAAGATTTAAATTTTCCGCAATCGATTGAATGTACCTTCATTTTGATACCACACATGACCCTCTGAAAACTTTTTCAAAGAAAATCGTAAGTTTTCCGACACCCTTATGCGCAAGGGGTTGTTCAAAACATGTTTACCGGCAAACCAAACGTCGGATCTGGCCAGACTTAGATTTTTCCGCATTAAATTGAATGTACCTTCATTTTGATACCACACACGGCCCTGTGAAAACTTTTCCGGGGAAAATCATAAATTTTCCGACACCCCTCTGCACGGGGGGTTGTTCAAAACATGTTTGCCGGAGAACCATACATCGGATCGGGCTGAAATCAGAACTGTACGTCATCAATTTCGATTATCTTAAATTTGATACCACTCACGGCTGTGTTGAAACTTTTCCAAAGAAAATTGCAAATATGCCTTTATTTTCAAGAATTTTTTTACGGAGAACCAGACATCGGATCGAGCTAAAATCAACATTTTTGGCAACAGATATTATGTATCTTAATTTTGATACCGCACACGGCTTCGGCAAAAGAGTTTGACTTTTTTTCAAATTTTGGTTTTTTCCCCGTACCCGTCCGACAAAAAAAAATTGACAATCTTCGATCGGCGATTGCTGGAGAACCCACGATGCGATCGGGCTGATTGTTCGATTTTCGGAAAGCTAGCGATCACGTGAGCATTTTGATGCTACTCACGTTTTTTCCAAAAAAAATTCCAAAGAAAATCATAAATTTTCCGAGGACACTTCAAATACCGTCATTTAAGGTCTGGAGTGCCTCTTTCCTGCTCCGTGTGTGTCGATGTTTTTTTTCGATAATGATTCGATCATTAGGATGCAAAACTGATCAGAGAACGCAAAAATCATTTCGAAATTGTCCAAATTTCCCAAAATTCCTTGCGGGGCTCTCGCGGTGGGCTCCCGCCCCACAGCCCCATTTTCGCGCACCTATTTAATATCAAGCTTGGTGATACTTGAAATCTGCGCCCCCCCCAATACAGAAATCCTAACGACGTCCCTGTTGTACGACCAGAAACTATATAACACCCCAAATGTTGGACGTGTACGAGGTACTTGTCAAACAAATGAAAAAAAACACACTGAAATACTAACTAAAAATACTAAACTAAAAACTAAAAACAGTATTTCAGTGTTTTTTTTTTTGTTTTTTTTCACAAGTACCACGTACACGTCCAATATGTAGGGTGTTATATTGTTGTCCACAACGTACAATGTATGAAACTCCCATCCATTCGAACATTCGCTTGTGTCCGGTGATACGGTCTCACCTTCTTGTCATACTTGCTATCCCGTCAGGTTCTATTGACTAGTTGTGCCTGCCCCTGTACACACGTCCCTGACCGTACTACACTTCCCTTATCTCTCCCCATCCCCTATTGATTTATACACAAATGCCAGGAGGTGTATTTGGAGTCGCAATATGGGGGAACTCACCCCCCCCCCCCCGAATCCCCCAAGGTTCAAGTGCAGATGTCACACACGCGAGACATTCACCCCCCCCCCCCCCCCCCCTCCGGACGAGACTTTACAATCCCGTATAGACCCCAACGCAATAGCTGAACCAGCTTCATTATTGCAGAATAAACAGTGAGATATACGGTAACTTTTTTTGGAGAAAATGCAGTATAAACCTTCATCAACTAGACCCAAGCAAAATACAAGAAGGGAACATTCAAGAAGCTTGAACACAACCAAACCCACTCCACCCTTTAGCTTCTTTGTGCCTCGACTACAGTTGCTCCGACGACAAGATTACTTGATAATGGTAACTAGTAATATTCAGGAAACAAAGCAGGATTCCAGGACATCAGAAACACTTTTTTATATAAACAATGAAAGATTGAATAAAGCGAGATGCAAACTGACGTCATTCGAGACCTTAGAGCTCATCGTTCATCTGGAGAATGGAGGGTTCTGGGTTCAGACCCTGTTTGAGGCGAAAGTGTTATGATTTGATACAACCATCCTACATGTAAGACCCATGTATATATATATATATATATATATATATATATATATATATATATATATATCGGATGAGATCGGTCACCTCCAGTTATCGCTTCAATATAACATGTATATTCATGCACGTCGGGTTCCTGCATGGAATAAGCCCACCTCTCTTATCTCCCTCTTTCTCCTTACTTTATACCTTCACACTAGATTTATCTGTTCGCTTTCCCGATACTCTTTCTCTTCTCTCTCATTCTTCCTCGTCTTCCGCCCTTTCTCTCTCACACTAGAAAACTTAGTTACTTATTTCAACTTTGTACAAATAAGAACGATCAATATCTTAGTTGGAAATATGTTTCACACAAACAACTAACGTTTTAGTATAACTTTTACACTTGGTAAATAATTCCATGAATGTTAATGAAATCAGATCGAGCGTGATTCAGATCATGCCAGCTCACTTCTGAACTTCACAAGTCATGATTGGCCATCATTTCCTAATGCAAGTTACTCTGAAAGATTGTATTTTCACACTCTGTAGATATAATGACAGCTTTAAATTATTCTAATTATGACCAGAAGTTTCAACAATTGTAATTATTCCAAGGACGTGACGTAGCAGATACACGAGGAAATGTTTCTCTGCAGCCAAGATAAGTTTAATTTGATATTTATGTGTGCGCGAGTTGGTAATGCGAACTGTGGAGTAGTGAGAAGGGAAGAGTTGTTATCTTCGCTCACCACGGGCAATACGTCTCCTAGCAACTCGCGGCGACCCGAGCTCAGGCAATACATCAGCAGGGAGATGTGCTCGGAGACCAGAGCTGGACCGCTTTCATTCATGACACAAGGCTTACTGTGTTAGGGTCAAAAGGCGAGGTCATTTAGCGCCTATGTCCGTGTACTTTGCCATAGTTGTCAACGTTTGAGGGTATTCCAGGTGTATGGAGGGATCGGGATAGAGATACCTAGAAAAGTAAGATAGGATGATATAATATGAAATAAAATAAAATAAAAGAAGACGATAGATGAAGAGAAAAGTGGTAAGAAAACGAAAAAAAATACAAATACAAACGCAAGGTTCAGTACTCCCTCCATGTACTCCGGTCACCAAAAGGCTTCCACTCGACCGAGACGGTCCGAACTGTCTGGACCCTCACTCCAGACCTTATCGCCATGGGTGACCCTGCTGGGAGCAAATATATTTAATTCCTTCAAGATGATAATATAATAAGGTATAACTATTCAACTCGCATAGAATAATTGTCAATCAAATAGTCTACAGAGGAAAAAAGTTTTCTTCTCAATTGCATACGATTAACATTCCTGTGCTATGACTTAGTCATTGGTTATCGCCGAAAACGATCTTCACCGAAATCGACTCCCGTGTTATTTGTATTGACGCCATCTTTCATGTTTTTCAATTCCATCTGACTAAGTGGTAATGTGTAACTGTGTTCAACAGAAGGAATGATTATTGATGTCACACGTCACACTGTGAGCCTCTTGAACGAGGGACCAGTGCAAGGAAGACAAGAACGTGAGAAAATCTCCTTGGCTCCAATAATAGCAACTGCACAAGGGTGTGAATATTATCTCCTCTCGATAACTTATTTACTTCTCTTTTGTTGTAGTTGTGCGAGATTGTGACATGTTATATTCTTCTGCACAAACAACAAGCCAATTTAGAGGTGAAACGTGTTTAGGATTTTTTGCTCAGTTTCAGATCCTGTTGTTTCTGCAGATGGGATAACTGAGTCGTACTTTGTGCTGTTGTTTAACGTTAGAAAGAGAGAGAGAGGGAGAGGGTGTGAAAGAGAGAGAGAGGGGCGGAGAGAGAGAGGGGTGGAGAGAGAGGTAAAGGGAGAGAGAGAGAGAGAGAGGGGAGCATCACGTAGCTATCACGCCTGTGGCAGGTAGAGCGTGGAGCGTGTTGAAAGAGACGCACAAAGCAGCTTAAAGGTTGCCAGCAAATGATAAAGAGAATCTTTCGCCGAGGAAATTGTTAAACAGGAAGACTTGGAGTGATGAGATAAGAAAGAGAAAGACGTGTCACGTGACAAGGACGGTCTCTCAGATATCAACTGAACTGGTCGACACATCTTGTTGCCATTCATCTGTATTGATTCAATACTCACACACTGACAGCTTGCCTCGTTTATTCTGCCTGCCACATCAACTGCCATCACCAGAACCTAGTTCGATTTATTGACTTATCACTCTGTATTCCTAGCATACAATTCCTATTCATGGACTTGGGTTTCAGGGAACTTTCCCGACTACTTCTGATTATCACTCATCACACAATGTCAAATAATCTACCAGTTCTACGAATCTTCACTTATCCACTAACCATTAGTTAAGATGCGAAAGTAGCATTTGGCCAAGGGTGATAACAAGTCAACCCACTGAATATTGCTTACTCCACTATAAACTGGCAATCCGAAAACTGGGGCCAAGATCGTTTCGTACTGAAAGAAAAATGTGCTATTTACCGAAATGACCAATTCGAGTACAAAACTTACGCCTACAGTACGTATGTAACTAAGGTCCACTTCGAGAAACAGATTGTACAGATTGGTAGTGCATTGAGCGATAGTTAGCGGATTAACTGGTTATCACCCTTGGTTGAGCATGTTATTTTCGTACTGTAACTAATAGTTAGCTGATAATTACTTGACTGAGAGTTCGTAAAACCGGCATTTGGGGTAATTCTAAGTTATGGACCCAGTTTTATCAAGTTTAGTCAACCTTACTCTGAAAGTTTTTTTCATGTTGGGTTTAAGGACGCACTGTTATGATGGCGCAGATCTATTGGCGTCGGATGGATGATTAATGAGGTGATGGGATGATGGGATGATGGGATGAAGGTTAATTGAGTAGTGGGGAGGATATTGTGAAGGAAACGGTCGTGGTCTATATTGTGGGAACCATCCCGGCATTAGCCTAGACTATAGAGGGAAACCATGAAAACACTCTGTAAAGATGGTCGGCGGCGGGTCTCGAACCGGGTCCGAAATTCCCCTCGCCTCCCGGATCACATGAAGCGAGCTTTACTTATCGTCGTTAGACCAAATATGAATAAATAAGAAGCGCCAATCACGCCGGATTGCGCCGTCCCAGTCGTCACGCTTCCTGGCGTTCGGAACGCGAACTAATCACAGACATCGAGGTCTGCATCCAGACGGCTCTGATTTATGTGAGGAGTGTCTTCACATGGAATATCTTTCCTCCACGTAATAATACAGATAATAATGACGTATTAATATACAGAGGTATTCACGGGGGATGCTGTGCTGTATCTTAGCCGACCTCACGTAGATCTACAATCAGATTCATCCCCTGGCGTACGTGTGATGTAAGACGTGCGTAACGCAACGCAGTGGCTCGCCGCGTTACGCACGTGTTTGTTCTCCAGCTCGTAATTGTCTTAACATGATTATAGAAACATGTGTGTGCGGTTTCTTGTTGTTTGTTGCGTATTATGTTCAAGGCAGAATAACCGAGGTATTACGGCTAGTGTGTTCACGCATGCGCACTCGGCTGCGGCATGAGACGCATAATGCCCCTCGGTTAATTTCAACATTGTATTAAAATACTGGAGTATATACAGAGGTGTGGTTCCTAAACCGTGTTAACAAATTACGTGCTTAGAAACTAATTTAATTTTAATATAGAAATAAATAGTTTTGGTAATTTGAATATTCAAATATACACGCTGGTCCGTACGTGAACGAACTGTGTGCTAGTAGGAACGAAATTAAATGTAATTTATTTGAAAATTATAATTAGTAATTTTATTCATCCATGTTGAGCATTTCCATTATTCGTTGGTAACAACAATACGGCAGGAGCTATACACACAAGTTTGTTGAAGTATGGGCATAGATAATGACACTATGGCATAGATGCAAAGGTGCGAGACGAAATCTTGATAATAATACCTAAACTGCTCGCAAAAATTCGAGTGGATAACCGTCTATTTGCGCCGGTAACCTGTAATCCATTCTATATACCTATAATCTAGGTGATCTTTTTGAGTTTAATTTTCTACATTTTTCACTTATAAGATGAATCCACCCCTCTCCACACTTTTTAATACCAAGTTGATTTTTCATCACAATCAACCTTTAAGTTGATACGTACAAATGGAGAAACAGCCATTCCCTATTTGTTGTAAATTTTCTTTATATGCAATAAAGATTGTTCGACTATTTTATACTCTTCAGAAATATAACGCAGATCAAACTTTTCATTAATTTCCTCCCCATTCATAGATCAGATGTTCGTAGTAGAGCGCGTGGGAAGGCCCCCCCCCCCTCAGGACGTCACAGATCGTCCGCTCTGAGAGGAGCCGTCTCACTGGGATTCCCTGATGACGCATCCAACCAACATAACCTCACAATAGCCTTTCACCTCCGGGGTGAAACTCCATCCAAAGCGAACTCATTTATAGGCCTATATGGGAGTATTCAATTCAGTGAAACATTGGTTTATGGGTTATTGATTTTGAACAGTATGGAATATTTTGTACCTGCAAGATGATGGTGAAACTATACAACTCAGGCCTGTATAGCAATATGTCAGAACCAGGAGAAAGCTAACAACAAGTCGGTCCAATAACAGTGATTTCCATTAGTTGATTCCAAATAGTGTAGTTTTTGTAGCTCAGAAAACAGTTCATTACATTAATTCATGAGTTATGTGGATCGATTCTACAAAGCCGGCACTTCACCAACAGAATGTTCTTATAGTTATCACGTTGTTCTCATGATGAACCAATCAGCGCCACGTAAGAGTAACTCACTTATCAGAATATACTATTGATCGATGTAATTGCCAGGGCTGTTACTCTGTACACATAATCACTGGGTGTACGTGCCATGTTTAACATTAAACATGATAAATCGTTCAGTTTACAAA
This sequence comes from Brachyptera putata, assembly GCA_907164805.1. Taxonomy (NCBI): domain Eukaryota; kingdom Metazoa; phylum Arthropoda; class Insecta; order Plecoptera; family Taeniopterygidae; genus Brachyptera; species Brachyptera putata. Next base: position 167,539 of record OU015464.1, read on the forward strand.
TGTTTTTATTGAATAAGCGTTATAATAGGAGATTATTCAATGTGATTCTAATTGAGTTGAATGTGTTCTGGCAATTAATGGATAGCAGTTTGCAAATTTAATGAACACAATGTTCAATTTGTAATTCAACTTCGGTAGAAACATCAACAATCGAAGTTCTGAATCGAATACATGCAGAGCTTCGTATTGTTTGTATTTAAGAGAGCTCGGGAGTCGATGTGGGAAAATAGCAGTTTTCTGTGATTTTCGAACAGTGAGAGATATCGAAATGCAAGTACGGGAACAGCATCGATCTTTTCTAGACGAGCTTTAGCGAGGATTCAATTTGACATACTGAAAAAATTGGTGTTCGTTTTTATGTTTTTTTTTATGTATTTTTGTCGGTTCTTCACAGGTCAAACGGCTACAGCTATCAACTTCAAACTTGTTTTCAATATGGTTCCTTATCTAACTTAGTTCAGTATAGTTTTGTGGCATTATCAGGTGGTAATTTTTTTTTATGAATTTTAGAAATTTCAAAAATACCCGTCAGAATAACACAACGAAAAAAAAGAAAATGGTTTCATTCAAAAAAAAATAAAAAATGCGTGAAGTTGAATTACATTTTGATACACATTTCTAGAAATTTTCAGCTTGATCGAGTCAGCCATTTCGAAGAAAAAACATAAAATGTGCTGAATTGGTACCTCTCGAAGCAGTTTTCACCCATACTATTACTTTCCGCTCGTCTAACAACGCATATATGGCGTTTTCCTAGTGATACCTTCAAGATGGCTTAGAAATCATTGTCCGCCGGCTGTGACTGCAAAGCTTGTGAAAGCGGTCATCTCAGAGCAAGCCACTTGCTGCCAACTAGCGGCCACTAATCGAAACAGCGTCCTCTAAATCTTGGTATCGCAGTTTCTGGCAGGAATTAGCCATTACGTGTCTGCAGTTAGGCGATAATCGTTACCCACATGGATCGCCCAATCAACGTACACTTCAACGAGGGGAAAAACTGCAGCGTATTGATAAGTTCTCCTTGTTTGCAAACTATAAAACTTATTCAGCTAACTACTGAATCAGCCAATGAAGAAAACGATGGAGAATAAAAATAAAATTTGGCCATGTGTTATCGGAAGCATTTATCTTGACTAACTGGGATTTTCTTAGTTTCATTCAACTACTCTTAGGGGGCTGGGGATTTCACCACTCGATTCCTGAGAGGGGAAGAAATAACTCATAACATAACATTGATCATTTAATCTCTTGAGTAATTTTCAAGCTATAGTCGGTAAATAAGTCCTCTGATGCGCTCTGAAATCACCCTGGAGGACACATATAGAGACAGGGGACATCTTATTGCCTTGAACTGAACTAAGTTGTACTTGTTAACAGAGATACAATATGTCTCTTCAATTCAATGTCTCATCATTGTTCAGTGAAAATAACTAATTATTGCAGTATAAGAATGCACCATGTTTGAAAACTATGGAAACATATCTTGTCAATTCCGAGGTTATATTCCCTACAAGAGTGAATTGTCGAGATAAAACTAACATCAACCAATAATGATTGAAATGCGTGTAATCAAATCCGTGGGCGTGGCTATCGCTGGCTTTTGTACAACATTCTTCGGCGGACGTTACATTCTAAATCTACTTCCTCCAAGAATGTATCCGCGAGTATTTGGTTCATCTCGCGAGCGCTCCCGTCTGTCTGACGCCGCCTTAAGCAGCCTGTTCTCCGAGCAGATCCGGCGCGGGGAGGCGCTGCTCGCCCGTGGCGCTGCTCACGGCGGACTGGTGCGGATCGCCTACGCGCTGTCCCTTAAGCACGACCGGCGGCAGCTCCTCGTGGTGCTGCGGCAACTGCTGCCAACCGAACACTTCGCAGCGCTCATGCTGTATCTAGCGGATTTCACGTCGGGACGGTGCATGAGCAAGAAGAACGTGGCCACCATAGCACCATGAGCTGGTTTGCTAGGCATCATTTCAGGAGGTTTTGTGCAGAGTGGTGCGAGAGAACAAATCAATATTGTACATGAATGAATGTCTGTTTTTGTGAATAAAAACATTTTTATTTGTTAACTGATCATAATTCTATTGTAATTGAAATCATTAAAGACGAGTGTAATTTACTCTAAATATATCTTGAATTTGTAGTTTTCATTGCGAATATTTTCATGGTTCTACATGGGCCAACAAAGATGAGAAGGACATGACACTACACTACAGTACAATTCCATCAAAGAATATTGCACTTTTGAGTTTCGAGACATTTTCATTATACACAAACACATTTTGAAATTTGAAGAAATCATAATTTTTAAAATCCTACACTGAATATAGGCTCAAATAAAAAGCATCAAAACCACAATAAACGATTCACCCTACAAGCCTGTAGGGCCTATAGACTTTATTTTCTCCCATTTTCTAATTGGTTTTCTCTAGAAACTCTTCTTTCCGCTCCGTTATCTTCTTTCCCCTGTTCACCCTCGAACGTTTCCAGGTGGACAGTTGTTTTGTGCCGCTATTGTATTCTGCAAGACCACACTCTCATCTCATCTCTCTCGTTCCCTACTGGAGCCGCAGCATCTGTGCTCGTTTTATCGCGCCGGGATGCGGTCCTGGAGGTTATTACCACGGCTATGGGAGGGAGAGAGTTCACCCAACCGTCGTATCAAATACTGTCTTGCGGTCGCCCGCGTGCCAGATATGACTCTCTTAAGAGCGCACGGGAGTATTCATGTTTCATAATGTTGCTTCGACCCCACCAACAGCTGGCTTATACGGGGGTACGAATGAGCTGGTGATAATGAAACGATGAAGTGATAATAGGTGAAAGGGCGTTTACAAAAACCCATGATACCTTCAAGACAGTATAAGTGAATCTCCTAAAACGTATAGTACAGTCATCAGACGTATATGCCTACACCTGACAATGTGTATACTTTTGAGAATTTTGCATTATGAGTTGAATAGTTGTAGCTTAAACCATAGTGAAAGTATTACAGATTCCTTCCCCGTACTGGAATTTTGATAATTCACAGTCGATAGTTCACCAAAAGACACGTATTTCTTGAAATCGCTTCCCATGCATGCCCTCTTAAGCTGCATGGCCAGACGAGGACGCTCCGACCTGGAGCCTCGAGCACTTGCATGGCCGTATAATAACGCCCGTGTTTCGTTGTCCCTTCAAACTTTTCTGATATTAAATGTCACAAACTATTCTGGAGAGCGAGGAACATAATCTCGTTTAACCTAATTTCAGTCTTATGAGAATACATTTGCATTTATAAGCCAGTCACTGACTGTGTTATGATAACATGGCTTTTCTGGTTCATATCTATTTGTTCATCTTGGGTTCAACGACGCGCTGTACTCATTGATAAGATCTATTGGCGTGGTGAATAACGGGACGGTGAGATAGAGGGGCTATTCTATTAGTTGTTTTTGGAGCTGGTCGTGGTCTGTTCTTGACGAACCATCCTAGTATGAACGTAAACGATAGAGGAAATCCACGACAAATCTGTGCCAAGATGGTCGATCATGACGGGAATCGAACCCCGGTCTCCTGAATGAGGGTTCTGATCGACCGCCCCTCGCATTTTCTGTTTCATAGTCCATTCATTTATTCATTCACATATTTTTTGTGATTGATTTATTTCCCCGGCTCCTTGTATTCACACTTTCATTCGTTTGATGGAACTTTCATTCATATATATCTCTATCTATATAAAATGAAAATACTCAAATTCTTCCATTCATCCGTTGATATATCCATTCAATCATGCATCTGTTCATGAATCCATTCAATTCATCGATTCATGTATTCATTTTGTACAGCGAACTTGACGACGAGCTCCAGCATCTGTTGTCGTTCGATGAATGATTGACGAGATGCTGAGATGAAGAAGCGGGTAATGAGTAGGAAGTAGGCTATTGGAGGAAACTAACCGGCAATAACCTAGGTTACAAAGCGGAACCAAGAACTGAAACTGGTTAGAGATTATCACCGAGCAGACGACAATAGCACCTCAACATTTGTACAACAATGGTGTGACTGTTTCCATGATAACCTCTCGTGGTGAAACTCAAACACTGCACGATGGACAGTACCTTGGGCGTCTCCGCCATCCGCGTCTCCGCCGCATTATGCGCCGCACTCTTCGCCTACCGCGTGTACAAGAGCGAGGCGTCGCGGCGCCGGAGGGCCGAGGAGGAGGACGCCGAGCGACGCCGACGACGCCGACCAGTGTGGGCAATAGCGGGCATGACGTCGTTCCTGCCGGACCTGCGCAGTAGCGGCGACGTGGAGGTGTTCGTGTGGGAGACGTGGCACCTGGCGGCAGAACTAATCGAGCGCGGAGAGACTGATCGAGGCATCGAGGTGCTGTCGTATGCGATAGCCGTGTACGACGACAAGAAGTGTATGATCAAGCACTTCCTGCAGAAGTTCTCGCCGGAAATGTGCAACAGTTTGATCCAGAGGCTGCGAGAGATGATACCGGCCCATGACCTTGTGCAGGCTTTCGAGCAGCTCGAAGGAGAAGAGTTGTAGGATGGTGACCTTGACTGTTTGTGGACAAGGTATATCAATGTTTATGTGAAAAATAACAAATTAAATCTTTTACTCATATTATATGATCATCAGAATTTATTGTTGTTCCTATATTGAAATTCCACGAGAAAGAAAATGTTGACTGCGTTCATTTTATTGTCTTATTACCATCGGAAACTTGACACAGAGCCATTATTTTCCTGAGAAGTCAGAAGATGAAATTCAAGGATCGCCTGCACGGGTTAGAACACAAATTGTAACACTCAAAATTCATGAGTTAAGGGATGAAAAACAATTCCAACACTATGTTGAGGGAAGAGGTTTCAATCTTGTCAGTGTATATCTTCTCTTCCTGCGATTTCTTCATGTTAGCTCTCCTTTTCTTCCGGAACTTTCTTCCTTCTCTAAACTTGAAATCAACTGTGTATGCAAAAAAAGAACTTCTGTATTCATTTCGGCGTTCATCGTTGTCTTCTTCAAGACTCTTCCCTTCTTCTTCCGAAAGAGAAAGGGTCGAAGGAGTCCTTCGTCTTTTCCTTATCGATTCATATATTTCTGTATTCCATCTGATCAGAATCTATTTGTTGTTTCGTCTAACTGAGGATAATTTCCTCAATTATATTCACTCAATCGTGGCCGAATGAGTTCATGTGATTCACTTCAACTACTGAGGGAAACTTTGCTTCACTCAACATGTATGGACACAATATGTAGCTATACAAGAACTATAGTATCATGTCGAAATACCATTTGGTCAGAGAACAGAATTGAACAGATACCAGAAGAGCCTTTCGCTGCTGCTTAACGACCCCACCAACAGCTAGGTTATACGGGGGAGCCTTTCGACTGTGGTCTTTCGACTGATCAGTGAATGTCGGTCATTAGTCGTGTACTCGCTCATTCTGAATACAACATCTGTCCTGATCACAAGCGACTTCCTCGGCCAAGGCAATGATCCAATCCAATTCCAATGATCATCCTCTAGACGGAGAACCAGTGGCGAGCTCAGTGGAGAGCAGGCAAAACTAAAACCTACTTCCGGCCTCAAGTTTACTCGACCTGCATCACGCGTGAGATGAAACGACCAAATCCTGTTAGTAGTAGAAAATCGTTTCATTCATGACACTTGTCAGTCATGTATTACATTGTTACATACATTGTTCGAGGTACCCTCCTGTCTGAACTGATCCCTCCAACTCGGCTAGTAGACAACTATATATTAATGCTGCATTCCGACCGAGAAATATGATATGAATCAGTAAAACGTTTCAGTAAAATTAGTAACAAGATCACATGAATTCATTCGATTCATTTTGTCTACTTGCCATATTAATAGAAATTAGTGTACATGATTTGGTTCTTGTGAAATGATTCAGTAATATGATAAGTTCTACTAATGGAAACAATTATCACAAAGTGCTGTTTTGTTGTACAGATTCATTAGAGATGACACTTCTTTAATTAATTAAACAGACGCATTAGTCTGTTGATATATTCTCCAAGACGTAACTCTGACAAACATACGCCATGGCACAATCGCTGAAACTTTCAAACTATGAAATAACTCCCCTCCACTACTCTCTCCGGCAATCTCATCAACTGTCAAACTTTGGCCCATCAAAGGTTTGACTCCTTGATAAAACCAGCTGTAATATCACGAGGGAGATGAAATGTTTATTAAGATTGGCGGTTGGCACGAGGTCCATGACGAGTGTTGACCTGCAGGAAGCAGATCGTTTTGTTTATCACGCATTGCGATAAGCGGAGATGATAAACTGCCAGGATACATGGCAAGCCGTGTCAAGGGGGACTGACAGCGTCACATTGCCAGTGTCAACGTGATAGGTCATCGTAGTGGCTTTCCGGATCAACATATTCTGGTGAAACTACTTCACACCATTCAGAGAAGTATCTTCCAGAATAACGTCCATCCGTAATCAACATTTACATTAGGGTACTTATTATTTATATGTACCGGTAGAAAGTACTGCGAGGTATCAACCGATGGCGGAAATATCGAGTGATACTGTCACAAAGACAGTGATCTTTCCACCTTTGTCATTACAGAATTTGAGTAAAAAGCATTTCTGACGTCATCTATTGCCTGCATCTTGTGATCAGTTATCATATACGTGAAATCACCCTGGTCCTGGCGGAAACTTATTGTACTATGGAGACTGGAGAGGTCTTCAAATAAAACCATCCCCCAATCTATTTCAACTTGTATGGCCTCGTAACCATCGCCTAAACAAGAGTGGGTAATTGTAAATGACGGTCTATGTATTGATGATGATAATTGTTTGCTTAACGACCCCACCAACAGCTAGGTTATACGGGGGTACGAACCAGCAGGTGATCAGATAGCCAGATCAGATTAGCAGGTGATAGCCCTAGAATAAGACAGATAGTGATGTGACATGTCGAGATTGGCAGACTGTTGATGCAGCTCAGCCGATAAGCCGTGATCAACAGGCTGTGACGTATTAACCCGAGTGGCACATGTAACTAATGTACTGGTAATGTACGTTATTAATAGCTGATTGTTAATTCTGTGGGAGCAATAAGTCATGCAGTCAACTGTTAGCGAGTGTGTTGGCGTTCAGTGCAAGCCACTGGTTGATCTGTGTTCTACACGGAGGTCTAATTGTTGGTTCCCTGAGCTTGATGTTCGATGCCGATGGAGCAATAATGCTGCTTTAGTTGCGAAACATTCAATATCCTGCTATTGTCGACAAGTTCACAATATAGGCCTACTTCCATAATGGCCACACAACTATTATTTTGGGTGGCAGCTCGTAATAGAATATTGTTCCTAGCCGAGATTAAAGAAACTTAGGCCTACGGTAACAATATTTCCTGAGTGTTTGTTAATCATTTCTTCTCGATTTATCAGCTAGACACAATTATTTAAGAGGCCATGTATGACATCATTTGGAATCGAGACACGGTAATTCACGTCCTTCTAGAATTATCACTTTCCAAATCGAGGTGTGTAGAGTTTCATGAGTACATCTCACATAAATGTACCCCTCATCTCACAACGCATGCGCATTACCGTCCAACATTTCCACGTTTTCCTTTAATTCGTCTCGCCGTGGTGCGTGTCGATGCGCGCGCATCCTGCCAGCACACTTATCTCGACCATTATGTGAGCATGAAAAGCGTGACGTCAGCAAGTATTTTCCACGCCAGGGATTCCCTCGCTCAAGGTCAATGAGCTGGAAAACACGGGGTCATAGTGCGGAACAGATGCTGCCACCTTCACCGCGTCGCTACCAACCGCGCAAAAAACACTCACTGAACCACGAGTCGGCCCGCGATGTTGGCAGCCGACTCTCATTGTGGTGGTCGAGTGGAGACTTATCATCACATCGAGTCCTTCTGATTGGTCAATTCCAACTGGTGGACATTGTTGTATGTCCTTCACAACAATGGGTGACGTCACTTGACAGGAGCCTATTGGGAAGCGCAACTTACACATCTCTAGAGGGCAGTGGATCATGAAGCATAATGATAATAAGCTCTTTGGTCAACCGAAAACACCATCACCTGAGCTCGGATATATATTTTTTTCATATAGTGGGTTTAATGACGCACTGTGATGATAGCGAAGATCTATTGGCGTCGGATGGATGATTATTGAGATGATGGGATGATGCGATGAAGGTTCTTGGGTAATGGGAAGGATAGTGGGGAGGAAGCGGTCGTGGCCGACTCATTGTGGGAACCATCCCAGCATTATAGCCTAGACTACAGAGGGAAACCACGAAAAAAAACTGTAAAGATGGACGGCGGCGGGGATCGAACCGAGTCCGAAAACCCCTTGACCTCCCGGATCACACGAGAGCGTGAACCACTGCGCTACATGTGCCGGTGCTCGGATTCTGCGTTTGCCTAGTTTATTATCTCACATGTGAGATGATCTCACTCTAAATCTCACATGCTCTCACACATATCCATTCAAATGAGAATCTAAATCTCATCATGCCAGCCCATTTGTTCTCTCACCTAGCGTAATGAACACTCGTATGACGTCAGCGGCTCGCCGCGCCGTGCCGTGCCGAGCCGTGTAATCGCCCGTGTCGAGCGAGTGAGCGGAAAATACCGCTCCGCGAACCACTTTGCATGACACATCAGTCTAAGTGCGGCTCACAGTGAGTTGAGCTCACCTTCGAGGATCATATTTTATACAATATTGTATCGTATAACAACTAGCTTCTTCTCCTTAAGGCGGTGCGTGCGTGCACGGCGCTTTAGGAAAATAGACAAATTCATCTTTACTATTGGTTTTCCATGTTCAAAAACCATTGTCAATAGATGATAACTTGACATCTCCAAGATAATTGTATGCTCTTCAATTGACGTTCTATCCCATTGAATTAATCCAGTTTTAAGATAAGACGTCAATGAATTTCATCGCGCTCTTTTTATTCATTGTGCGTATCATCTTAAAACTGATTTTTCAGATACAAGGAAAAAACGGGACAAAATATTTTGATTGAATTTCATTTTCTGAGTTTAATGACAAGTCACTTTTATGGTACTACACTCAATTGATTTAAAATATAGATGTTTATCAGAAACAGTTCTTCACATTTATATAGGTATGAACAGCCTTAAAGAAGGTTTAGTATTTCAGAATAAACAAGTTTGCATCCCGTTCAATTCTCTTCCCGCGTGTCTCTATTTTGTTTCAGAATTCCTCACATTTCCAACAAGAAACAGAGGTAAACTATTATATTATGCATATGGCTTTGAACAAATTGTGGTGAAAGTTGTAAGAAAGAGACAAAGTAATCGAACTGAAAGTAAGTCTGCACAGAAGTACGACATTCGCGTCAAACTAAACCGAAAAGAAGAAAATAAAATATAGATTCAGTCTGCAAGAGTGAATTTGTTGTTCCTATCCAATAATGCGATATGAAATCCTCTCGATTGAGAGAAAGAATTCGATCTGTTTGCAGTTGAATGATCCAGCGGCTAGCATGTTGACTGGTGTTATTGCAAGATGGCGCTGGGGAGAACGGGACGCCGCTTCTTCTGATCGAGTGGCTGACCTCAAAAGCTAACGACTATCATATGTCCTCAACTGGAGCCATTTCTCCCTCGCTTATCGACAATATCTAGAATAGCCTCTTCTTCAACGTCAACAATATCAACATTATCCTGCGATGCTGAGCAATCAATGTTAATAACATTGGCAGGGAGATGTTTGGCGATGACACTGAACGATTGGGGCGATTTACTATTCAGAAAAAAAACAAATTGAACTGTCAAAAGCTACAAGAATGTTACAAGAAATTTACATCTACATTTTCAAGTGTCATCTCAAATTTCACCAACCAATATCAATTACATTTCTAGTGAACAGATCAGGATATGAGAGGGATTATTTTTGAAGTTGGCGATTATTTATGCTCTGTTCCATGCGATATATCGGCAGTCAGAGCGAGTGTGGGGTTCCGGGAATATAAATTATAGCCCTGTTCTAATTATAGTATAACGAGCAATATATCAGGGTGACGGGATTCATAGAACCTAACTAACTGAGTAATAACCTGCCACAGGTTGTTTGTCACACACACACGCACACCCTCTCCCCTCCCTTCCCTCTCTCCCCTCCACTACACACACACCCACATACTTGTATGTATTCATATAGGCCTATATATATATATATATATATATATATATATATATATATATATATATATATATATATATATATATATATATATATATATATATATATATATATATATATATATATATATATATATATATATATATAAATTCTTATTTCGTCCCAATCCAATGTCTGGTTCTCCGTAAAAAAATTCGTGAACACCCCCTCGCGCAGAGGGGTGTCGGAAAATTTATGATTTTCCCTAAACAATTTTTGACAGGGCTGTGTGTGGTATCAAAATTAAGATAAATTCAATTGATTGCGCGAACTTCTTATTTCGTCTCTATCCAATGTCTGGTTCTCCGTGAAAAATTCTTGAACACCCCCTCGCGTAGAGGGGTGTCGGAAAATTTGAGATTTTCCCTGGAAAATTTTTGACAGGGCCGTGTGTGGTATCAAAATGGAGATACATTCAATTGATTGCGGAAAATTCTTATTTTGTCCCAATCCAATGTCTGGTTCTCCGTAAAAAAATTCGTGAACACCCCCTCGCGCAGAGGGGTGTCGGAAAATTTATGATTTTCCCTGGAAAATTTTTGACAGGGCTGTGTGTGGTATAAAAATTAAGATAAATTCAATTGATTGCGCGAACTTCTTATTTCGTCTCTATCCAATGTCTGGTTCTCCGTGAAAAAATTCTTGAACACCCCCTCGCGTAGAGGGGTGTCGGAAAATTTGAGATTTTCCCTGGAAAATTTTTGACAGGGCCGTGTGTGGTATCAAAATGGAGATACATTCAATTGATTGCGGAAAATTCTTATTTCGTCTCAATCCAATGTCTGGTTCTCCGTAAAAAAATTCGTGAACACCCCCTCGCGCATAGGGGTGTCGGAAAATTTGCGATTTTCTTTGGAAAATTTTTCACAGGGCCGTGTGTGGTATCAAAATGGAGGTACATTCAATTGAATGCGAAATATTCTAACCTCAGCCCGATCCGATGTATAGTTCTCCGGCAAACATGTTTTGAACAACCCCCTGCAGATCGGGTGTCGGAAAATGTGCGATTTTCTCTGGAAAATTTTCAACACAGCCGTCTTTGGTATCAAAATGAAGATACATTCAATCGATTGCATAAAATTTTAATTTAAGCCCGATCCAATGTATAGTTCTCCGACAAACATGTTTTGAACAACTCCTCGAAGATCGGATGTCGGAAAATTTACGATTTTCTTGGAAAATTTTTCACAAGGGTGTGTAGGTATCGAATGAGGGTACATTCAATTGATTGCGAAATTTTATTCTCCCGATCCAATGTTGTTCTCCGAAAAAAAGTCTTGAACACCCCCTGCCAGAGGATGTCGGAAAATTTACGATTTTCCTGGAAAATTTTGACAGGGCCGTGTGTGGTATCAAAATGAAGGTACATTCAATGATTGCGAAAATTTATTTCGCCCGATCCAATGTTGTTCTCAGAAAACGTTGAACACCCCTGCGCATAGGGATGTCGGAAAATTTAAGATTTTCTTTGGAAAAATTTTCACAGAGTCGTGTGTGTTATCGAAATTAAGGTACGTTCATTTTATTGCATAAAATCGTAATTTTGTCCCGATCCAATGTCTGGTTCTCCGTAAAAAGATTCTAGAAAATTCCCTCGGAAAATTTATGATTTTCTCCGATTTTTTTTTTTGAAAACGTGAGTAGCATCAAAATGCTCAGGCGATTGCTAGCTTTCGGAAAATCGAACAATCAGCCCGATCGCATCGTGGGTTCTCCAGCAATCGCCGATCGAAGATTGTCGATTTTTTTTTGACATACGGGTACTAGTACGTGGAAAAACCCAAAATTTCAAAAAAAGTCAAACTCTTTTTCCGAAGCCGTGTGCGGTATTAAAATGAAGGTAAATTGAATCTGATGCGAAAAATGTTGATTTTAGCTCGATTTGATGTCTGGTTCTCCGTAAAAAAAATTATTGAAAATATAGGAAAATTTGCGATTTTCTTTGGAGAATTTTTTACACAGCCGTGTGTGGTATCGAAATGAAGGTACGTCCAATTGATTTCATAAAATATTAATTTCAGCCCGATCCAATGACTGGTTGTCCGGAAAAAAATCTTGAACAACCCCTCCCGCAAAGGGGTGTCGGAAAATTTATGATTTTCCCTGGAAAAGTTTTGACAGCGCCGTGTGTGGTATCAAAATTAAGATACATTCAATTGATTGCGGAAAATTCTTATTTCGTCCCGATCCAATGTCTGGTTCTCCGTAATAAAAATTCTTGAACACCCCCTCGGGCAGAGGGGTATAGAGGTAAACTTTTATATTATAATAACCTGCCACAGGTTGTTTGTCACACACACACGCACACCCTCTCCCCTCCCTCCTTCTCCCTTCCACCCCTCCACTCCTCACACACACACATACTTGTATATTTTCATATATAAATATTATATATATATATATATATATATATATATATATATATATATATATATATATGCATGTATAGCCCTGAATGTGAATGAAATAAGAGCCCAGCCTTCTTCAAGCATTCTTATTGATATCCGATGTCAGCCCTCGCCACTTCTCGTCGGCTCCAGTGACATATGACGTCATCAAGTTAATGACCAGGCCACGGCACTTGGGGTGGAACGTGGCCGGTCATCTCCCCCCCCCCCCCCCCCCCCCGCCACTCTCGGTCATCCGACAAATCCATTTACGGATCAACCGAGTTGCAGCCCGTGTCAACCTCCCTCCCCCCTCCCTCCCCTCTCCCTTCCCCTCCCCCTCAACGTCTCTGATTTCTCATCCGCGTTTCATTGTCACTTTCACTCTTGTGTTTCTCTCCGCCTTCCTGTGTTCTCAAAATACCGGTCTCACTTCTTGGACTGATATGTTTTCATTTCACTACATTTCATCTCATCTCTTTCTTTGGTACGAACACAGAGAAGAGATAATTAATGTTGCTTACACTCTTGCCATTTTTCCCCGACCTCCCGGAAGCGATCATTTCTCTGCACTTTGGTTTTTACATGGAACTAAAAACAGTAGTTGAAAATCAAAACATTTTGTAGATATTTTAGTATCTGTGATCAAATTTGATAAAATGTACAACCCTGTGCTCGAGACACCATTGAATAATCGTTCTGGTTGAAATAAGGTTCTGCGCCAGGAGTCGAACCACGTACCCCGAGCATGTGAAGTAGCGACAGATGCTCTATTCACTGCTACTAGATCATGTGGTAGCACGGGTCGGCAGCTGAGTCATGACGTCACAAGTCTCGTCTTCCCACCACATGTTCTCACCAGTTCCAGAGTACGAGCTTGACCTCTTCCTTCTCACCTTCACTTCTCGACCTTCTGTTTGAAGAGAGGATATTCACATGCATCGAATCAGCAATTGAGGAGAACTATTTGCCGAAGGCAAAGAACGCGATGAGGTGAAGGGTTCTTGGGTAATGGGAAGGAAACGGTCGTGGTCTATATTGTGGGAACCATCCTGACATTAGCCTAGACTACAGAGGGAAACCATGAAAATAAACCTGTAAAGATGGTCGGTGGCGGGGATCGAACCGAGTCCGAAATTCCCTTCGTCTCCCGGATCACATGAAGCGAGCAAGTTGACCAGTGCGCTACATGTGCCAGTTTTCTTAGGTTTGTTGAAGAAGGTACAGTGAATTTTCTTCAAACAAGAAGTTATATTGTGTGCAATAATTGAATCGAGCTGAGCTATCGCATTGGGGCCCCACGGCCTGAAGTCGACGCCCGCCCATAGCACAACCGAGTATAACTTAATCCAGTATACGCCAATCAGCGGCCCCCGCTCGACCCTTATATTCATTCATTCTCGGTGACGTCGGGCAATATATTATTATAATTGACAGCTTGTATAAGTTACCTCTCTCAATCACGTCAGAGGTCAAAGGTCAACAGCTGTCCAAACTAATAATTGAAGAAAGAGTATTCGAAATAATGGATTATTTGCATTTCGATATGAATGACGTCACTTTTATACTCCTATTGATGTAGCCACGAGATCATTCATCTCTCTCTTCCTTTGGGGACTGTATTAGGCCCAGGACTGATGACGTATGAGACAGGGTTGCCATGTTGCACACATCCACGGCCATCAATAACAGTTCTGTCTCGCTCTAGGACGTATTTGGCAGCCTTGCATGGCGTTTGAAGTCTGTACATCGTTTGGTCAGTAGAGAAGAAATAGTTTTGGATATAATTCTACATTGGGGACATTCAAGTTGAGCCTTTGTTTCTATACTATATACCAACTCATCAAAACGAATCAACTGACAAAAATGCACAATTTCCTCATTACCAGTGAACCGATGCCGTGTTGAAACAGGTAGCGTCGGGACGGGCGTCGAGAGAGTGATGGCGTCGCACAGATGAAATATCTTCATGCCTGGGGCAAGCGAATTGTCAACATTCTCGAGTACTTGCGTAGGAGAAATGAATTTCGCGGAATGTTTTTACGGAAACGCGCGTGTTTCGTTGTTTGGTTGGCGAGTCTATCGGAGGGAATGTTAATAAACTCATGTGAACAAGATACAGGGTGTGTATAGCGCGCATGTAACATACAGCTGTTGCTGAGCTTGCTTTATTCCGCGGCCAACTTTCAAACAATTAGCTCTCATTTGGAGAGACTAAATTATTCGCTAATTGTCATGGTAAAAGTTTTCTTTCATATTGACTCTCATAGAAATATTGAATTATTCTCTCATATTGCAACCGTAGTATAAACTACTGTAGTTATTTAATCATAATTGCTATTCTAATCGACCATTAACCACTACCAGCATCTTTCACACGTAATGTTTCGACGTCTGTCGTTAGGGAGAATAAACTCAGTACTCAATGTACTCAATGTACACGTAGTAACAACAAGTGAGGTGTGTGATGAGGGAGCTCGGTCTCTTGAGAAGACACCAGAAGACGGGATCAACATCTTAGGGTGCTACTGTCCCCGATCGAGGTACTCTTTCGGGCAATGGTCTTAACCATGTGGCTGAGACAGCGCGGGTCGGGCGGGCATGCCTGAACGGCTGCCCTCGTATCATGGTTCGTGCGCTCCAGCGCCATCTTGTTGCTGAACTGAGTGTATACATATGCTGTACGGTCAACAAGGCTATTGAATAGTTTATTTATATTATTCTAAACTGAGAAACCGAACCGTAGCCATAACCTAGCTGTTGATGGGGTCGTCACGCAGACAATAATCATATCAAACAGAAGTTATTTCACGTGGACCTGATTAGGACAGCCGTGCAGGCATGCGGTCCGGACCCGCTCGTTGGAGGACTCGCTATTATCCCGTGACGTCATGACCAGTGACGTCACCAGAAGTCGTCTCTGTGTGCTTCAGGTCATTCACCACAGCTCACCTGAGCGATGCATTAACCTTGACCTCTCCCCTCCCCCTCCCCCCACTAGCCGACACAATGTCTCGCGTCATTGTTCGACAAGTCACGATTTGATCCTTGTTGCACTTTTACTGCTGGTTTCGTTACAACAATATATATATATATATATATATATATATATATATATATATGTTTGCGCCATGACAAATCCAACAGGATTTATTTGCGGCACGGGATGGTAATAATCCTACGACTATTGGCGACTGGGGTTGATATAAGTGGACTGTATAGGGTTTAGAATATAAAGCACGATACCTGAGTTCCTCCTTGGCGGCGTGTCTTGATGCGTCGCCACGATGCACTTGAAAGGAATGCACTGTGCGAAGACGAGGGTAGGAGGGAGAAATACGTACGTAAGGTTTAGGTTGGGTTGCGGTAAAGAACGAAAACGATACGAAACGGAATAATACTGCGTGATTGAACTTGAATGAATCTTCACAGAATATCGTGTAGAAAAACTAATGCGACTTGCATAAACGAAAAATGCCACTGACGAATGGGTGTCCGAAACCGGGACGAAAACAAGAACTAAACGACTAGTTCCGACCAAACCGAGATTGCAACTGAAGGGATGTTGTGAAGGGTCAAGGGTCAAGAGTAAAAACAATAATAATGTACTGACGAGTACTGACGTGTGGAGTAGTATGACGTAATAACAGAAGAATGCAGTTTCGACCGAGTACAAATACTACAAGTAGAAAAAGGGGACAACGAGATAAAAGTTTCAAGGCTGAAGGGAAACTCGGCGCCAATATATATATATATATATAATAGTATTATAATACCAGATCGTTGACCATACACAACATAAATCATGAAAGAGAACTTTAGCGAAGGAAAGACAATGTATCAAGCATAAGTCTATTACATTAGAGAGGATTTTCAGGATAAATACCTTCAAGTTATATATCGAATTATAATATATATATATATATATATATATATAACCCCACCTCAACCTTCCAACATTAATATACCAAATAGACCCTCTCGTAGCTCAACGATGAGCTAGTGGATCAAGCTAAGTCGGGTTCGATTCCCCGACGAGGGGTTTTCATGATAACCCAGGAGTATTTTATGTATATACCTCTATATATATATATAATATATATATATATAAATAATTATATATATATATATATAGTAGAAAGAGAGAGGAGAGAGAGAAGACAGCCAATGTTCAATCAGTTCTAATATCTATATATAATCATTGATATATTATATATATATATATATTATTCTAATGATTAACATTGACTTTCCCGGTATTTGAACCCGGATCTCCAGATCTATGACGTCAACGTTCGACTCCCGGAGAGGTCGAAGTGTGTGAATAGTTTAATAAATCAAAATAACCTCTAGATCTACAGGTGTTAGCCACTGGGCATTATGGAGTGTTAGCCAATTAGCCACAGTGTTATTTGACGGTTGACTTCAAATTTACTTCTGTTCTACATTCTCGAATCAGAATTAATACATACTCATCTTTTTTCCCATGAAAATGTCAAATAGAAAGAAATAATAACAAAATGTTGTAGGCCTATATTAGGTTCGCCATTTCACTTCCCGCATTTAATGGGCAGGTTCATGTTCCCCCAGTCCATGTGCCTGTAATGCCGTAGTTTGATCTCTGTTCCGACACCAGTGTGCTCGTGTTGTGTGCCCATGCCCCAGTAGCACGTGCCTGGGTTCCCTGATGACTGAATAAGTGATGAACATATCAATGCTGGGAAAACATCGCTAGAGCAACTGCGATAGAAATGTTCACACAATTAACATGTATACATGATACATTTGTATGTATAAACACATTTGTTAAAACATGTCATTTTTATAGAGTAGGGCCTATCGATTGGTTTTCGAACCACAACAATTCCATACAGGTCCTTTAATCATTCATTCAAATTCACGCTTTCTAATTGAGATAGTATAGGCTATGAATTAAATTGCAAGGATCTTTGCTGGTGCTATTTCAACCAGTCGGTGAAAACATTTCTCTTTTACATTGGGTTTAACGACGCATTGTAATGATAGCGCAGATCTAATGGCGTCGGATGGATGATTAATGAGATGATGAGATGATGAGATGGAGGTTCTTGGGTAATAGAAAGGATAGTGGGAAGGAAGCGGTCATGACCGACTTATTGTAGGAACTATCCTGGCATTAGCATAGACTACAGAGGGAAACCATGAAAAACCCCTGTAAAGATGGTCGGCGGCGGGGATCGAACCTCGCCTGATCACATGAAGCGAGTGCGTTAACCACTGCGCTACATGTGCCGGTTGAAAACTTGATCGTCCTGAGAATATATTGTTCGTGCAGACCATTTGAGCTCCAACACTCTAAAGCACGCAGAAAGTCATTCGGGAGCTGGGTTCGTTTCCCGCCAGGCTCGATCATTCTGACAGAGGTGCTTCGTGGTTTCCCTCTGTCGTTTGGGCGAGCACTAGGATGGTTCTCTTACAGCAGGCCACGACCGACTCCTTCCCATAATGCTTCAATACTTGTTTTTCATCTGACACTATACTCAGTATCTCGTCACTTGGCCTTTTCACTTCCATGTGGGGTAATTAGGCCTACAATTACTATTGTGTCACATGAAATATTTCTCTACTTTGTCGTGAGATTATTGACCTACTACGCCTCTAATGTGAGACATGTCCACATACATATTCGATCAGATGCATCTAATGAAGAATAGAATTCACAATAACATGTTTTCGATATCGTTTTCAAGTTTGTAAATCGACAGATCTCCAATATTTCATTGCGAACAGAATGTTGCAGCTGTGGAACTTGTAGACGTCGGACTTGAACATGTGCGCGCAATCGATAACTCTTTCAGGGCCAAGTTGAGGATCGAACAGAGAACTCTTAAAGCTGCATTGTTTGTACACCTTGTGCACACAGCGGGATATGCTCACTTCAATAGCTAGCTCATCAAGATACTGAATCCTATACAACAATGTTCATATGTGATCACTCAACTTCTTGGATACGATTCAACGAGATATTTTAGCAATGTCATGAAAGATACGTCTCGAACGAGACTCAAACCCGGGACCTTCAGATTGCCGGTCTGCTGCTCACCCACTGAGCTAGCTCTCTGTAGGGCACTCCAAGTATAGCCATGACATAACAGTAATATCTCGGTAGCTCAGTAGGAGAGCAGCAGACCGGCAATCTGAAGGTCCCGGGTTCGAGTTCCGGTCGAGACGTATCTTTTATGACATAGCTAAACATCCCATATATATATATGGGATGATACTATAGTCATGCCATGAAAGATACGCCTCGACCGATCCCAGATATCTCGATATTGGATCGTAGCCAAGAAGTGTAATGATCACGTATAGGGATACGTATGTTAAGATCATCGAATACTTGATTGAATCAGAACAAGCACCTCTCCGTTGTTTCAGAGCTTTGGACGAGGCTGTCTTCTCATCAAACATACAATTAATTATCTAACGGTTATTTTGATTTAAACTTTGAGACCTGGACGGAATTTCGACAATTTCACGGGATTTCAAGCAGGACCATCATTTTGATACTCAACATTCATTCTCAAACTCGATATTCATTGAATGTAATATTTCCACTCATCATCCCATTTGTGAGTATTCTGGATCCCACCTAATATGTCAAGGGTATACAACTACAAGCATAGTAGTACATTAGCAACTTATTTCATTGACCTGAATTCGAGACTCTCAGATCTAACTGATGGAACTGCAGGTTTTCCTCAGTAAGTCTTCTGCAAGTGGGCCAGTAAATATTTCTCGCACAACTTGAATGATTTGGGGATTAATAATTCCCAAACAGCTGTTGTTTAACGTGGCACGTCATTCGTGGTGACAATCTCTCGTGATACTCGTGTTCTTTCTCGGTAATTGTTCCCAAATTAAATCTCTTTTTTATGACTTCTTTTATGAAACTAACTTTTGTCAGCGTTTTAGAAGCTTTTAATCTGTTATTCGTGATGGTTGACAAGACGAAATATTCTAGTTTCATTTTATTTAAATTAATTTTCTGTTGCGTCAATGCGTTTTGACACGCACAGGATCAGTCCACCTCACGCTAGACCCGGCCACAAAACTACAAGATGTATTATTATATAATTAATTGTTTCTGGCAAAAAGTAGGCCTACAAAGCAGTGGAATTAATCATTTATAAAGACGTAATTAATATTATACGTACCATTGTTACAATCTCATTCCGTATGCAATGAAATCCCCTGAATCACTAAAGCATTTTTATATTTACTTATTTATTTATTTCGGGTTCAACAACGCTCTGTACTGATATCCACGACCTATTGGAGTCGGTGGATGATATACAGGATTGGGGGATGATGAGATGAAAGTTTACTTTATTATGTATTTTAGGATAGTGGGAAGGAGTCGGTCGTGAACTGTAAATAAGGAGAACCTACCCACAAAAATTCATCAAATATTTTATTATTTATTGATGTATCAAGGTTAAAATAATAAATTAAAAATTTGAAATTGAAAAAAAGTTGCAAACTCCGAGAAAATTTTGGAAAATCTAGTTGAAAAATACGTTCAATGGCTTCCTAACAGGCCACGACCGACTCCTTCCCACTATCCAGAAACACCTTGTAAAATAACCTTTCCTCTGATTCGTCATTCACCGCCACCAATAGACCTCAGTGCGTTGTTGGGCCACTGAATGAAGGATAATAAGCGGCTTGCGATCAATTAGCCGCTCATGCAACACGTTGTTTGAGCACGTGATCACATGGCTAGCCTGCTTGCTCTGATCCGGGATCCCTTTCATCAAGTCCTGCATGCTGGAGAGTAAGCGATCTGGTCCGTCATCCCAAGAGAAGAAGACAGAAGCTCTCTCTCTCTCTATCTCCCACTCTCTCCCTCACTCTCTCCCAGCTATTGCAGCCCTGGCAGTCAGACATTCACATGCAAATGACGTACGAAAGTAGAAGATGAAGAAAGCAATAAAAGTGTGCTTCTTTGTAGACGTCCAAAAATCGGACCATCAATCGTGGCCCTGATGTCAAAGGAAGAGAGATAGAACACGGAGAAATATTGAATAAAAAAAGAGAGAGAAGAAATGTAAGGATGAAGTTAGGAGAATACACAATCTGTTTTCCATACATCTGAAGCGAGTTCTTTATAATGTCAATCTTGTTCTTGAATATAACCTGTCTGGAGTGATCTTCGGTGACGTGGAGTGTACATGTGCTGCATGTTTAACGACTCACGTTGCTATTGGTCGGCGCGTGTGAACTCTGCATTACGACACTGCATAAAACATGGCCACGAGTCCTGCTCGGGGTGCCGTCTGCCGGCGGAGACGAGCACTAGCTCAGACGCGGGTGTCTTACGAGAGACTTTGACGCCATCTTGTTTCTTGTTTCTTGGTAATGAGTGGGTCATGAGTGGTCAGATCGCCCTTGTGGTGCCCCGTTATAACGATCCTGAACTTGGAGCCATTGCCTCCATAGGGACGGAGCAATTACTTGCTGTTCAGTTTTAGATTTTGATCAAAATAACAGTAGTGAAAGAATTAGTCCACCTCATATATATATATATATATATATATATATATACATTTTTTGGACAAAATGAAAATCTTTCATTTATTTTCCAAAAATAACTCAATCTTCTTCTGCAAAGAGTTGGTAGTATATCTTCCGGTTTACCCCAAGGTTTATTCCAAGCTTGACTTTTCCAATGACCACTACAATTGGTCAGTCGCAATTGACAGTTGTCTCTAATAGATGTACGAATAGATGAGAAAACAGAAGTTAGAAAAGTAGCTTGTTTCTTTGAGGAATTTTGAAATGTATTTTGTATTTGGTAACTGAAATATGTATGGTAAGTAAAATCATCTGCATTTATCTCAACTACTGCTTGACGACTTGCTATTCGATGGGGGCACATGGGGACTAACACGTCTACTGCTTGCTCTCGACCCCACCAACAGCCAGGTGACATGGGGACCAACACGTCCTATGAGTGTGCCCCATGGCGAGTGGTAAGCACGACTACTCGGGAAGAAATGATCACAAATAATCACCCTCGGTGGTTTCCGGTCGCTCGGCGGACATAAAGTAGCTCTGCGAACGAGTCGAACTCGGCCGCGCCCCATGAGACTTGCGTGCGTGTGGGGGAGTCTATAACACATCAGGCTAGTCGCTTCCTAATCCCGTGGAGATGTCGGTAGAGAAGGCTGCATGCTATTACACATCAGGCATGGACACTGTTTAGAGGCGCTCGGAGAATAGGGCTGCATATGAATCTCATCAAGTTTCATATTCCGACCTACAAATACCCCGGATAATAGTATTTAGGGTTCCAGCATAAAAAACACAGAAACTTGTGAATAATTGGAAATAGGCCTACCCTGGCATTTCAGGTAATTGTACGTTGCTACAGCTGAGGCGACGCAAACGTAATGTTGTGAACCAAGTGAATTAATTCCTACTTCCTTCTATCACTACTATATAGACTGCTCACGATCGCTAGGTTAATGGATTGAAACGACTAATTGGTTCATATTCTCAGCATTGGTGTGACAGAGAGCAGACAAACCAACCCTCAGTACATCTTAAGGAAAACACGGCGACTTTGTTCTTGATGCCGTGAGATCGGTCACGAGCCCACGCTCTGTACGCATGTCTACTTGATACACTAACCAACTGTCTCCCCTCTTATTCATTAGAGCGAGAGTTATGGTATCCAGGTCTTCTTGACGCCGGCCAGCTTGCCGTGTTTAATGCCCACTGGCCGGCGAGAATATGGTGGCCATCACGGGCCGTTAAGGCGCTGTTTTATCGCCAGAAAACAGGTCATAAAACACGCCTGGATCGGTACATCGCATGCAGATTAAGGCGTCCCTAGTATCCATAGGATGAAAGAAATAACACCAGGGGGATTATACAGACAACTTGAATAGAGCAAGAAACAAAATGCAGGCAAATATTTGTCGGAAATGGTGATAACTCAAATGTTATAATAACAAAGGTGGGAAGATCAGTTGTATGTAACAGTAACATTCGATATATATGTGTCATCGATTCTTATACCTAACCGCGTAATGTTACATACAAATAACACGTAGCAGATTGTGAATGTGTACTATGGATCGACAGTGTCTAAGAGTAAACTTTCCTGAATGGTGGGAAGTAGTTTCATTACAATATGTGCCTCAGGTGGTACAGGTGTGGGTATTAGAAGGGTGTAATGATGAAATCATGGGGGTAAAAGTGGGGTTCAGTTTTATTTTAACATCGCCCATCTTGGTAATACATCTTTCGTCTATGGTACCACTCTCAGGCCTGCACTATAGTTACAAACAAAAGGAAACAATCTCACATTAAAAGCGTTTTATTGGAAAATTTCCTACTGACAATTTATGTAGATTGTTTGCATCGAAGCGAAGAAGAATTGTTAATATGTGCATGAATTGATCTTTAAAAAATGGTAAACCTAAAATCCTGTCCTCTTTTACCTATAGATAAAAGTCTTCTCCAATTATCTGTACTGCTATCTATATTTCAACTAGTACAATAATTCTCTCTCATAATTCATCATTGTCGAAGTCGTGATCGAGCCCGATCCCCTCGTCGAGGTTGTCGACGGCGTCCCCGGAGGCGCCCAGCTCGACGATGAGGGGGTTGATCTCGGGCAGGCGGAGGATGACGGCGGTGAACTGGTCACGTGGCAGCGCCGTGTAGAGGACGGCGAGCACGGCATGCAGGTCCGCCGCGACGGCGACGGCGAAGGCGATGTTGTCGATGCCGCGCCAGTCGCCCTTGGCCAGCAGCCTCGAGCCGTGCTCCATGTGCCACTTGTGGAACCTCTGCACGCCCACGTGGTCGTCCAGCTCCGGCAGAGGGTCGCCTCCCAACGCCCACTCGCGCTGAGCGATGTTGTCCCGGATGATGGCGCGGAGTGGGTTGCTTTTATGTTCTCTGGTGATGGAGAATTATTTCAGTCGTGTTTAGAGAGGAAGATACATTTGGGTTGTGTCCATTTGGTTGTGTCCAATCCTTGGAATTATTATAGAATTATTACATTTATGTACACTCAAGTTAGTCAATCAAGTTACATCAAAATGCATGCTGGAAAACACACAGTAATATAACATCACTGGAGCAATGCACTCACACCCATCACGTGGTCACACTAAACACTAACACTAAACACTAAACACTAAACACTAAACACTAAACACTGGCTAGAAGTAGAGAGACCTGATTCAATAGCAAGATTCAATAAGAATGATGTGAATACGAGAACAATAATCAGGCTACCCAAGCTTGTCTTCTCCATTAGGCTGGTAATCTCAGCTGAAACCCAGTAAACAATTCGTCACCCGAAGACATCGCTAATAAAATAAGTTGAATTGTATCACATTCATATCACGATAGACATTTCACATGTAATTCAGTTGAAATGCAAGTTATTAGCCGCCACGCAACATAGTTTGTGGTGTAATTATTTGTAGATGTAATCATGTTCACTACTCACACATAGCATCCGATTATTATTCCGATGATTCCCGAGGCAAAGCCGACGGCGATGTCGGTCAAGTAGCTGGCACTGTACATGTTTGCCTTCGATTAATTGCTGGCCCTAGAGATGGTTTGATGACCTCATTCCCAACTACATCATGCAGAGGATTGATCGATGTTTAAACTTCGGAGCTCGTTCTTTTTCTATCGTTTCCATGACGACCACTCATTATTAGCAGAACACAATGCACGTAATGTATTTGTGGGTATTGTTGTTTGACCCAATTGATATACATTGTTACAGTTAACAATGCGTTGCCGTATATTGTTTGAAGTAGTTTCGAGGAGTCTCGAAGTGTATTAGCTGTGACTGTAAGTCATAGCACATAGATACACAGTGTGGTACGTCGTGGCAGCCGTAAGCGACATCTTTTTAATGTTTTTCTTGAAATACAATTCAGAATGTCGTTTTCATCGATGTGCAAAGTGTGGTGTATGCGACATGTCAATACATTAGGCATGGTCACTAATATGATTTTGTCGTAAGCGACAATTAAGGATTCTGTACATTTTGTCGAAACCATCACCAACACAATATGTCGTAAGCGCCAAATATGCTATGCAATTTCCCAATTTAAATTCCAAATATTTGTTCGTGAGCGTCAAAATGCTATGCTATTTTCTCACTGAAATACGAGTTTGTGAGAACTTGATTAAGTTTCATGACGATCTGTGAACTTATGCACGAATATTACAAATTTTGAAGATTATCTTCAAATTTGAATTTATTCAACGTCTCTAGCTTCCTGTGAACAATATTCGAAATGCCGCTTTTGTCATCTTGCCTTTCCACCATCGATATGTATACATCTCCCATTTATAGATCTTTATATCTTATACCGTTCAGAATGTTATCATCAAAAGACTGACGAGAATGACGATCGACCAAACGATTTGATGCTGAATCAACTTCCATTCTCTGATAGATGTAGTCATAGTTCATTGTTCACTGGGCTCTCATTGAACGAGATGTACATTACTGTTCCGGCATGCGAGCTCAGAAGCAGATTAGCTGAACCGAGGTGAATTAGCTCAAGTGCAGGGCAAAAACATCTCCAGCTTTCCAGCGAGTCCAACACAATAACTCATCACGGAGATACAGGAATTAAAACCGACTGAAAGGGAACTGGATAATAAGCATCGGATAACAGAAAACATAAATACGAAAATAAAAGGTAAAAATTTGACGTATAAATTACCGAGTCAGTGGCATCGTAGCTCCTTGTTGGTGAGAGAGAGAGAGATAGAGAGACGTGAGGAGAGAGAGGGAGAGAGAGAAAGAGAGACGTGAGATCTTTCGATAATGAAGACAGCGTAGTTCGCAGCGCCCGGGAATTAATTCGAAGAAAGGAAGCTGCAAAAAAACAAGTCTTCTTGCAGCTTCTTGCCCTTTCCCGCCACGTAAAAGATAAAGCAAACATTTGGGGAACATTAATTACAACTCATTTCGGATTCTTCATTTGATTTAAGACTTCGCCGCGCCGCCGAGGAAAGACAAGAGTGCACGAGGCACGAAAACGAATTGTTTAAATTTAAATTTTAAATATGATAAATGGCCTTTAAAATAACAGCACTTGGAAAACAGTTTTTTCTCCTCAAGAAATATGTTTTTATATCTTCATTAGGAGCTACTGCTCGGGTGTAAAAATGGAGGTAAATAAAATATAAGGCTTACATTTTGTTTCTAGGAATAGATGGAGTAAATAAACTCGGCGTGATCAAACTAGGGACATTATTTCTGCTCGAGTTGGTTTTCTTTTCGTCGCACGAAGTTGGTTATTTTGTCGGGAAATGTATTTCTGTTTTTTCCATGTCATTATTCTTCAGGAATTGTTAACATTCCAATAACATAATACCGTAGAATATACCAACTTGGCGGCAGTGTACATTTTCGATGTGTTTTTATTCTACATTTTCACCGGAAACGTTGGTACAACTTATTATGGCACAATGAAACTACTTTATACCCACAAAGTTGTGTCGTATTTTACCTCGCTTTTTGAACAACACATGGTTGTCATTTCTGTTAACATCAACAACAACAACAACAACAACAACAACAACAACAACAATAGACAACTCGTATGAAACAGAAGTATGTCTGTATAACACGCTGGACGTTTCAATATCTCATATTGTCTGGCTGGAGAAAACAGCGATAAAAGTGTAGCATTGAGCTCACGCAATATCGCGTTATACCTGGCTGGGGTCGTCTGCAAGGCTCAGATATAAACATTTCATTCTCAAATTAGTAAGATTCAATAGAATAACATTGATAGAGTAGGCCTATAACTAAATGGAAAGTATGAACTTGATTTTCTTTTCTTCTATAAACATCGTGAACTAGCCACGAAGTAATTGTTTCTCTACAAAGGCAAAGGATGAAAGTTTAGGATCGTTTGAACGGGGTACCACAAAGACGATCTTCCTTTTCTGAAAAATGACGATTTTTTGATAATTGTCAACATTATATTAAATAGAATAAAAAGAGAGGTTATGGAAAAAAAATAGAAAAATAAAATTGTTTGAGTAAATTCCATTAACCATTAATGTAATATATCAATACAAGTAATTGTCACATTACAAGAATTGAATGAATTTCACGTCCTTACAACAACATAAACTCTTCGCTGAGTACAAAAATTCTTCTAAAATATTTTATTGGCACTAAATTAGATTCCAGTTTGTCTGAATCGAGTCCCGTGCGTCCCTAATCCAGCAGGTCGGTCGTCCTGAATGTCTCCCAGTTGATTCCTGCGGCGTCCAGCGTGTGTTCCCACATATTTCACGGCCCCTGTGAGCTCCACATGTCACTGTAAATCATCGCTAGACATAATATCATGTAGCAGCCAGCAATTATTATAACTAATGGAGCTAACTAAACTCCAAGGTAAATGCTTGATGTGGGGGACTTAGTTAGCGTGCTTATAAGCCACATTCACAATACAAACTTGAACTTGACTTATAGCTAACTTTAATATAGCTAACCTTATTTACAAGGCGTTGTTTACTACCTGGAAGTTCCCGTACAACATTTAACTAGACTTTGTGTGATAAACTGAAGTACGGCGAGATGTGTACCAGAAGTAAAAGTCGGTTCACTGTTCGTCTGATATCTGTCAAATCCTGCAATAACAAAAGCTTGACAGAGTTTTCCAGGTAGAAGATGAGATGCAAATATTGATCAAGCTATTTAGTACCGAAAATGTATGAAAAGATTAGATGCAATAATAAATAAAAATGAAAATGGAAAAATATAAATGGCCGTGTTGACAACACGGCACCTCCACCCGTATCGGACGCGACGTGCAGTGTTGACAACACGGCACCTCCACCCGTATCGGACGTGACGTGCAGTGTTGACAACACGGCACCTCCACCCGTTTCGGACGTGACGTGCAGTGTTGACAACACGGCACCTCCACCCGTATCGGACGCGACGTGCAGTGTTGACAACACGGCTCCTCCACCCGTACCAGACGCGACGTGCAGTGTTGACAACACGGCACCTCCACCCGTACCGGACGCGACGTGCAGTGTTGACAACACGGCACCTCCACCTGTATCGGACGCGACGTGCAGTGTTGACAACACGGCACCTCCACCCGTTTGTAATTCCGTATGTATCCATGAAATAAGAACTGCTTCTCAATAGAATTATTACATTGTCATTCATTATAATCTATGAGTGTTTAACCGGTGATATTTATCGGTATTTATTTGAGAAATTGCAATTAGAATTTCGTCTTGTAGATACGGATATAAATACGTCCGGAATTGTCATTTCTCGTAGCTCTCTCGTGGTAAGATATTCAACACTTTAATTGTAATGTATCTTACTTGAATTATTATCACGCTCAAATTGGTATTCATTAGCAATGCTTGGGAACAGTCGGGAACTTGATCGAGCTTTTGGAACTTTGAATTATTCGAAAAATATTTGTCAATTCATTCACTAAAGCCTGGCTTCTGAACAATTATCAGTTATATAAGAATGCATTAAAAATCTATTTGTGAATCTTAATATATTTGCATACGTTCCATACGTCCCCGATCTATATTTCTAGTTCAAAACGTAGATATTTCACGATACTTGAATCATTTAATACAGTTTCTTGAACAAGAGATAAATTATTTCAATTTAATTCAATATTATGTTCTCAGGTTCCAAGTAATGATTTGTTCTTGTACATCCGGCGCCTCCCCCCTATACCCCCCCTCCCCCTCAAACACACTCTTTCTCCTTCTTCCCCAATGGCAAACTTTGTTCAGCAATTCTTCCCATAAGCCGGCTGGCTTAGATGTTGCGAGAGCCCTAACCTGTTCCCCAGTTCTCTCACGTCCCCCTATTTGGCAATTACTTGTCTTGCATCTTGAGAAGTGGCTCTTTGGGGGCCAGGCCGACTCGACGCGAGCGCCGCGGCGGCGACGCCAAGCCTAGAGCAAAACTCCAGCCGGCAAGCTCCAGTTAACAGTTATACGATCACTAGTTGTGACAGTTAGGGTACATTGTTGATGAGAGAGTTTCAATATGCTTGTAATAATGATGAGGATAATATCAAGATCTCTATTTCTGCGGTGTGTATTTTCTTCCACTAAATTACCTAATTCTGGATACGTACATATCACGATTATCATTTCTTAGAACAAAGTATATAAATGAACCAGGAGTGAATACGCTGAATACATATCAGACTACATCAAGTGATAAGCATACTGAGTCTCAAACCTATTCAATGAGACATGATATAGAAGAAGTTTCATTAACGGAGATCTTCATAGAGATATAAATATCAATTCAACTTGAGAAGAAATGGATGTAATAAAACTAAAGAAGGATATGTTATAATTTCGTGAGAGTACCACTGTTTATTTCAGCATGTAGTAGCATGTAGTGACATATTTCAGCATGTAGTGGCATATGTCAGCATGTAGTAGCATGTAGTAGCATATTTCAGTATGTAGTATGACTTATTAAACATCTACATAATATAGTCTAGATCTATATGAAGATCAAGTATATTATATATATCACTGTATTTGTATTTGTCGTTATAGTTATGTGTACGAAGTAAGACAGATTTCAACTCATGATTCAAGCTTAAAACCCACATTTAAGCCCTCACTGAGCTTTGTGGATATCATGAGGGAATGCCACCGTATTAGTAATTATGTGTAGTTATCGAAAAAAAAAAGGATGAAAAAAATGAAACATTGTCGATGTGTTGAAAAATATTATCATTCCTCACCTAACATGATGCAATTGACATCAATTATCCTTAAAACATGCTGTAATTATTTCTAATAACACCCATCAAATGTTATTTCACCACCTATGTAAAAACAAATTCTTCTCCAGTAATTGATTGTTAATAACAATAAAAATAAAGCCCTATTATTACTTCTGTTCTCGTCTATTCGCGCGACTGTGTTCGCGGGGGTAGTATGTATACACCATGGGCATTGTGTCCTGGTTATCAATGTATCATTATGTATCTCGCGAGCTATTTCATGAGAAGACACTGCCTCTATCTTCCAGCTCACCCCCTCTCTGGTGTCTGCATTGTGCATGTTTAGATACCATCCTGGGGGGAATGAATAGTGGAGTGTGGGGGGGAGGGGGGGGGAGCAGTGTATACGAGTAAGTTAGGAATGGAATGGAAAAGACGAGCAGTAATCTAAAGAAACAGTACCTCGAGACAAAGAAGAAAAGCGTCGCTATTTGTCTAGATTAGGGAAAAGCAAGTGACGTGAAATCCACGAACCGCAATACTAGTTTCTCTCTCCAAACGCAACTGTTTTAATTCAAACGACTTGGATAAATACATGCAGCCAGTAGGAAACACAACTACGCATAATCTAGAATGCTTTTTAAACTGAACAAAATCTAAACTCGAGTCTTATCAAAAGCTCAAATCCTTTGAAATTCGGTAAGAAGGCTTAAGGATTAGTTTTAGTATCAAGAGCCAAATATTCAAATTCGAGTTGAAGAGATTTCTTTTGTATTCCTCTTCCAGCAGTGATGTAATATGTTAAAGTGTAGACATTAGAATCATTCAGAGTGTTTTCATTCATTTATTCGTACCCGGTTTAACGACGTACTGTGATGATAACTATAACATCTAATGGCATCGGATGAATGGCCAATGAGGTGATGGGATCGGGTAATGGGAAGGAAGCGGTCTTGTTCTATATTGTAGGAGCTATCTCAGCATTAGACTAGACTTCATATAGGGAAACCCTCGAGGAAACCATTTAGAACCCATATGAAGTTCAACGGTGGCGGGGATCGAACCATGTCCCATTAGCCCCTCATCTCCCGGATCACATGAAGTGAGCGCGTTAGCAACTGAGCTACATGTCCCGGCTTTGTTTGTTTTTTCGTGTGCTGGTTGTTTTTTTTCTTTCTGAAAGAAACTGGAACGATATTTCTTTCAACTTATTGATTGATTAAATTTATATCGGGTTAACCGACTCACTGTACTGACGGCTAAGATCTATTGGCGTCGGTGAATGAAGAATGAGATGATGCAAAGATGAGATGAAAGGTTATTTCATTAGATGTTTTTGGATATTAGGAAGGAGTTAGTCGTAGCCTGTTGTCAAAGAACCATCCCAGTATTGACCTAAACGACAGAGGGAAACCATGAAAAACGTTTGTTAGGATGGTCAACCATGGCGGTAATCGAATCTCGATTGAGTATGGTAGCCACTCGACCACTCATCTCAATTTCAATTTATTAAACTGCAATAATTTGTCGTCTATTCAGTTTGATATTCGAGCGCGAGGGAAGAATCAATCGCAACACAGCGCTAATGGCTCAACATGTCAAACCCTTCTTCCAACTCTGATTTGCTCTCCAGCGAGATTCGTTTGACATCCGCATATTCCATTAACTTTCCATGGCTCGGCAAATCAGCAATATTATTGACAAATTGACTAACAGCTTTGATCACAATGTTTATTCTGCTAGCCTTGTGTTTGGAACGAAATGCGATTACAGTAATTGATAACTTCTATTGCTATTCACGGCAGTGCTGGCTGCGAGTGATGGTAAGTTATGGCAGCTGACAGTTGGGAATGTCGAGCTGACTGGTATTTACGAGTCCGACTCTTCTATTACTCGCAGGCAACGATCAGATAATTAGTTTCTCTATTGATTGATTCAACGGTTGATTGGAAACATGAACGCTGTATGGATATTACAGGATATTGACTGTGTGTCATATTTTATATTTATTTGGCAGCACTTATATAGCCACGAATTTCTCGCAGTAACGACACTAGTGCTCATGCGCGAGTGCCGGACAATAGCATGGAGAAACTGAATACACCTAAGATCGTATAATCGAACTGACCAAATCGACCTAAGCTAACTTTACCACACCTAACCTAACCTAACCCCACATAATCTACAACCAAACCAGCTTCAAATGCTCACGAATAGTTTTGAGAGCTACGCAGAAGTGGTGAACGGCGAGTTTTTCTGGCTTCGAGTTCCCCTCGCTCAGAACTCACTGCCACCTCTAGTTCACGTCTCGAGCCAAACAAAACTTTCGCCCTCTTTTCGCAATCAAATTTAAGTTTGAAAGTTGAGAATTGAAAAGTATTGAGTGAGTTTCGAGTTCCGACAGCGAATTACCTTGTATTAAGGGTGTGCCCACACATCATCAACACGCGGGCCGTGCAGATAGCGCTGGGAAGGAAGAGCGGTGCAACGAGGAACTCACAAGAGTCGAGGAAAATACATTACATGCGTTGTATGATAAGCGATATAGGCCCATATATAATCACTTATCAATTAATTCCTTTATTCATTGATTTTCCATCAATTATCCAATTATTCATTTATTTATTCCTCCATACATTCATTCATTTATTAATTCGATAATTCATCAATGTATCTATTGAACCATTCATTCATGTATTATACAAAATGTATGGCAATATTTAGTGAATTAACTTGTTGAAACCCTTCACTATAGCTATAACTGTGTATCTAAAAATAATATAGCTGTACTATTGTAGATTGTATGCATATATATATATATATATATATATATATATATATATATATATATATATATATATATATATATATATATATATATATATATATATATATAAATATATATATATATATAGACGTGAGTGTGTGTATGCCAATGATATTTTTCCATGGGTGAAACAGTTGAATCAATGGATAACTATGGGTATTGATTGGAACAGAACTCACGAGTCAAACGGTTTCACCCTGAAATAGGTTTATTATTCCCAGATACTATCGCCAAATCAACTGCCCATGCACATACACATCGCAAACTTATGCCACTCTCACCGACGCCTGTAGCGCCCGACGCCAACATGTCTGCGGTGGCGTCGCGACGACAAAACGTCTGAACAAATAAATCGCGTGTCGTGAAAAACAAACGTTATTTGCAGAAGACTTGAGAAATCTATTTTCATGAGGCTATTAATAATGTTGTGAACTATCTCATGACAATTCTGACGGTTTGTTCTAATGAGGCCGCCGTGATGTGGGCCTAGATAGGCTATATGGTGGACACAGAATGTAGATCAATCGTTCGAAAATGTTAATCTAAGCGATAATTACATATTTGTAGAGATTTTAAGAAACAAAACAAAAGAACGAGAACGAGAATATGATTCCATCGATTATATATATATATATATATATATATATATATATATATATATATATATATATATATATATATATATATATATATATATATATATATATATATATATTGTTGACAAGAAAATGAAGAGCCAAGTCCGCGTAAGATTGTGAATTGAATTAAATTAAAGTAAATAGAAATACGTATAATATATAATGAGTGAATAAGAAAACAAAGAAAAATGGTATTCTTGGAATGTGATTCCCCCCAAAAACTAGCATGCAATAAAATGTGAAACATAAGCTGAAGGCTTTGAAGATGATCTCTCTTCATGTACTATACTTGTATCCACGCAAGAAGAAGAAGCGAACCACCCGTGCGCTAATGGTGTGTGATAGGGGGGACGGTCGCTCGGAACCTCGAGTGTGAACTGAGTATACCGGTCAATATCGCGCGTGGTTGTTACACAGAGACTGGGCAAATAAAGGGTAATTCAGGCACGGCTAAACGGCAAGCGTGCGCGCGGTAAAACCAAATTCATCGCGTAATTGCAAATTAATTACAGTAATTAAGACCAAGCTTTGTTATACGTTTTTTTTTATATACCAAAGGTAAAGAGTTTTTCCACTTTCCACTTTCAGCTTTGCCAGACGAGAACATTTCTAGGGAAATTAAAAAGTTGGTCGGATTAAAAAACATGAATGTTCTAAATAGCTTGAGTGATTGACGACATGAACCTATCAACGGAATGTACATCAATTACTGAGCCGTGTGTAGCTAGCCCTGGCTGAGCTGAACAGAGAGAGACAACAGAACACTGGAGTCAGTGCAGTTGTTAGCTGATACCACCCGAGCGGTGAGAGACGTCATAATTGTAATGAAACAGAAACTATTCTCAATCCTCTCGAGAAGGTATAGGTGAAAACTATTTAAATAGCATCGCATCAAATATATATTGGCCTCAATATTGGCCACGACAGCTTCCTTGCCATTAGCTGAGGTTCTTCCCATACCTAATACCCCGTCATCTCAACAGTCGTTGACAGTTTGACGCTAACAGAGCTTAATTATCATTACAGTGCGTCGTTAAACCACAAACGAATGAATATGAATGAGTAGGCATAATTATAACTGACAAGTGATGAAAAGCTGAATTCAAACTAGCCAAAACATTGTCGAAATTATATGATATTGATAGTGACGGTAATTTTCTGGAAACAAATCTATATTCATGTATAACTCATTGGGGTGGTGAGATCGCCCTTGTGGTGCCCCGTTCAAACGATCTCATCATTCATCCATAGCCTTAATTGTGGAACGATGATTTTGTATCAAGTTTCGATGTTATTAGAAATGTTAAATCATGTTAAAGTGAAAGATCATCACAATACAGATTTGCAATATCACAAATCACGGAATCATTCCAGCATTCTTTGTTCCATGCGTGAACAAATCGCTGTCAGCCACTCATAATAATCATGAGGGCTCTAGAGTCATACCATTTAACTGAATGAATTTGTTGACTACTATCTCGCAACCTGTGAAACGATGTCAA
This sequence comes from Brachyptera putata, assembly GCA_907164805.1. Classification (NCBI taxonomy): domain Eukaryota; kingdom Metazoa; phylum Arthropoda; class Insecta; order Plecoptera; family Taeniopterygidae; genus Brachyptera; species Brachyptera putata. The sequence goes on from OU015464.1 coordinate 201,902, forward strand.
AATAACTTAATAACCCTCTTCTCAATTAACTTTCAATCCCCCCCCCCCCCCCCCCCCCCCCCACCACCTCATTGCCAACCCTTACAACGCACTTGATTTGCAGTGTCGTACTTCATAATTAGTATGCTGAGCCGCGTCATAAACTGGCGTGGTACCAACCCTTGCCACCCCACCCTCCCACCAACCTCAGTTTGTCACTGCGGGAATTAATGCATCGATGTTGGTAGCAGTGCATGCGTGACGTGGCACTAGCGAACTGCCTTCGAGACCGCACATTTGTCCGATAGGGCGACTCTTGATTTAACTAGCGGCTTGCAGGAGCTCTGACTTGCTAATCATAGAGTAGGTTTCAGTTAATAATACGGCTCCAGTCAATGTGTAACTAGCGATTGTAATGGTGGCTGGGTGTAATCTGGAGTGAAAGGGAATTTGATTGTAATTAGAGTGTTTGTGTGTGGACGTGGGTTGTGCACGGATGAGCGAGCAGGGCAGCAATAAGACACGAGTCGACGTCATCTCAGTGATAAGTAGAGAGTCGTGCACAGAGTCGCTGTTTGTCAGACTGAGATGACGAGCAATGAGGTTCGAAGTTTTATCATGGAATGATGATCCATGGTATCAACATTCTTCCAAAGGTTCTCCTCTAGCGCTTGTTTGTTGAGGACTTATTGAATGCGATTTCCATTGACTGTGATATGGTTTGACAACTTGTGAGTTACTTTGACGGAAGACAAGTCTATGTGCCTATGTTGTTGTTGTTGTTGTTGTTGTTGTTGTTGCGAGTGATCTAGATTGACGAAAGAGATCTAACTGACCCAACCAACCTAACACAACACAACCTGAACTAATTTATCATAACCTGAAACTAACCAAATCTAATCCAACTCAAGAGTTAGGCTATGGGCCTCATATAGCAGTGCCCATTCGAAAGAAATATCTCAAAATGATTGATTACAAAACCAGAAAATAGTGGACAATACCGATGGCCCAAGACCTGGAAGACCTGACGTCTTTCATGTCAAATTGGAAGTATTTATTGTTCCCAGCTTTGAGCCAATAGGGGTATGACGTGCCAGGTTCCAGCCCAGAAGACAATTCCAGTTGGCAAATATTTTTCTGCGTGCTTTTGACAAATGTCCGATCTATGATGATAAGGAGATACCATCACTGCGTCAAAGAATGTTTGATCATATTCGAAGTATACACTGAGACAAGAAATGTCAAGTCCTCACGTTTAATATTCAACATTTTGACTAAATATGAGGGAAATATTCACATCCTAATATGTATTTCAAATATGAAACTCTCGTAATTTAACCCTTCAGGGTAATAAATCAATGAATACCGTAAATCAGTTAGGAGTATAATTTCTTCCAGTTCACAGGTATTTAATTCCACCCCCAAGTCTTGAAATATCAACAATACCAAATGTACTGGAAGACAGAATTAAGACTTCACATAAGTTATACTTCTTATACTATACACTCTCTCGCGACAAACTGGTACGTCCCATTCGTCACTACATCTCTCTCTCCCTCTCTCTCTCTCCCTCTCTCTCTCTCTCTCTCTCTCTCTCTCTCAAGCACTCCCCCAAACCTTGCAACGTCCGTCAATTTGCCTGCTTAGTGGTTCGCATGTAACGGGCACGTAGCACTGTTTGCCAGTTACTGAGACCTTATCGGCCATCATTCGGCGCCGTGACTCTAGCTCCGTCTCCTGACACGGCGACGACAAGGAGATTGGCATTGTGGCTGATGCGCCGGAATAAGGAACCCTCTGGTGCTGGAAGATAATTGGTCCATTTGAGGCTTCAAGAGCAGATGGCAAATGGGATTGGATCGGAGAGGATAGGATGCTGGCTGGTTATATGCAAACGTTGTGACAGAGCGAAGAGATGTCGTGGCAACACACATTCTATTACATTCTTACGGATAACAAGTTGAGTGGTAGAATAGGGATCCAATTCCAATAAAATAGTGGAATATTGTCATCACTCTTGGTAACAAATAAGGTTGTGTAGGTTAATTATTATAAACCCAATTCAATACATCGGTGTTATTCGTGAAACCAGAGGTTTTGATGAAATTGCCAGTATATAATTTGCAACTCTGATGAGCCAAGCTTGATAACACAGGAAGAAGATTCACAAAACACAGAGGACCATATTAACATTCACACTTTGATGTAATTGAAGTCATAAAATACAATATTATTAGTTCCCAACTAAAACTTACTAGATTGGATATCAGTGATATTTCCAAGTGCTTCGTTATCTTTTCTGGTTGGGTTAGTTAAACTTTTAGATTGAACTTCTCAGTTTTAAAAACTTAGCGAATTGATATGGGTTAATGTTGTATCAACAAAGTCTTAGCATAACTTGGTTATTCCTGAGCATACTACCAATACTCCAGAGACGACTGCAAGTAAACGAAACATTCTCCTAGATATTATTTCTAAATAATTGAAAGATCATCGCATCCCTTGATCTCTCGGGGAATACATATAAACAAGACTCGCCCCAATAAAAACCCACTCTTACACATCTACAGTCACAACTATTTTACTTCCACTTCCATTCCTAGTCATCTCTCTCTCTCGGTATTATTACTTCTGTACATGGAAACTAAGGTGTTTCACTCTCCATCTCTCTCGGAAACACTCCACTGGATATACCTCACTCTTACATCTCTATCTTTGTCTGGTGGTAAATTATTCAGCCTCGGCCGCCTTGCGGAGGTATTTTATCGCCGCCTTGAGCCGCCTCCAGCGCCGTGCTGTCTGCCGAGCCACCGACGCGGGCGTAATATTACTTTTGCACACGACCTCCAGCCGCCATTATACCCAGATATCTGCACGGCGGCACATATGATGGTTCGGAGGTAGATGTGCATGAGCAATGCACTCCTACAAATCCCGGTTCACGTCAAGTCAGCGATAACGGTTAAAATAAAAACGTGACTTTGTTATTAAATAGTCTATATTTCAGGTCGAGGTTGTGTGAGATAATTTCCTCCATCATCGATTTATCGAATAGGTTATCAAGTTATAAAAACAATCGTTTTGGTATTATTATGTAGTTTCCACGTCACGGATTAGGAGAGAGAAGAGTGCGCTATGACTTCAGCTGATGTTCTATGTAATAGCCCACAGAATCTCTTTGTTCACGTCACTTCCTTTTACCATCAGAATCCCGGCGACAGAAATACGGTCTCTCAGTCAAACATGTTCCAGCTTGATTCGCGAGACGAGAATATTGCGCATCGAAATGATATTATTGAAGATGTTAGCAACTCTGTACGTTTCCTTTTATTCACTTGTTCGCCTTCGCTTCTCAAAGTGTTTATATTTTATCAATAATTCTGTTGACTGCTTATGACATTTTGTACCATAATAATTCAGTCAGGCTTTTCATTAAACCTCGCCCGCGATCAAATTAATTTTATCATGATTACTTTTGTGCGATGAACTCTCTAACTTGATTAGAGTTGAATACCTCGCAAAGAAATGACTCTACACGTCTTATTTGACGTATTCATGGGGTTGGTCGAATCACGAAGAAGCTCTCTCTCTCTCACTCCGCTATCTCGCAGTGCGGTCAGCATATAAGGGTTGCTGGACTGACAGAAGTGACATCTGCATACAAACAGTGCTGTCTTCATTCTCTGCTGTCCGCATCACGTGACCCGCACACGTGACCCGACCGACTGACTTACACATTCAGGACTATCATCCCGACCAATCAAATGACGACAATGAGAACCTGGATACATGCGAGCACGAGCACTTGTAGAATTATCACATGGGATATAATACTCCACAAACGGTGTCAACATTGTCTCGCAGACTTCTGTGGTGAATACATAGAGAGAGGAACTGAGAGAGAGAGGGGGAGGGGGTGGAGGGTGAGAGGGGGAGAGAGAGAGAGAGAGAGAGAGAGAGAGAGAGAGAGAGAGAGAGGGAGAGATGATATGTGTAACACTTCTATTGGATGAGTTGTGGCGATACTGAGCTGATGAGAGAAACCACAGCATGCAATTTGAATAGTATGAAAGTGTGAATATCATGTATACATAATATATAACGCTTATAATAAAAAAAGACAAATCCAAATATGGAATTGTTTCATTATAAATATCAATTCCAATATATAATGTGTTCTAATATTCATATTGGAACAATTTTATGTTTGGATTTCTCTTAGTATTTATTATACTCGTTATACCCCAAAACCGTGTGTAATCCTAATACTGAACGCGAAAGTTTGAAGAACTTATATAAATAATAATTAATTTTTACATATATAATTGATTGATTATGGAAAACCACTCACGATTCCGTAATCAATATTCTGGTACATATAGGCTGTCAGATTGTAACCACGAGAGTATTATTGCACATGATAGGCTCATTGCATAATATGTATATATTCTCTTAGATACAGGCTCTGTTTGGAAAAAGTTCAGTATTAGTTGGTGAACGGGATAGCTTACCTAGAGTTACTCTATGTTAATGCTCAGTGGATGTATTGTTAGTGGTTGAAATTTCATTCCGAAACAGCTTTTATCCACGCAATTTCCTCCTTTTGTCGAGACAAAATGAAACAGAATTATTGAGAATCCTGTGAAACAGGAGTACTGAGTTGTGTTAGAAGCCAAGTTTATTAATATACCCGTATGAAGCTGAAACACGGCTAGTTCTGTGTGCGAGGGAGAGAGAGAGAGAGAGAGAGAGAGAGAGTGAGAGAGAGAGAGAGAGAGAGTATTTCAAATGTTCATACCGCTGAATGCAAAAAGTGCATCAAGCAATATATAAGGTATGATCACTAAGACTCGACGACGACCATCATTTGTGGAAACAGTTCGCGCTGTAAGATCTTGAGACGAGAGAGAGCGGAGTTCATTCCTGCGATTGCACCCGACTGTTTGTTCGTCTGTTTGTTTGTTTGTTTGTTTATACGCACTGTACTGCTCTACTGGTTCAATTGATCTCCAACAAACCATTTGTAGGAACGGATAACGTGACAATAATTACCGCACGACTTGGAAATACATTTCTCTTAAAAGGAACTGAGAGTCCTTAGTCCAGGAAACCCATTGAAAATGTCTGAAATACCCGTGAAAATAATCTGGTAGGAAAAAACGCACAACACCGGTACATGCATACATTTGGACCCGGTTCGATCTCCGCCGCCGGCCATCTTTATGGGTTTTTCGTGGTAATTCCCTCTGTAGATGCTGGGATGATTCCCACAATTCGGGCCACGACCACTTCCTTCCCATTGTCCTTCCAAACACATAAGAAACCTTCGTCTTGTCATCACTTCATCTCGTTATTCATCCGAGGCCAATAATAATAATAATAATAATATAATATCTTTATTAATCTGGCGAAGTTAAGCCAATGGCTTCGCTTTTACATAGACGGATACATATCTTCGCTATCATTGCAGTGCGTAGTAAAAACACAATATGATAAATATAGATAAGTTATTCATAACTAATATGTTTGTAGCCACGAGTGTGAGATGTCCCGTGTTTGGATGGTGACATACTCGTCTGGCGAGCTCTATTCCATGCATATAAACAACTATCCCACGTCGTTCTTTCCTCTCTTTGCACGCTGTTAATTGAATGCTTGTGCAACCTGCACAGTGTAAGGCACGTGCTTGCTAATAGAATGTTCTGGACCTGGTAGGCCTGCCTTGCCAGCAACCAGGTCCGCGGTACACATAGCTGGAGGAGGCAAGTGGGAATATCTTTATACCATTATAATCATCATGATTAGGTTCTCTTTATGTGCGAACATTTACATATGACAATGTTTGAACAACTTTGTGGAATGGTGTTTTTATATATATATATATATATATATATATATATATATATATATATATATATATATATATATATATATATATATATATATGGTAAATGTGTCTTTACGGTAAATTTTCCAAAATTAGAATGCATTTCGGGTTCTAAAAAGATATATATATATACATATATGTAGTGTTAGACAACCAGGGTTCGAAACCAGATAGGTTGGTTGAATTTCCATGATGTAGGCCTACATTGAATCAAGTCACAATTACATAATATGGTAGATGAAACATAAACTTGTATGCTATCATTATGGTGTGACACAATCCTCCTTCTTCATAGACATCACTCGCTTATTTATTCTCATTATTTCGATTGATATATCGATTAATAAGTTGATACTGACCTCTTCCTTATTGGACCAATGGTATTGCCACAATAAGGAGATTGATAAATTATTGATCAAGTCGACATCATCAACCAATTTGTAAGAATAATTGTGAGAACTGAGCATTTCCTGCCCACTCATTCATATTGAACAAATTCCATACGATATACGATAACCCGGCACCTCCACCCATATATAACTGTGGAGTGATCACTTGTTTGGACAACTTGTTTAATTGTTGCGACAGCGTCTTTACTTGTTCCGACGAAGTTGTCACTTTTTAGACAGTGTCCCTTTTTCTGGGACCAAATATCAACTTGTGCTGACAATGGCTTAACTATAACAGATAGGCTAACAGTGTGCTATTTCACGCCTCACGCCTCACGTTACAGTTACACATATCTATATGCGACACTGGTGGCTCAGTGGTAATTCAATCACTCCGTGTGCCCGGGAGATGAGGGTAGATGGTTTCGGTTCGATTTTATTCCCGCCATCGACCACAACTATCCTGGTTTCTCAATGTAGCCTAGCTTGATGGCATGATCCAAGTTTCTGGTCCACATTCAAGTCGCCCATTCCTGGTCCACATGCTCTGCTCTGATCACACCGAGTACCAGCTCTCGACGCCAGGAGCGCATTATCGTACATTACAGCCAACAGTTAGATGAAAACGAGAACTAATTGAATATGCTAAGAGTGAGTATGACTTGTTGGAAAAGAGAATCTAGCGTCTTCTACTGCAGCTTTTATATTATTCTCAGCCTCAGTTGGTACCTCCATGCTAACACGTGACTGGCAACTGAGATCAGCCTACCAACCTACAGACGACAAATTAAAACTATAAATTTTAATACCGTATTCTCCGCATCGCTAGGCGTGGAATGGGTGTTGGATGTTGGGGGAGGGGGAGGGGCTGGGGGGGCTGGGGGGGGGGGTTGTTCTAGCTAATGGTGATTAGTCAGGAACGCATTCCGAGGTCGAGAATAATCACTTCTCATTGGCTGATAGTACAATATAATGAGGACTATTACGGTGATGATTATTGTTTGTTTAATGACCCCACCAAAGACTTAGATATTTAGGGGTACGAATGTGCGTATTTGGCATTCTTAGCTTTGTGCACGTAAGAAAATATATTTGTATACAAACCTAACGAACATGATTATCGGTATTATATTCATGTAGCAGAGATAGTTTGGGGGGCAGAATAATTTTTCTGGACGAAAAATATTAATGTGGAACGCATTTGAGTCTTTTGGAAACGTTGAATCTGTCTTTTGCAGTGCATGCACCAGTGCATGCACCGGGGTGTTCACGACTTTCCATTCGCGTTGATGACTTGGCATCTTTATCCTTGATTTTGTCATTTTAAGCAGTTCCAAGATGGAGGGGCCAGTCATTTGGCAACGAGAGGAGAAGATGCATGGTGAGATACGGAAGAATGAAGACTGTGCAAAGAACAAGACACATGGAGAATATCAGTTTAGACGGAATGAAAACCCCAAGTGAAGACGATGCGTAGTGATTGGCCAGCCGGCAGTATTTGAGGGGCCCGCCCTAGATGACAGAGAAGTTTGGTGTTTTGGTTCAGGAAGACAAAATAACTGATTCCAATATCCTCATTGACCAATATAATAATAAAAAGCGGCCTGCATGTTGATTTGATCCGCGGACATACAGCGCTAGCTCTGTTAGAGTACTACTAGCTGTTGTCAGGCGGTAGAGTTGGTATACTACTGGATCGACAACGTCCCATTGCCAGTTGTGGTCGCTCCTAGCACCAGACATATTTGCCACAATATCAGACAAAACTAGAAATCATAACCTCAATTCCATGAATCATGATTTTTCCTCCACCTGCTTTGAGTCCTGACTTAAGCCGAACAAACATGGGTGATATCACGTCATCACTCAGGAAAAGAGGAGGGCTCTCGTGACAAATAAACTGATTCTAATATCTTGAATAGTTATGATTATTTCTAATTCTCTCTCGACTTGGGGTAAAACTGACATCATTATTGATTAAAGATTAGAATCCAGCCCCATGGTTGTGAGGCCTTGAATGTAACATGTAACTGTAAGTAACAGTAGTACATTTAGAGGGCAGAACAAAGTGGCTTCACATAAGCAATACGCCGATAATGGCCGTTAAGGTGGTCGACCTGGTATTCTCAATCAGGTTTAATTATTTACACGGCTGGAGCTGGTAACACTGCTAGAAGCGGAACCTCCCCCGCAACGAATAATTCACCAGAGTTATTTATGTAGAGGCCGACCTTTGTATAGTCACAGTCATTAGAACTCCTTCAAATATTTCCTACTGTCTTTATGAATGTAGTTTCTCCTTAATTTGACTATGATCTACATGAAGCATTTTGTCTCTTCCCAGTGCAAAGTGTCCTGTGAATATATTCATTCCATTTACCATTATTCAACTTCATTTTTGTAAAATTGGAAAAAAACTATATTGAATATCAGTCACATCGTATAATGAGTTATACATATATATATATATATATATATATATATATATATATATATATATATATATATATATATATACGCACCAACACTCACTGTGCACACAAATAATGACTTGCATCCTATCTTGATGATCGACTCCATATCAGAATAATTTCCTTCATATACTTCATTCATATCTTTCACATCCATTTATTGTACAATCCACTTTTTTTATATTTTAATTACATTCTCGGCTTGAAATGCCTCTAGATGTCGACGCACCGTCGAGCCCTAGTATTTATTAATTGATATGACTACTCATGTGCTTGGGATGAACGCAGATTGTCGACGTCATGGTCCGACATGCCTCAGTGATGATTGTTGCAAGTACTAGTACTGTACCGAGTTAGGTCACATGTGCCGTCTCAGCTTTGGACGGAGATGAACCATAGAGCTCGATCAAGACCATCAAGTAGGACACAGTCGCCCGAGAAATCTGCGAGGAAATAGAACATTGGGTATAAGGATGATTGAAGCTATAGTTGGAAGAACATCCAGGAAATTGTTCACAGGGATTCCGCGAACGAATTGGGACTCTCAAGATGCGGTTTGCATTGGGACCTAAGCCGCGACGAACCGCGTATTCGCTCGGGCCATGGATACTTCATGCCAATTTCATTACGCTGAAGTTTCCTAATTTCACAATAATTTCATAATATTGACGATTTTGATGAGTATTGATCATGTTTGAATCTGTAGGGGCTCAATTCTGGGTTCCCTCCTGCGGTGGCCTTGAAGAGAGATACACAGGGGGAATCCCTTACAGGAGTTAGAGAAGGTCATCCTACAAGGGACTCCCCAGTATCTAGTGCCAGGATAACAAGACCAGGAAGGCAACCTAGAGACAGAATATGCGAGAGAATAGATTGTTATTGCGAGCCAGCATCTCTTGTAGTCAATGGTGGTGAACGTACGTCCGTGAAAGTGACGGCTGAGAGCGGGAACACCCGGTAGGCCGACAGTCGGAACGGCGCCAGGAGCCGCTGCTGGACGATCTTCAGGCTGCTGGCCACCTCTCGCGTGTGGAACGTGTGCCAGCCATTGCCGTAAGTCGCATCGGACAGTCGCACGCTCTGCAACAATACAGCACGTGATGGGAGGGGCTTAGCAGTCGGCCAGATCGTGTCAGTGAGGTGAAATGTGTTTACCGCTTCTTCGAGGCGATCCCCGAAGCTGCACATCACGTACAGCTGAATCAGGTTGCTGACTCCGAATATGGCGCTCAGCAAGTACTGCATGAAGTCCATGGACACCTGCACACGAGCAACAGAAGACTACAATCTCCGACATGTTGATACACAACTATAACTTCGAGTCACAATCACATGATGCATTGCACAGTCCTCCTCTCAATACATATGTATGGTCCACGATATAACAGTGACTCACCCAGACTGCCACGAACGCTGAGAACAGCATGATGATCAGGCAAGTGAAGAACTGCATCAGGAACATCGGCGAGTACAGCTCTTGAAGCTCACGGCCGACGCTGGAACCAAACATCAGGCTCCTTTCAAGTGAAGTCACAGATTTGATCACAAGTTGGCTGCATTGCCTCTGTTATCTGAACAAAGCCTCCACAAAATGCACTCTAGTTCACCTCGTATAATTACATTCCAGGATGTGAATCGCCTGGTGTATATTCTTTTGTTGATATCGGAAAAGTGACATGAAGTTACTGTTTCACAATGTGGGCGGAGAGTGGAAATTTAGTATCGTTTGAACGAGCAACCATATGGGTGATCTCGCCACCCCAATGGAGATAATATTGATGTAGGCAAACCAATGATATAACTATGGATTATTATATTTCCAGCGAACATTTATTTTTTTATCAACTCTACTAACAGCTAGGTTATTTGGAATCTTACTCTATGAGCTCCTGATGATGCTTCACCCAGCATTTCAACCGTTCCAGATAAATGCGTTTTATTTCCTCTTCAGATATTCCCTCAGATTTTGCAGCAACTCGACGAGGGAAGTTCAGCTTGCTTCTTACAAGTGTTCTGAATATAGGCTGAGATGAAGGCAATGCTGCTTCGAGCATTCGGTGGCCTTGTTCATGCTCACATATCACCAGGTCCGGCTCAATAACTCTCACCTTCGGCTCCTCGAACAGTTTGTCCATCTCCACCTTCAAGCTCTGCAGCTGAACAATACTCACTGACGCAATCGAGAAGAAGAATGTGTCGAACGTGACCGAACTGGATACAACAAACCAAGCGGCGAACGTTTGAAACACGACTGTGACCTGGAACATGGGATCGGCAAGCGCATCAAACGGGAACCAGGCTGGAACTGCAAGAAACCTGCCCCCGTGAACATCCTGGATTAAAGGGATAAATGGTAAGAGACACCAAGGTATTGTTGGTCCTGCCATCAGCACCAGAAGAAGAGTGGACACCATTTTGACATGGCGTCTTTCAATTCTCATCAGTTGGCTGTGCTCCTCGTTCAAAGGAATGTTGATCATGGATTGGTCCAGCAGTTGAAATAACTCCTGGAATTTCTTCCTCCTTGCGATGTAGTAGAGGATCTTCGCGCAGCCTTGGTACGTGGCCACGGTTGTCAAGGCGCTATGACATCGTTCTGGGACTGGGACGCCCGGTGACAGAAGGCGGATGCTCTGAGTTATGACAAAAATCATGATACAGACGTCGCCGAAGATTCTGATAGCTGTGAGAACTCTTCTAGAGCGTTCAGATTTGATCACGTCGGACGAATTCGGAACATAGTGTCCAGTACAAGTATTGAGGTAAGCGTTGTACAGGATGAAATTCAAGAACGAATTTCCTTCCATTTTCAACAATCGAATTATGAAAAACTCCAGAATAGAAAAGAAATATATAATATAATAATCGAAAGCTATATTTTTGTGTTAGGTTCAGTAACGTTGGGAACTGACTGGAACGATCCACTTGAACCTCAGGTATTTTATAGTACCAACATCACACAATAATCTTTCGGGGTATTCTGACATTCGGTTTGTATTTCACAGCTGCATATAATCAAAATTCAATCAATAATTGGTTTCAGATCGTGAAACAAACACGGTTTTGAGTTGGATCACATAGACCCAGATCACAGGCGGATCTTCACTTTCTAATTATTGATAACATTCGACAAAAATGTATTCTTTCTCTGGAACAAAATACCAGACATGTTGTCTATTTTCTCTTTCATTTCTCGCGTCCACAAGAGTCGTGTCACTATCAACACGTCAGAACAACAGAAACACGCGACTAGATATTATAATCTATTTATTGAAACTGAATCTAGCTTCTGGTGGTCGACGAATATTTCCGACAACATTACAATATTCCTTTGTGTATTCGAAGGTTTCGTGATAATTTTAGAAATTATTTTCAGGAAGCTATAAAATTACCACGATTCCCCTGACAAAGTTGATTGTCAGGCATGTTCTTGTTGGAGTGATTCAATTCAAATTGACCACTATCACCACTATCATCATTCCATATTCATTCTATTCATCAGTCATATCTGATGGAATATTATTACATTTATATTGGACGCGACTAACGGTGGGGTTTATTTAATATACACAATAGAATCCTTGTCAATACTTGTCATTATTTGATGACAGATGCGGAAAAACAAAAGTCCAGCATGTATTAATCACCCAACAAGAGAATGCCTGACAATCAGACTTGTTAGGAAATCTAGCTTTCAAAAGAAGAACTCATGAATTGTCACGGGACATCAGAATACTCAAAGGAATATTGTATTTTGGTCGGAAATATTCGTCAACAAACAACAATTTATTTCAGTTTCGATAAATACATTATGATATCTAGTCGCGTGTATCTGAAGCAGACGTGTCGATAGTTTGACGACTCTTGTGGGAACTGGAACAGAAAATAGACACTTGTCTAGTCTTTTGTTTGAAGGAAATAATATATTTGTCGAATGTTATCAATAATTGGTGAGCAGAGGTATAATGCGATCTGGTTTCATGTGATCCAACGCACACTCTCAGTTGGTTTCACCAACTCAACTCAATAATTAATCGAATTTTCTGATGACGATATGATATAAAGTTGTGAAATACAAAAAGAATTGCAAATGAACATGAATTGTGATAATGATGCGATATTTGTGCTATAAAATAAGGAAGGTTTACGTTGAACATTTCAGTCAGTTCCTGATGTTACCGGATCGAAAGCAACAATATTGCTTCCATGTATATTATATTATATTTCTCGTTAATACGATAGTTTCTCATAACCTGATTGTTGAAAATGGAAGAGAATGTATTCTTGTTTTCCATCCTGTACAACGTGTACCTCAATATTTGTACTGGTCACTATGTTCCGAATATTTCTGACGTGATCAAATCTGAACGCTCTAGAAGAGTTCTCACAGCTATCAGAATCTTCGGCGACGTCTGTATCATGATATTTTTCATCACTCTGACCGTCCGTCTTTTGTCACCGGGTGTTCCGGTCGCAGAACGATGTCACAGCGCCTTGACAACCGTGGCCACGTACCAAGGCTGCGCGAAGATCCTCTACTACATCGCAAGGAGGAAGAAATTCCAGGAGTTATTTCAACTGCTGGACCAATCCATGATCAACATTCCTTTGAACGAGGAGCACAGCCAACTGATGGGAATTGAAAGACGCCATGTCAAAATGGTGTCCACGCTCCTTCTGGTGCTGATGGCAGGACCAACAATACCTTGGTGTCTCTTACCATTCATCCCTTTCATCCAGGATGTTCACGGGGGCAGGTTTCTTGCAGTTCCAGCCTGGTTCCCGTTTGATGCGCTTGCCGATCCCATGTTCCAGGTCACAGTCGTGTTTCAAACGTTCGCCGCTTGGTTTGTTGTATCCAGGTCGGTCACGTTCGATACGTTCTTCTTCTCGATTGCGTCAGTGAGTATTGTTCAGCTGCAGAGCTTGAAGGTGGAGATGGACAAACTGTTCGAGGAGCCGAAGGTGAGAGTTATTGAGCCGGACCTGGTGATATGTGAGCATGAACAAGGTCACCGAATGCTCGAAGCAGCATCGCCTTCATCTCAGCCTATATTCAGAACACTTGTAGGAAGCAAGCTGAACTTCCCTCGTCGAGTTGCTGCAAAACCTGAGGAAATATCTGAAGAGGAAATAAAACGCATTTATCTGGAACGGTTGAAATGCTGGGTGAAGCATCATCAGGAGCTCATACAGTAAGATTCAAATAACCTAGCTCTTAGTAGAGTTGATAAGCGAATAAATGTTCGCTGGAAATATAATAATCCATAGTTATACCATTGGTTTGCCTACATCAATATTATCTCCATTGGGGTGGCGAGATCACCCATATGGTTGCTCGTTCAAACGATACTAAATTTCCACTCTCCGCCCACATTGTGAAACAGTAACTTCATGACAATTTTCCGATATCAACAAAAGAATATACACCAGGCGATTCACATCCTGGAATGTAATTAATACGAGGTGAACTTGAGTGCATTTTGTGGAGGCTTTATTCAGATAACAGAGGCAATGCAGCCAACTTGTGATCGAATCTGTGACTTCACTTGAAAGGAGCCTGATGTTTGGTTCCAGCGTCGGCCGTGAGCTCCAAGAGCTGTACTCGCCGATGTTCTTGATGCAGTTCTTCACTTGCCTGATCATCATGCTGTTCTCAGCGTTCGTGGCAGTCTGGGTGAGTCACTGTTATATCGTGGACCATATATATATATGTATTGAGAGGAGGACTATGCAATGCATCATGTGATTGTGACTCGAAGTTATAGTTGTGTATCAACATGTTGGAGATTGTAGTCTTCTGTTCGGTGACCAGCTTGCTCGTGTGTGCAGGTGTCCATGGACTTCATGCAGTACTTGCTGAGCGCCATATTCGGAGTCAGCAACCTGATCCAACTGTACGTGATGTGCAGCTTCGGGGATCGCCTCGAAGAAGCGGTAAACACATTTCACCTCACTCACACGATCTGGCCGACTGCTAAGCCCCTCCCATCACGTGCTATATTGTTGCAGAGCGTGCGACTGTCCGATGCGACTTACGGCAATGGCTGGCACACGTTCCACACGCGAGAGGTGGCCAGCAGCCTGAAGATCGTCCAGCAGCGGCTCCTGGCGCCGTTCCGACTGTCGGCCTACCGGGTGTTCCCACTCTCAGCTGTCACTTTCACGGACGTACGTTCACCACCATTGACTACAAGAGATGCTGGCTCGCAATAACAATCTATTCTCTCGCATATTCTGTCTCTAGGTTGCCTTCCTGGTCTTGATATACTGGCACTAGATACTGAGGAGTCCCTTGTAGGATGACCTTCTCTAACTCCTGTAAGGGATTTCCCCTGTGTATCTCTCTTCAAGACCACTGCAGGAGGGAACCCAGAATTGAGCCCCTACAGATTCAAACATGATCAATACTCATCAAAATCGTCAATATTATGACATTATTGTGAAATTAGGAAACTTCAATGTAATGAAATTGGCATGAAGTATCCATGGCCCGAGCGAATACGCGGTTCGTCGCGGCCTAGGTCCCAGTGCAAACCGCATTTCGTGAGACCCAATTCGTTCACGGAATCCCTGTGAACAATTTCCTGGATGTTCTCTCAAGTATAACTTCAATCTTCCTAATACCCAATGTTCTATTTCTTCACAGATTTCTCGGGCGACTGTGTCCTACTTGATGGTCTTGATCGAGCTCTATGGTTCATCTCCGTCTAAAGCTGAGACGGCACATGTGACCTAACTCGGTACAGTAATAGTACTTGCAACAATCATCACCGAGGCGTGTCGAACCAAGATGAGGCCCAGCACGTCGACAAGCTGCGTTCATCCCAAGCACATGAGTAGTCACATCAATTATATAATACTTTATATATATATATATATATATATATATATATATATATATATATATATATATATATATATATATATATATATATATATATATATATATATTTCATACAACTTAAACTGTGCAAGACACAAAGGTAACAAATACATCACAAGATACAAACAATATTTGTCGACAAGGCTTATGAGTGTAATTGTACAGGGCCTGATAGGAGAAGTGGAAAGATTACCTGTACTCAACGGTAACACCCGATAAGTTCACGTTACATACAAATACCACGTAACCCAGTGTGGATGTTCACCCAGGATCGATATTATTTCAGAAGATACTTCTCTGCGCGGTGTGAAGTAGTTTCACCAAGATATGTTCAAATGAAATTCACTGAGATTAGTATTATTATTAGGGGCTTTAATTGACGACTTTTAGCCTGGTGGCCATTCTTACATCTAACAATCGTTTATATGTCATGTTGACATGAGAATGTTACGTTTCAGGTCAGTTCCCCTCAACTTATTACATATTTAGTAAGGCATGTATAGGTATATTGGAATAATTAGCTCACCAATAAATAATCAAGAGTTGGTATTGTGTTATTTCCAAGATTTTCAGAATAATTTCTAATAAACGTTATTCGCGCGAAAATAGGTTGTAAATAATGCACTAGTATGTTGTCAGTAGCCGTGTGCTGCGGGCGGTATGCGGTGGCCAGCAGGGGCTGATTAACGTCATGTTTGTTCTAGTGGGCCCCAGGGCTACCAACTCTCACATAGCTGCCAGATGCCAACATACAAATCACAGATTATTGCGTTTAGTTACCAAAACTTATTAAAATTGTATCACAACAGGCTACAGCCACACACACTAAAATAGATCAACTTGCGAGTATTTTACATAAATTGGAGTAAATAATTTAATTATGAAATGCTATACGATTTATATGAGCAGTAAAATTGAGGTAAAGCCACTCCAATGGCTCAGTCAGCTGAGGCAACGCTTTAGAAATTGAGTCATCGTTGGACGTGAGTTCGAGTCCCGCATAAAGCTTGGATTTTTGTAGACGCTCTTCCAATTGTAATCACTTCACAGTTTTACTATCATCTATTCAATCGTACCCCCGTATAACCTATCTGTTGGTGGGGTCGTTAAGCAAACAATAGTCAATCAACCAACAAACACAAATAACCAATATATTTGCGAAGCTGTGACATTTTTCAGGCGCTACAATTTTCCAGGACGAGGTTCACGATTTGGAACGCAACTTCATCTTCCAAAAGTTGGTAAATCCTCAAAGTTGCAACGAGGTGATGTAATCCCCAAAATGTTCCTAATTTACTTTCATTATCAATGATTTTCCTCTTTTTTGGACATACCAATATTATAAAAACAGTCTCCTCATTTTCAATTTACACTTTGTGATTACCGGTAATGTTTGTTCTCTTATAATTGCGGAATGTTGTAAGAATCGACTGTTGAGACTTGTGTTGGTCGGAGATGCGTGTCTACGTCAGAGGGTGTTGGTTCTCGGGGGGAGGGACCGAGTCGAGACAGCGGGGTCCAATTCGGTAATACGCCATTATTGGAGTCGTGATCTTTTTACCGATGAGGCGCTCGCCCCACGCATCCCGGCCGCGTACAAGCCGAGGAGCCGTTAGGGATTCCTGCGATGTCCGAGAACATTAGTGACCCTTCGTGGAACTTCCAAATTAGATTAAATTACGCTTGGCGTCTTGCAAGGTAGACGCTTTAGTGCGAGCTATTTGCAAACATTGCCATTTTATATGTACTAGTGCTCTTACTTGTAATTGGATAGAATAGAGGTTAAACGAAGACCAGAATATCAAATGATTACAATTAAAGTTTGAAGGAGATTAATTATTTTCCGAGTTTATCTCTGAAAAGTGAGGATGTTTTGAGTAAAACATTATAATAGTTGCAACATCCATTTGATATATTCTCTTTCGTTAATGACTAGAAAAGAAGATTAAAATTCCATTTGATAATAACTTCTAATTGCAGTTGAGATTAAATTACAGTTGTACTCACTAACGTTTCCATGAAGTATAAATATCTGCTAAGCGATAGAATGGAATGATACATATTATTATTATGGGATATTGTAGAATAGATTCGATTCGTTAACGTAATAGACATGGCATGCAGTATGTTGGTCCCCATACAACCTAGCTGTTGTTGGGGTCGTCAAGCACGTATCAAGTATGGATGCGTTGAGAGTTGAAGAAGCGTTAATCATGTACCTAGGTGCGCATCACACAAGTTCAGAGTTTCAACATGCTGTACACTAGGAAAACGCGTTGAAAGATGAGCGAGATTTTATAAATCGTTAGCTGTCTATAGGTCTACACACATTGATTTAGAATCTATTTCTCTGTCTGATCAGTCATTTTCTTGTGATTATTGCCAAGGAATGGTCCGATCAAAGAACATACTGGTTGTTTATTTAATTGTTTATACCTTTGTCTAAACTTGAGGCGAAGCGATTTCTATCTGAAAAATTATTCAATAGCTTCTGAGTTCTGACATTTTCATTCAAAACATTGAAATGATAATAAGTGATGGTGATAACGATTTGATCCGCTAATTGTCGCTCAACGAATGAAAGTTTCTACATCGAGTGAGATGTGACTGACTGTATGTGATGCTCAGAACAGCCACTGATGACGTCAGCAAGATAATCTTCCTGCGAGTCGGTCCACCTGTGACAACAACAACCAAGAGGCGTTGTCCCACACAACAAGGCAAACAGACACATTCATATTCAAGGCGAAAGACACACTATAATATATTCTTAAAATATATTATATACTGACTAGATTCATAACATGTACTTTTAGACACAATGAGTAAAATGTTACTGTTCAAAGAAATGAATAAATGAATTGAAATTGAATTGAAATTGAAAATTGACGTTCAGAAGTTATAACTGCTATGCAACTGCTTTGTCACTGATCCACTCCCATCACATGCACTCTTAATAATTCCACTTCACTCTCAACCTGTTGTTCAGAAGCTTTCACTCGATCCACGAATAGCTGTACGCAATTACAGACCAAGTCACAAACAAATAAGCTGATGTCAAAGTACACAGTGTTGAATTATTCGTGAATGTTTGTATTTCTGCGTGTAATAAACATTGAAGTGAACAGCGCTCCAAGTGGCGACCTGTCAGACTGCACTTAGCTGTTCCACGTCAAACCAGATCAAGAAAACTGAAACTTTCAGAGTAAACTTGTTCGTCACGTTCATTGCCTGCTTCGGATACTTTGATTGCTGTTGTTTGATGAATCGTCATAGCTCGCCAGAACTCGCCAGAACTCGCCAGAACTCGCCAGAACT
Source organism: Brachyptera putata (assembly GCA_907164805.1). NCBI lineage: Eukaryota > Metazoa > Arthropoda > Insecta > Plecoptera > Taeniopterygidae > Brachyptera > Brachyptera putata. The sequence goes on from OU015464.1 coordinate 220,832, forward strand.
TACGAAGACTTCAAAAGACCTCTACAGACCTCCAAAAGACCTTCCCAGACCTCGCCAGAACTCGCCAGAACTTATGAGCAAGTGTGACCAGTCAGCTTTTTGAACTCGTTTTTGAACATTTTCACACGTTGACAAAGAGTATGATTCGGCCTACACTCTGCCATCTTCCAACGGTAAGCGGTGCAATCCTGAAATTAAAGTTAATATCATATATGTCCGCGAAAAACTAAGAAATAATATATCCACGATTGAATCGCCAGCGTACTGAATCCCTTGAGGTAACAATAACGCTGACTTTCCCCGCGTGGCAATTAACATTGAACTGCATCCTTATGTGTCAGCAGCTAATAACACTGCCACATTGTTCGACCAGCCTAATCAGGCTTGACACGAGGTTCATCTAAACAAGTCGTAACAATGATATCAAGTGAATGTAATCACTCTTGTGAGGTAAAACGAATAGTTGTATTCACTATTATTCTCCGATTTGATCACATTCAGTTCATTTTATTATAATTGAACCATTTTATGTTCAAACAATTCCCTTTATCACTCAATGCGCGGTATTCTTGTAACTGTGTTATGGAGTTGAACGTTTGACTGCGTATCACAACACTCTCTATGTTCAACAATGCTGCGTATTAGAGCTGTCTGTGGGTATAGATAGGGAGGTAGGATCGTTCGGACGGGGCACCACAAGGGCGATCTTAATTGAAATGAGATAACTCATTCAACAAACAATAAATCTCAATGTAATAATTCCAGGGTTAGTTGACAATTCAAACGTCTACATTGGGGAGAAAAAATCGGCATCATTCCATTCCAGTGAAATCCCGTTTCATCGACATTGCTGGAAATACTGTAGAATAAGTCGACGAAATGGGATCTCACTGAAACAACGGAGTTTCGATGAAATGGGATCTCACTGAAACGGAATTTCGATGAAAAGAGATTTCGATGAAAAGGGATTTCGACGAATCGGGATTTCGATGAAACGGGATTTCACTGAAAAGGGACGTAGCCGAAAAAAACTGCAATCTTCGTATTACCGTATTGGTATCTAACATCATCTAGATCTTCAAACATCTCTCAACAGAGCTCGAAACTTGGTCCTGCAGTCTGCCGAATTGCACGTTTCTGGAGAGTAAAAACACATTCGGTTTAGAACAGTGTCCTCGTAATATAACTGCATATTGTCGGTGTGAATTAACATACTTTTATTGGCCGCCCTCGGTAGCTCAGTCAGCTGAGGCACCGCTTCAGAAACTGAAGTCACCGTTGGGCGTGGGTTCGAGTCCCGCATAAGGTATGAGCTTTTGTAAACGTCCTTTCACTTATCATCACTTCATACCATTAGTAATTTTGTTAGTGTTTAAATTGATTTAGATTTAATCACTCCTATTTTTTCTCATAATTCCATTCTTCAATTGTATTCTTAAAATCATTATCCATTTTTTTCTATTTCATTATCTGTGATTATATATTGTATCTTGTTGTTTCTCTGTGTCGTATCGGCAGCCTGAATATGGGCAGAGATCTGTATAAAGATTATACACGCATAAGGCCTTCATCTAAACGCGTTGAATTAGAACTGCTTTTTATTCTGTATAACATACAGCTGATTGCATAGCTATGGAACGCTGTTGCTTATCTATCGCTACGATAGCTATAATCCAAGATTTAACCACTACACAAATGTTTGTACACACAAATTGCTTCAGCCGTATAACAATACGCTTATACCGAAAACACATGAAAATATAGTGTTCAAGTTTTTTATATGTTTTTATCACAGTTTAACGTCGTGTTTAACGAAGTGTTTCGTGAGCGACCCGCGTGGTCCAGGAGGCAGTGAGAGATCGGTGTGGATGCGCGAGATAACGCATGCTTACTGTATTATCGGCCGGAGCGAACTAATCTCGGGCATAACTTCTGTTCCCTGGTCGGCACGCGAACAATCACTTTGTCACCGAACTAACTGATCTGGGATGTGTTTATGTGCCTTTCTTTATCTCCTATCGACTCGTGGTTTGTCGAGTGATTGATTCGCTGACCGAGCTGGAACGACCTGCAATGTTCAGGACGAGGCAAGGAACCAGCAACTGTTGTTCATGGCATGTGATGCTGAATTAGGACAACTGGGAAAACACTATACGTGAACCGCGTTGTCAGATGAGGCTGTATGGAACACTTTCGAGTGTCAAATCATTGAAAAAACAAAGTAAAAGAAAGAAAGAGTGAAAAATAGCTAGGGCCTATATATATATGTATATATATATATATATATATATATATATATATATCCTCTCTCTCTCTCTCTTTCTCTCTCTCTCTCTCTCTCTCTTTCTCTCTCTCTCTGTCTCTCTCTCTGTTCGTCTCCCCGCGCGTACGAGTGGGTCGGTCCTGTGCTGGAACCGGAGTCCTGCAAGTCCCCGCAACGTGGCCGAGTCACGTCTCCCGAGTCCCCCTCGCTCCTGTAAGTCCCGGCACACGGCTATCGGGCACGACGACGGGACACGGGACACGGGAGTAAACAAGCAGGCAGCTCGAGCTCATGTTCACGCGAGATACGGCTTGATATCGTTGTCGTCATTCACGTTCTACCCAAGTTAACTGAGTTGGTTTTGTTGGATAAAACCGGCAAACAGATTTTTGTTTCTGGAAATATTTGATTAATTTATATATATATATATATATATATATATATATATATATATAGGCAATAATTTCATGAAATTTGATCGAAATGTGGTCTAATTGTTAGAATAATTTCCAGTATACATACTCTTTGTCAATATACTTTGAAATGTGTGTTTGCAAGATTTGAATTCCTGTACAGAGTAGGCCTAAACCTGTACAGAATAGATATCAAAGAAAGGAGTATCAGAATCCGAGAGGCGGTGGATTGACGTAACAGCTGTTGTTGGAGATGAGGGATGAAATATGTAACTTGTATGGACATTTCAAGAGAACGGATGAAAAGAGAGAACCAAGAGAACAGTTCGAGAGTTGAACATGAGAACGAAGATAAAATGTTGACGTCCGAGAGAAAGACGCACAAAATATCATATAAAGAGCATGAAATTATCTTGGAGATGTGAACTTTTCACTCAATTATACAGGATTTTGAACATAGAAAAAATAGTATATACATTTCTCGATTTGTGTAATTTGGTCGTGGCCGATCAAATACGAGTCTTATATCCCAGTATTCACTTCAACGAGTGAGGGAAACCAGGAAAAACGTTTCAGTTATTGATGTAGAGATAATGAAAACGAATAATACTATGAAAATTCTCAATCAGCACAGATATTACAATAAAATTGGCTTCTATTCTTTGAGACGATCCTTTTTTCTTCGTCGGAAACAAGAATTCAGCGATCTACGAACTACATTTCGAGCGTCTAATTCTTTCCTCTCTGAAGAACGTCGCACGGTTACTAATGTAGTTTCATGGAGACACATTTATAATCAATTCAGAAAGTAATAAAATTCCCAAAGTTTCCCGTTGTATGCCAATTGAATGGAAATAACCGAATTGGTTTCATAAAAAGCACTCATAATAAAATTATGTATTTATTCAAAACATTCTATTTAATTGACGGAGATTTGATTTGATTTAAGTGAAAATGTGTGTACTAATGCTCTACCGAAAGACTTCTGTTTTTCTGATAATAAAGGAGGGTGAATAGAATGGAGCATTGATATCATCTCTATATTATTCTCTGAATTTATATCTCTGTTTCTGGAACCCTCTTCTCCCCGCGAACACTCTGTCATTGTTCCCGGCCACGGACATAAAACTGGCTTTGCTTGGTGGAGGTGCCGCCCAGGTAGCACAAAATATTTCCTGATGTCGGAACCACGTCGACACAAAGTTGTTTTGATACGGCGGTCGGCGACCTTCTCACTACGCCGCACCTACCTCACATTGTGACCCACACACGACATGAAAATTTATCATCGTGTCGACGTCGTGTCGAGAGAATAATTCGCATTTGCATTCGAGGTAGAATATTACCGTCGTGTCGAAGTAGTACAGCGGCTGTCTGAACGAAAGCGCTTGTGCACCGTCGTAGCGAACTCGAGAAGTGGAAGCTGTCTCGATGCAGCATGCACGAAGTCGTATCAAATTCGTGATGAGACCGTCTATACGAAAGAGCATTTACTGCTTCGTGTCGAAGTAGTACAGCGGCTGTCTGAACGAAAGCGCTTGTGCACCGTTGTAGCGAACAAGAGATGTGGAGGCTGTCTCGATGCAGCATGCACGAAGTCGTATCAATTTCGTGATGAGACCGTCTATACGAAAGAGCATTTACTGCTTCGTGTCGAAGTAGTACAGCGTCTGTCTAAACGAAAGCGCTTGTGCACCTTCGTAGCGAACTCGAGATGTGGAAGCTGTCTCGATGCAGCATGCACGAAGTTGTATCAAATTCGTGATGAGACCGTCTATACGAAAGAGCATTTACTGCTTCGTTTCGAAGTAGTACAGCGGCTGTCTGAACGAAAGCGCTTGTACACCGTCGTAGCGAACTCGAGATGTGGAAGCTGTCTCGATGCAGCATGCACGAAGTCGTATCAAATTCGTGATGAGACCGTCTATACGAAAGAGCATTTACTGCTTCGTGTCGAAGTAGTACAGCGGCTGTCTGAACGAAAGCGCTTGTGCACCGTTGTAGCGAACTCGAGATGTGGAGGCTGTCTCGATGCAGCATGCACGAAGTCGTATCAAATTCGTGATGAGACCGTCTATACGAAAGAGCATTTACTGCTTCGTGTCGAAGTAGTACAGCGGCTGTCTGAACGAAAGCGCTTGTGCACCTTCGTAGCGAACTCGAGAAGTGGAAGCTGTCTCGATGCAGCATGCACGAAGTCGTATCAAATTCAGATGAAGTTGTATCAACTTCAAATAGATAGTCTAAGAAAGATAGATAGATAGATAGATAGATAGATAGATAGATAGATAGATAGATAGAAAAAAGATGGATAGATTCATATAATCCCAGTTCCGCACTTTCTCAGTTTGGGGACTTGTAAAATTTTCG
>OU015464.1:230877-275865 GCA_907164805.1 Brachyptera putata
TATACTTACTAAGCTCGGATTCATCATGAGAAGGACAACAACTCCCTGAAATCCCCTGAAATCCCCTGAAATCCCTTGAAATCTCTGAAATCTCTTGAATTCCCTCAAATCTCTTGAAATCCCTGTAGCCCTAATCTCTAGTAATCCCTGAAATCACTTGAAATCCCCTTGGAATCTCTGAAATCTCTGAAAATCCCTGGAATCTCTTGAAATCCTGAAATCTGTTGAAATCCCTGTAGGCCTAATATCTAGTAAAAAGTTTTTACACAGCCGTGAGTGGTATCAAATTTAAGATAATCGAAATTGATGACGTACAGTTCTAATTTCAGGTAAACATGTTTGAACAACCCCTTGCGCATAGGGGTGTCGGAAACTCACGATTTCTTTGGATGAGTTTTCACAGGGCCGTGTGAGGTATCAGAAGTGAGGTACATTCAATTGAATGCGAAAAAATAAGTTTGGCCGAACTCGATGTTTGGTTTGCCGGCAAACATGTTCTGAACACCCCCCCGTGTTGAGGGTTGTCGGAAAATTTACGATTTTTCCTGAAAATTTTTTGTCAAGGTCGTGTTTGGTATCAAAATGAAGGTCCATTCATAAGATTGCGAAAACTTCTTATTTCGTTCCTATCCAATGTGTGGTTCTCCGACAAACAGGTTTTGAACAACCCCATGTGCAGAGGGGTGTCGGAAAATTTATGATTTTCCCCGGAAAAGTTTTCACAGGGCCGTGTGTGATATCAACATGAAGGTACATTCAATTGAATGCGAAAAAATCTCAGTTTGGTCCGATCCGATGTTTGCTCTGCCGGCAAACATGTTTTGAACAACCCCCTGCAGATCGGGGGTGGGAAAACTTACGATTCTCTTTGGAAAAGTGTTCACAGGGCCGTGTGTGGTATCAAATGGAGGTACATTCAATTGAATGCGAAAAAATCTAAGTTTGGCCCAATCCGATGAATATTCTCCGGCAAACATGTTTTGAACAACCCCCTGCAGATCGGGTGTCGAAAATTAATAATTTCCCTGGAAAATTTTCCACAGGGTCGTGTGTGGTATCGACATGAAGGTACATTCATTTGATTTCGCAAAAATTCTCATTTTGTTCCGATCCAATGTGTGGTTCTCCGGAACAAAATTCGCGAACACCCCCTTGTGCTAAGGGGTGTCGGAAAATCTGGGATTTCCCTGGAAAATTTTCCACAGGGTCGAGTGAGGTATCGACATGAAGGTACATTCATCGGATTGCGGAAAATTCTTATTTCGTCTCGATCCAATGTCTGGTTCTCCTAAAAACATCCTTGAATACCCTCTCGGAAAATTTATGATTTTCTTTGGAATTTTTTTTGGAGGAACGTGAGTAGCATCAAAATGCTCACGTGATCGCTAGCTTTCCGAAAATCGAACAATCAGCCGGATCGCATCGTGGGTTCTCGAGCAATCGCCGATCGAAGATTGTCGATATTTTTTTGTCGGACGGGTACTAGTACGGGGAAAAAACCAAAATTTGAAGAAAAGTCAAACTCTTTCGCCGAAGCCGTGTGCGGTATCAAAATGGAGGTACAGCATATCTGTTGCCAAAAATGTTGATTTTAGCTCGATCCGATGTCTGGTTCTCTTTAAAAAAAATCTTGGAAATAAAGAAAGGCAAATTTGCAATTTTACTTGGAAAAGTTTATACACAGCCGTGAGTGGTATCAAATTGAAGATAATCGAAATTGATGACGTACAGTTCTAATTTCAGCCCGATCCGATGTATGGTTCTCCGGCAAACATGTTTTGAACAACCCACTGCAGATCGGGTGTCGGAAAATTTATGATTTTCCCTGGAAAAGTTTTGACAGGCTCGTGTGTGGTATCAAAATGAAGGTACATTCAATTGAATGCGAAAAAATCTAAGTTTGGCCCAATCCGATGTATGGTTCTCCGGCAAACATGTTTTGAACAACCCCCTTCAGATCGGGTGTCGGAAAATTTATGATTTCCCCTGGAAAAGCTTTCAGACGGCCGTGTGTGGTATCAAAATGAAGGTACATTCAATTGAATGCGAAAACATCTAAGTTTGGCCAAATCCGATGTTTGGTTGGCCGATAAACATGTTTTGAACAACCCCTTGCGCATAGGGGTGTCGGAAAACTTACGATTTTCTTTGGATGAGTTTTCACAGGGCCGTGTGAGGTATCAAAAGTAAGGTACATTCAATTGAATGCGAAAAAATCCAAGTTTGGCCGAATCCGATCTTTGGTTTGCCGGCAAACATGTTTTGAACACCCCCCGTGCTGTAGGTGGTCGGAAAATTCACGATTTTTCAAGTAATATTTTTGCCAGGACCGTGTTTGGTATCAAAATGAAGGTCCATTCATTAGATTGCGAAAACTTCTTATTTCGTTCCGATCCAATGTATGGTTCTCCGACAAACAGGTTTTGAACAACCCCATGTGCAGAGGGGTGTCGGAAAATTTATGATTTTCCCCGGAAAAGTTTTCACAGGGCCGTGTGTGATATCAACATGAAGGTACATTCAATTGAATGCGAAAAAATCTCAGTTTGGTCCGATCCGATGTTTGGTTTGCCGGCAAACATGATTTGAACAACCCCCTGCAGATCGGGGGTGGGAAAACTTACGATTTTCTTTGGAAAAGTGTTCACAGGGCCGTGTGTGGTATCAAAATGAAGGTACATCCAATTGAATGCGAAAAAATCTCAGTTTGGTCCGATCCGATGTTTGCTCTGCCGGCAAACATGATTTGAACAACCCCCTGCAGATCGGGGGTGGGAAAACTTACGATTTTCTTTGGAAAAGTGTTCACAGGGCCGTGTGTGGTATCAAAATGAAGGTACATTCAATTGAATGCGAAAAAATCTGAGTTTGGCCCAATCCGATGTTTGGTTCTCCGGCAAACATGTTTTGAACAACCCCCTGCAGATCGGGGGGGCGGTAAATTTATGATTTTCCCTGGAAAATTTTCCACAGGGTTGTGTGTGGTATCGACATGAAGGTACATTCATTTGATTTCGAAAAATTCTCATTTTGTTCCGATCCAATGTGTGGTTCTCCGGAACAAAATTCGCGAACACCCCCTCCGGAACAAAATTCGCGAACACCCCCTTGTGCTAAGGGGTGTCAAAAAATCTGCGATTTTTTCTGGAAAATTTTCCACAGGGTCGAGTGAGGTATCGACATGAAGGTACATTCATCGGATTGCGGAAAATTTTCATTTCGTCTCGATCCGATGTCTGGTTCTCCTAAAAACATCCTTGAATACCCTCTCGGAAAATTTATGATTTTCTTCAAAAGATTTTTTGGAAGAACGTGAGTAGCATCGAAATGCTCACGTGATCGCTAGCTTTCCGAAAATCGATTAATCAGCCGGATCGCATCGTGGGTTCTCGAGCAATCGCCGATCGAAGATTGTCGATATTTTTTTGTCGGACGGGTACTAGTACGGGGAAAAAACCAAAATTTGAAGAAAAGTCAAACTCTTTTGCCGAAGCCGTGTGCGGTATCAAAATGGAGGTACAGCATATCTGTTGCCAAAAATGTTGATTTTAGCTCGATCCGATGTCTGGTTCTCTGTAAAAAAAATCTTGGAAATGAAGAAAAGCAAATTTGCAATTTTCTTTGAAAAAATTTACCACAGCCGTGAGTGGTATCAAATTGAAGATAATCGAAATTGATGACGTACAGTTCTAATTTCAGCCCTTTTTGATGTATGGTTCTCCGGCAAACATGTTTTGAACAACCCCCTGCAGATCGGGTGTCGGAAAACTTACGATTTTCCTTGGATGAGTTTTCACAGGGCCGTGTGAGGTATCGACATGAAGGTACATTCATTTGATTTCGAAAAATTCTCATTTTGTTCCGATCCAATGTGTGGTTCTCCGGAACAAAATTCGCGAACACCCCCTTGTGCTGAGGGGTGTCGGAAAATCTGCGATTTTTCCTGGAAAATTTGTCACAGGGTCGAGTGAGGTATCGACATGAAGGTACATTCATCGGATTGCGGAAAATTCTTATTTCGTCTCGATCCAATGTCTGGTTCTCCTAAAAACATCCTTGAATACCCTCTCGGAAAATTTATGATTTCTTTGATCTTGATTTCTTGATTTATGATCTTCTTCAAACTCTTTTGCCGAAGCCGTGTGCGGTATCAAAATGGAGGTACAGCATATCTGTTGCCAAAAATGTTGATTTTAGCTCGATCCGATGTTTGGTTCTCTGTAAAAAAAATCTTGGAAATAAAGGCAAATTTGCAATTTTCTTTGGAAAAGTTTTCACACAGCCGTTAGTGGTATCAAATTGAAGATAATCGAAATTGATGACGTACAGTTCTAATTTCAGCCCGATCCGATGTATGGTTCTCCGGCAAACATGTTTTGAACAACCCACTGCAGATCGGGTGTCGGAAAATTTATGATTTTCCCTGGAAAAGTTTTGACAGGCTCGTGTGTGGTATCAAAATGAAGGTACACTCAATTGAATGCGAAAAAATCTAATTTTGGCCAAATCCGATGTTTGGTTGGCCGGCAAACAGGTGTTGAACACCCCTCCGTGTTGAGGGGTGTCGGAAAATGTATGATTTTTCCTGAAAAAGCTTCCAGAGGGCCGTGTGTGGTATCAAAATGAAGGTACATTCAATTGAATGCGAAAAAATCCAAGTTTGACCAAATCCGATGTTTGATTGACCGGTAAACATGTTTTGAACAACCCCTTGCGCATAGGGGTGTCGGAAAACTTACGATTTTCTTTGGATGAGTTTTCACAGGGCCGTGTGAGGTATCAAAAGTAAGGTACATTCAATTGAATGCGAAAAAATTCAAGTTTGGCCGAATCCGATGTTTGGTTTGCCGGCAAACATGTTTTGAACACCCCCCCGTGCTGAGGGTTGTCGGAAAATTTACGATTTTTCCTGGAAAATTTTTGCCAGGAACGTGTTTGGTATCAAAATGAAGGTCCATTCATAAGATTGCGAAAACTTCTTATTTCGTTCCGATCCAATGTATGGTTCTCCGACAAACAGGTTTTGAACAACCCCATGTGCAGAGGGGTGTCGGAAAATTTATGATTTTCCCCGGAAAAGTTTTCACAGGGCCGTGTGTGATATCAACATGAAGGTACAATCAATCGAATGCGAAAAAATCTCAGTTTGGTCCGATCCGATGTTTGGTTTGCCGGCAAACATGATTTGAACAACCCCCTGCAGATCGGGGGTGGGAAAACTTACGATTTTCTTTGGAAAAGTGTTCACAGGGCCGTGTGTGGTATCAAAATGAAGGTACATTCAATTGAATGCGAAAAAATCTGAGTTTGGCCCAATCCGATGGATAGTTCTCCATCAAACATGTTTTGAACAACCCCCTGCAGATCGGGTGTCGGCAAATTTATGATTTCCCCTGGAAAAGTTTTGACAGGCTCGTGTGTGGTATCAAAATGAAGGTACATTCAATTGAATGCGAAAAAATCTGAGTTTGGCCCAATCCGATGAACGGTTCTCCGCCAAACATGTTTTGAACAACCCCCTTCAGATCGGGTGTCGGAAAATTTATGATTTTTCCTGGAAAAGCTTTCAGAGGGCCGTGTGTGGTATGAAAATGAAGGTACATTCAATTGAATGCGAAACAATCCAAGTTTGGCCAAATCCGATGTTTGGTTGGCCGGTAAACATGTTTTGAACAACCCCTTGCGCATAGGGGTGTCGGAAAACTTACGATTTTCTTTGGATGAGTATTCACAGGGCCGTGTGAGGTATCAAAAGTAAGGTACATTCAATTGAATGCGAAAAAATCCAAGTTTGACCGAATCCGATGTTTGGTTTGCCGGCAAACATGTTTTGAACACCCCCCCGTGCTGAGGGTTGTCGGAAAATTCACGATTTACCTGGAAAATTCTTGCCGGGGCCGTGTTTGGTATCAAAATGAAGGTCCATTCATAAGATTGCGAAATATTCTTATTTCGTTCCGATCCAATGTATGGTTCTCCGACAAACAGGTTTTGAACAACCCCATGTGCGGAGGGGTGTCGGAAAATGTATAATTTTCCCCGTCAAAGTTTTCACAGGGCCGTGTGTGGTATCAAAATGAAGGTACATTCAATTGAATGCGAAAAAATCTGAGTTTGGCCCAATCCGATGAATGGTTCTCCGGCAAACATGTTTTGAACAACCCCCTGCAGATCGGGTGTCGGAAAATTATGATTATCCCTGGAAAATTTTCCACAGGCTTGTGTGTGGTATCGACATGAAGGTACATCCATTTGATTCCGGAAAATTCTCATTTTGTTCCGATCCAATGTGTGGTTCTCCGGAACAAAATTCGCGAACACCCCCTCCGGAACAAAATTCGCGAACACCCCCTTGTGCTGAGGGGTGTCGGAAAATCTGCGATTTTCCCTGGAAAATTTTCCACAGGGTCGAGTGAGGTATCGACATGAAGGTACATTCATCGGATTGCGGAAAATTCCTTTTTCGTCTCGATCCGATGTCTGGTTCTCCTAAAAACATCCTTGAATACCCTCTCGGAAAATTTATGATTTTCTTTGGAATTTTTTTTGGAGAAACGTGAGTAGCATCAAAATGCTCACGTGATCGCTAGCTTTCCGAAAATCGAACAATCAGCCGGATCGCATCGTGGGTTCTCGAGCAATCGCCGATCGAAGATTGTCGATATTTTTTTGTCGGACGGGTACTAGTACGGGGAAAAAACCAAAATTTGAAGAAAAGTCAAACTCTTTTGCCGAAGCCGTGTGCGGTATCGAAATGGAGGTACAGCATATCTGTTGCCAAAAATGTTGATTTTAGCTCGATCCGATGTCTGGTTCTCTTTAAAAAAAATCTTGGAAATAAAGAAAGGCAAATTTGCAATTTTCTTTGGAAAAGTTTATACACAGCCGTGAGTGGTATCAAATTGAAGATAATCGAAATTGATGACGTACAGTACTGATTTCAGCCCGATCCGATGTATGGTTCTCCGGCAAACATGTTTTGAACAACCCACTGCGGATCGGGTGTCGGAAAATTTATGATTTTCCCTGGAAAAGTTTTGACAGGCTCGTGTGTGGTATCAAAATGAAGGTACATTCAATTGAATGCGAAAAAATCTAAGTTTGGCCAAATCCGATGTTTGGTTGGCCGGCAAACATGTTTTGAACAACCCCCTGCAGATTGGGTGTCGGAAAATTTATGATTTTCCCTGGAAAATTTTCCACAGGGTCGTGTGTGGTATCGACATGAAGGTACATTCATTTGATTTCGAAAAATTCTCATTTTGTTGCGATCCAATGTGTGGTTCTCCGGAACAAAATTCGCGAACACCCCTTGTGCTGAGGGGTGTCGAAAAATCTGCGATTTTCCCTGGAAAATTTTCCACAGGGTCGAGTGAGGTATCGACATGAAGGTGCATCCATCGGATTGCGTAAAATCCCTATTTCGTCTCGATCCGATGTCTGGTTCTCCTAAAAACATCCTTGAATACCCTCTCGGAAAATTTATGATTCTCTTTGGAAATTTTTTTGGAGAAACGTGAGTAGCATCAAAATGCTCACGTGATCGCTAGCTTTCCGAAAATCGAACAATCAGCCGGATCGCATCGTGGGTTCTCGAGCAATCGCCGATCGAAGATTGTCGATATTTTTTTGTCGGACGGGTACTAGTACGGGGAAAAAACCAAAATTTGAAGAAAAGTCAAACTCTTTTGCCGAAGCCGTGTGTGGTATCAAAATGGAGGTACAGCATATCTGTTGCCAAAAATGTTGATTTTAGCTCGATCCGATGTCTGGTTCTCTGTAAAATAAATCTTGGAAATAAAGGCAAATTTGCAATTTTCTTTGGAAAAGTTTTCACACAGCCGTTAGTGGTATCAAATTGAAGATAATCGAAATTGATGACGTACAGTTCTAATTTCAGCCCGATCCGATGTATGGTTCTCCGGCAAACATGTTTTGAACAACCCACTGCGGATCGGGTGTCGGAAAATTTATGATTTTCCCTGGAAAAGTTTTGACAGGCTCGTGTGTGGTATCAAAATGGAAGTAAATTCAATTGAATGCGAAAAAATCTAATTTTGGCCAAATCCGATGTTTGGTTGGCCGGCAAACAGGTGTTGAACACCCCTCCGTGTTGAGGGGTGTCGGAAAATTTATGATTTTTCCTGAAAAAGCTTTCAGAGGGCCGTGTGTGGTATGAAAATGAAGGTACATTCAATTGAATGCGAAACAATCTAAGTTTGGCCAAATCCGATGTTTGGTTGGCCGGTAAACATGTTTTGAACAACCCCTTGCGCATAGGGGTGTCGGAAAACTTACGATTTTCTTTGGATGAGTTTTCACAGGGCCGTGTGAGGTATCAAAAGTAAGGTACATTCAATTGAATGCGAAAAAATCCAAGTTAGGCCGAATCCGATGTTTGGTTTGCCGGCAAACATGTTTTGAAAACCCCCCCCCCCGTGCTGAGGGTTGTCGGAAAATTTACGATTTTACCTGGAAAATTCTTGCCGGGGCCGTGTTTGGTATCAAAATGGAGGTTCATTCATCAGATTGCGAAAACTCCTCATTTCGTTCCGATCCAATGTATGGTTCTCCGACAAACAGGTTTTGAACAACCCCATGTGCAGAGGGGTGTCGGAAAATTTATGATTTTCCCCGGAAAAGTTTTCACAGGGCCGTGTGTGATATCAACATGAAGGTACATCCAATTGAATGCGAAAAAATCTCAGTTTGGTCCGATCCGATGTTTGGTTGCCGACAAACATGATTTGAACAACCCCCTGCAGATCGGGTGTCGGAAAATTCATGATTTTCCCTGGAAAATTTTCCACAGGGTCGTGTGTGGTATCGACATGAAGGTACATTCATTTGATTTCGAAAAATTCTCATTTTGTTCCGATCCAATGTGTGGTTCTCCGGAACAAAATTCGCGAACACCCCCTCCGGAACAAAATTCGCGAACACCCCCTTGTGCTGAGGGGTGTCGGAAAATCTAGGATTTTCACTGGAAAATTTTCCACAGGGTCGAGTGAGGTATCGACATGAAGGTACATTCATCGGATTGCGGAAAATTCCTTTTCGTCTCGATCCGATTTCTGGTTCTCCTAAAAACATCCCTGAATACCCTCTCGGAAAATTTATGAATTTCTTCGGAAATTTTTTGGAGAAACGTGAGTAGCATCAAAATGCTCACGTGATCGCTAGCTTTCCGAAAATCGATCAATCAGCCGGATCGCATAGTGGGTTCTCGAGCAATCGCCGATCGAAGATTGTCGATATTTTTTTGTCGGACGGGTACTAGTACGGGGAAAAAACCAAAATTTGAAGAAAAGTCAAACTCTTTTGCCGAAGCCGTGTGCGGTATCAAAATGGAGGTACAGCATATCTGTTGCCAAAAATGTTGATTTTAGCTCGATCGGATGTCTGGTTCTCTGTAAAAAAAATCTTGGAAATAAAGAAAGGCAAATTTGCAAATCTCTTTGAAAAAAATTTTAACACAGCCGTGAGTGGTATCAAATTGAAGATAATCGAAATTGATGACGTACAGTTCTAATTTCAGCCTTTTTTGATGTATGGTTCTCAGGCAAACATGTTTTGAACAACGCCCTGCAGATCGGGTGTCGGAAAATTCATGATTTTCCCTGGAAAATTTTCCACAGGGTCGTGTGTGGTATCGACATGAAGGTACATTCATTTGATTTCGAAAAAATCTAATTTTGGTCAAATCCGATGTTTGGTCGGCCGGCAAACAGGTGATGGACACCCCTCCGTGTTGAGGGGTGTCGGAAAATGTATGATTTTCCCTGGAAAAGCTTTCAGAGGGCCGTGTGTGGTATGAAAATGAAGGGACATTCAATTGAATGCGAAAAAATCCAAGTTTGGCCCAATCCGATGAATGGTTCTCCGGCAAACATGTTTTGAACAACCCCCTGCAGATCGGGTGTCGGAAAATTAATGATTTTCCCTGGAAAATTTTCCACAGGGTCGTGTGTGGTATCGACATGAAGGTACATTCATTTGATTTCGAAAAATTCTCATTTTGTTCCGATCCAATGTGTGGTTCTCCGGAACAAAATTCGCGAACACCCCCTTGTGCTGAGGGGTGTCGGAAAATCTGCGATTTTCCCTGGAAAATTTTCCACAGGGTCGAGTGAGGTATCGACATGAAGGTACATTCATTGCATTGCGGAAAATTTTCATTTCGTCTCGATCCGATGTCTGGTTCTCCTAAAACCATCCTTGAATACCCTCTCGGAAAATTTATGATTTTCTTCAAAAGATTTTTTGGAGAAACGTGAGTAGCATCAAAATGCTCACGTGATCGCTAGCTTTCCGAAAATCGAACAATCAGCCCGATCGCATCGTGGGTTCTCGAGCAATCGCCGATCGAAGATTGTCGATATTTTTTTTGTCGGACGGGGAAAAAAACCAAAATTAGAAAAAAGTCAAACTCCTTTGTCGAAGCCGTGCGCGGTATCAAAATGGAGGTACATAATATCTGTTGCCAAAAATGTTGATTTTAGCTCGATCCGATGTCTGGTTCTCTGTAAAAAAATTCTTGAAAATAAAGGCAAATTTGCAATTTTCTTTGGAAAAGTTTTCACACAGCCGTTAGTGGTATCAAATTTAAGATAATCGAAATTGATGACGTACAGTTCTAATTTCAGCCCGATCCGATGTATGGTTCTCCGGCAAACATGTTTTGAACAACCCACTGCGGATCGGGTGTCGGAAAATTTATGATTTCCCCTGGAAAAGTTTTGACAGGCTCGTGTGTGGTATCAAAATGGAAGTAAATTCAATTGAATGCGAAAAAATCTAATTTTGGCCAAATCCGATGTTTGGTTGGCCGGCAAACAGGTGTTGAACACCCCTCCGTGTTGAGGGGTGTCGGAAAATTTATGATTTTTCCTGGAAAAGCTTCCAGAGGGCCGTGTGTGGTATGAAAATGAAGGTACATTCAATTGAATGCGAAAAAAACTAAGTTTGGCCAAATCCGATGTTTGGTTGGCCGGTAAACATGTTTTGAACAACCCCTTGCGCATAGGGGTGTCGGAAAACTTACGATTTTCTTTGGATGAGTTTTCACAGGGCCGTGTGAGGTATCAAAAGTAAGGTACCGGTACATTCAATTGAATGCGAAAAAATTCAAGTTTGGCCGAATCCGATGTTTGGTTTGCCGGCAAACATGTTTTGAACACCCCCCCGTGCTGAGGGTTGTCGGAAAATTTACGATTTTACCTGGAAAATTTTCGATTTTACCTGGAAAATTTTTTGCCAGGGCCGTGTTTGGTATCAAAATGAAGGTCCATTCATTAGATTGCGAAAACTCCTCATTTCGTTCCGATCCAATGTATGGTTCTCCGACAAACAGGTTTTGAACAACCCCATGTGCAGAGGGGTGTCGGAAAATTTATGATTTTCCCCGGAAAAGTTTTCACAGGGCCGTGTGTGGTATCAACATGAAGGTACATTCAATTGAATGCGTAAAAATCTCAGTTTGGTCCGATCCGATGTTTGCTCTGCCGGCAAACATGATTTGAACAACCCCCTGCAGATCGGGGGTGGGAAAACTTACGATTTTCTTTGGAAAAGTGTTCACAGGGCCGTGTGTGGTATCAAAATGGAGGTACATTCAATTGAATGCGAAAAAATCTGAGTTTGGCCCAATCCGATGAATGGTTCTCCGGCAAACATGTTTTGAACAACCCCCTGCAGATCAGGTGTCGGAAAATTAATGATTTTCCCTGAACAAATTTCCACAGGGTCGTGTGTGGTATCGACATGAAGGTACATCCATTTGATTTCGAAAAATTCTCATTTTGTTCCGATCCAATGTGTGGTTCTCCGGAACAAAATTCGCGAACACCCCCTTGTGCTGAGGGGTGTCGGAAAATCTGCGATTTTCCCTGGAAAATTTTCCACAGGGTCGAGTGAGGTATCGACATGAAGGTACATTCATCGGATTGCGGAAAATTCCTATTTCGTCTCGATCCGATGTCTGGTTCTCCTAAAAACATCCTTGAATACCCTCTCGGAAAATTTATGATTTTCTTTGGAAATTTTTTTGGAGAAACGTGAGTAGCATCAAAATGCTCACGTGATCGCTAGCTTTCCGAAAATCGATCAATCAGCCGGATCGCATCGTGGGTTCTCGAGCAATCGCCGATCGAAGATTGTCGATATTTTTTTGTCGGACGGGTACTAGTACGGGGAAAAAACCAAAATTTGAAGAAAAGTCAAACTCTTTTGCCGAAGCCGTGTGCGGTATCAAAATGAAGGTACAGCATATCTGTTGCCAAAAATGTTGATTTTAGCTCGATCCGATGTCTGGTTCTCTGTAAAAAAAATCTTGGAAATAAAGAAAGGCGAATTTGCAATTTTCTTTGAAAGAGTTTTGACACAGCCGTGAGTGGTATCAAATTTAAGATAATCGAAATTGATGACGTACAGTTCTAATTTCAGCCCGATCCAATGTCTGGTTCTCCGGCAAACATGTTTTGAACAACCCCCTGCAGATCGGGGGTCGGAAAATTTACGATTTTCTCTGGAAAATTTTTCCCAGAGTCGTGTGTGGTATCAAAATGAAGGTATATGTATATTTATATATATATATATATATATATATATATATATATATATATATATATATATATATATATATATATATATATATATATATATATATATATATATATATATATATATTTATATATATATATATATTCAAAATGTATGAATGTTTACGAGCATACCACTTAAAATGATTTCCTCTCTATAATGGATCCTTCTTCCTAGTCAGTCGCCCTGATCATCGCTCCACCCGGCGGTGTCTCAGTACTCGTCTTCTCAACCACATGATGCACACTTGTATCACACAAACACTGCAAGCCACTACATCAATCCGCTCAAACAGTCATCTCTCTCATCTCCATACCTCGTACTCGTCAACAGGAGATCGATAAGGAAGTGTTCTGCCTTACCTCACCACGTGGCATTGCCCGCTGTGTTTTA
This sequence comes from Brachyptera putata, assembly GCA_907164805.1. NCBI lineage: Eukaryota > Metazoa > Arthropoda > Insecta > Plecoptera > Taeniopterygidae > Brachyptera > Brachyptera putata. Next base: position 243,871 of record OU015464.1, read on the forward strand.
TTCACTACTTGCTGATGAATGCTAAGCCATTATCAGATTAGAACACGAGCTTGATGGAAACAACAGCACTGGCGGCTAGTTAGGAATGCTGAGTGTGGGAAAAGTGTTTTGAAACTTTTCACTTTTTCTTTTTTTCATGTCACAATATCCCACTTGGAGTGAATTATTCACATGAGTATATCGGTTGTTGTTGTTGTTGTTGTTTGCTGGTGCAGAAAGTTCTGACCTGACCTCTCAATTAAACCTATAAATAAAGTTCCTCACAGAGTTGTTATTCGTAAGAAAGTGTTTAATCCTCTCTGGGCTGAGAGTCGTCTCGGGCTGGCGAGTAGGAAGGGTGAACCGGGGGGAAGTTACCCCCCTCCACACTAATGTACCTCCCCTCACACATGCAATCACTTACGGTCGTCAGAATGCATCCTTAAGTGTGTTAAATGCCTCTAAAGATGGTCAAAGGTCAATAATAAGGCGAACAATTCGGGCCTCCGTGGAAAACCTTGTTTGTGCGGAGAGCATGGATGTACATTAGTTCTTGATTCACCATTATGCTTTCCCTCCCCACTCAAATCAAAACTCCTACGCGCCTGGGCTCAGGGACTCAGACTCAGGACTCTGGTACATAGAACTCAGACTCAGGACTCTGGTACAAGAACTCAGGCTCAGGAACTCTGATCAGGACTTGAGCTCTGGACTTGGGCTCAGGACTCAGGCTCAGAAACTCAGACTCAAGAACTCAGGGGAACTCAGGAACTCAGGGTCAGGACTTGGGCTCAGGACTCAGGATCATAAACTCAGACTCAGGGCTCAGGACTCAGGGGAACTCAGGAACTCAGGCTCGAGACTGAGACTCAAGAACTCAGGCTCAGGGCTCAGGACTCAGGAACTCAGGCTCAGGAACTCAGGCTCAGGACTCAGGGACAGGACTTGGACTCAGGACTCAGGCTCTGGCTCTGGCTCAGGAATCAGACTCAGGACTCAGACTCAATAAAGTTAATCGGTGAAATGAAAGATCGATATAGAATGAAGGTAGAAAGGAGACGTATACCTTTACAGATTAAGTTGAGCTTTTCCCCTATAATCACCGCGCTTCTTCTTACTGTTTGCGCGGCTTCCCGACACTTTTCCAATACTCCAGACCTCTCTCAGAAACGTCCAGATCAATAACCGTTAGCGTCCTGATTACTGCACACTCGAGTATCTGTACGTGGAGGCTGCGGCTTACAGTCTGGACCCACTTGCGTCTAGAACACCACACGAGATGAAAGTGTCAAAGCCCATTTGATACATCGTGTTGAATTATACGAAATCGTCGGAAGAAAATTGAGATTGAACGCTTTGACTTCGCTTTTGAAATATAGTTTGACGAGCGTGTAGAGCGTTTTCTTGACTCGTTGGTGCAAGTGCTCCAACTGCCACTTACCGTCTATTGGTAGTGTCTTATCTGGCACCATTCTCAACTCGCATTCGTCTCAACTGATACGATTCCCAACTGGCACGCGTCTCAGTTCGCAACATTATAGGCTCATGCTGTTTCAACGTCGTCTCATTCGAAAGTTCATGATTTCAGATCATTTAAAGTGTATACATTTCAATAGTGAACTGTGTATTGGTTAATCTGATGGTTTTTAATCAATTGTTATATAAATGGATGACGCTGTTGGTACTTGTCTAGCCACCGTGAATGATGCAATTGTTGTTGAACCAAATTACTCGTCAATCACTATCGAACTTGATACATTCATTGTAGAGTGTGTGTGTAGGCCTACACATATCATTTTTTAATTATTTTTTCCATATAATTTCCAAGCTGAAATTTTGAACGAACTTCAATCTTTCTGAATTTGAACTTGAACTTTCACAGCAAAGCCACGAAAACGAACTTTGATCTTTTTGAAAGATCATTTGACACGCAGCGAACTTTTGAGAAGTTCCTCCTATAAGTGAACTTCCCCAACACTGCCAAGTGTTTATTCCAATGAAGCCTGATTGTAATGTGTTCTAATCTCGCTCAGTTTGGTCCCGAATCTAACAAGATTATGTGGCGACATTGATTGATTTTTATCCCCGTGATGAGATTGAAGGTGTTTGTCCCACGCTGTGTAGAACAAGCAGAGTGATTCTTCTTGCTTTATCTGCAGAATCTGCTTGTCTGCTGCTAAGCAGGAATTATGTGACGACATCGGTGCCCGTCTCAGCGAGTCTACTCTCGTCCACAGCCTCACTTGCTGGGGAACAATCATGTTATTACGAGTCCACGGGAGTCGATTCAGCAGAATATCAGTTGTTTTTGTGATAAAATGAGAAGATTCGAGGTTTTTTTCTCCCCACTGTGAAAGTTTGAATTGTTTTCTAACCCTGAAAGTACTACCTCATATAAGATTTGATTTGTTTGTTAAATGAGTTATCATATTTTAATTATTCTCTGGGGTGGTAAGATCGCCCTTGTGGTGCCCCGTTCAAACGATCTCATCTTTCATCCATAGCCTTAATTGGGGAACAATGATTTTGTAGCAAGTTTCGATGTTATAAAAAAAAAAACTTTTGGACGGTGTAAGTAAGATATCGGAATTTTGAAAACTAGGAACCACATATTCGTAATACCTTCAACAAGTGTAACTATTCTCGAGTCACCTGATTGTCACGCGTATAGGCCCACGGTTGGAAAAGATACATGTCTCAACCGTATACGATTGACAATCATGCGAAATGAGATAAATAGTTATTACTTACACCATGTTGAAAGTAGTACAAGTATCTGCATATCCGTGTTTTCAAAATGTCGATATCATGTACCAAAAAATATCACAAAAAATCTGATATTCTGCTAAATCGACTCTCAAGCTCTGTAGGCCTATATTCATAAAGTCGATATATATTCAGGACATAAGGATTTTCCTGAGCAAGGTTCATGATAATAAACGCATCTACATCTTCCAAAAGAGTGAAGTCCGTTTAATTTCTTCAAAATTATGCAATTACCAGAGTTTTCCAGTTATTCTGTTGGCAGCCAGTCTATTCTTCTCTCGTGGCTATAAGTATACACGCGTCCAGCACGAAGAAGAGTCGAGGGAGACAAGGATAGAGGAAGATTGAACAAGGACAGAAACAGAACGCCATTAGTAGTCCACGGACCACGTCACTGCATTGCACAAACAACAGTGGCGTCGCGGCGCTCTGATCTGTCACTGCGTGAGCGTCGCGACGCTTGCTCTGACGTCACTGCGAGTCAGGCATGCCGTGGAGGACGGCGTACTTCTGTTATATCTCCCCTGGCTGGGAAATCCAGTTGCCCGTTCATTGCGTATCGAGTTTCAAGATGAATCGAGCTAATAATGATTGTTATCTGAAAATCACTGACCAATTCAAGCGAAAAACCGATCCCGATAACTGAGTATTCACTAACAACTGAAGTGTATAGCTATAGAATATATATTCGATGAATAAAGATAAATATATGGATATTTAAATATATAATCCAATTGACTTGATAGAAAACTTGAACTGATGGTTCGAGCCTTTCTAATCGACGATTAATAGAGTAATAATTATCTCAGCATTTAATTTCATTGCTTTATTTGCCAGTTAGCTTTTAACATTCTATAGAAATGGTTCATGAGGAAATATGTGACTCGTCAATATTAGAGACTAGACAGAAATAACGTAGGTAGCCTAGGGTACTAGCCGGTTAATGTTGATAATGCACGAATTATATTTATAAATATTGTTTAGTTCACTAATTATCAATTGATCAACGGCTCCGAGCGAATGAGGCAATCACTTGCACATCATAACAGCTGTCACCCTCGGTTACTTTGATTAACTTATTTCAATACCTCAACTATTGATAGCGTTAAGCTTTAGTTCGTAGCAGCGGGTCCAACAAGTGAGAAGAGAACTCGACTCGGCACCTCCACCGATATGTCGTTTACCCCGGGGTGCGCAGAATCATCGTTATATTCCGCCTGATGTCGGTCGTACCATTGTTGATTAGCTGTTATTAGTGAATCACTCGTGGTCCTGGAATATCAGATGTACCCAAGGGGTGATGACAAGTACATTCGTTATCCTTGATTCAGGCAATATGATTATAAGTTGATACAACCGTCGTTTACATATCAGCACGTATTGATCAGAATTTAACTATCGATTCTTCACCTCGCCTTATAATTATTATCATTAGTCATTATATTCATAATTATATTATTATAATGATATATAATATATATATATATATATGACAAGATAAGGGGGTGCTTGCACGGTGCTTACACAAATCGAGAAATTCATTTTTTTTATGTTTTCAAAAACCAATGGAATTTTATCAAATGAAAAGTTCACATCTCCAAAATAATTGCATGCTCTTCTCTAAATATCACATTTATTCTTGTGAATTCAATCAGTTCCGAGATACTACATCAATGAATTCCTTTTATTCATTGACGGATTATCTTAAAACTAATCGAATTCACAAAAATAGAATGGCATATTGATCAAAGAGCATAAAATTATCCTGGAGATATGAACTTTTCATTCAATTACACTGGTTTTTGAACATGAAAAAAAAATAGTGAAGGTTGATTTCTTATTTTCATAATCACCGTGCGGGCGCACCCCCTTGAGGCAGTGACATAATGCATATGCTGCGGTTCCCTAGTATAGACCCCACACTCGTTCTTGAATACAGTGCTCTAGCTATTTGCTGCGAGAGAAAGAGACAGTTGGTTGGCTCACTCCTCAGGTACGCTCACACACTGGTGTACAGCGAGGAGAGAAACACGGCGTGGTCCCCTCAGACCTTGGTCTTGTGGCTTCACCGAGCAAACAACTAAACTGCATTTGCATGAGAGACGGCCATCGCGTCTGAAGGGGCCGAGTTCGATACCAGGTGGCACCGTCCAGTCTGCATGGCTGCCCTGCTCGTTACATGCAATCCTTTCATGCAAATCTGAGGCATTTTCCACCCAACAGATTTATTATATGCAGCTTTTCACGTTTTATGACATTCAGTAGTTTCTGGTTGTAACTGCCATGCGTTCCAAGGGTCTCCCGACTAATATAGGCATATATATATATATATATATATATATATATATATATATATATATATATATATCCATATTGTTGACTGGATGAATACAACTTAATATAATATGAGTAATATAATAATAATAACCTGATTTAGCTATAACTGACTAAAACAACTATAATATATAATAAAATAATAATATAAGGCCTAGTACTATATAATAGGCTATATACTATACTATATCTCATACTGTTCAAACGTTATCACCAAAGAACTTATATTGCGCTACATCGACTAAATCCCCCCCCCCCCCCCCCTCCATAGGTTATACAACAATTTATCAGGAATTAGTTCCGAAAATATCGACATGTTAACCGTCACCTTCCATCAGAATTATTGGGCATCCTTATGGAATATGAAAAATAATATATATAAAAGCATTTTATTATCAATCCACCTAGCTACGTCAAGCTCACCGTGCGGCATCAATACCCGCCTGGTTCGAGTTCTAGCCTCCCGGACTTGAATTGATGTCATAGCATCTCCATGCTCGGTATTCCTCGGGGTGCATATTATACAGCACACACTAAGGTTGAGCTTATATTATTTACTACCCTCATTGGTGGCAAACTCGGTCCAATTACGCCTCGTCCGACATCCCGTGTCTAGCTCGCCGGTACAGCCTAACTGCGTCGTTACAGGGGGGCCGCCGAGTTTATCGGGCCCTGGAGATTCATAGGGCTAGCTCGACGGCCACCCCACTAATACAAGCAATCGCCGCCACCTTCCCGCGTCTCGCCCGTAACGACCAACGAATTATGACCGATGGATCGTTTATGGTGCACCGCATAGTGGTAATATAAATATGAGAGAGCTAGTTTGTGGATAAACTGTAACATGATAATGAGGGCGTGTTGGAAATAAGTGAGAGTTTACGGGGGTGGATAATGCGATCGTTCGCCCCGGCCTGACGGAAACTTGGTAAACACAATTTAAGGAGACGAAAACGAATGTAAATAATTCCAGTTTTATGTCTACTCATAAGGTTCGGATATTACACGGTGATAAACTTGTTTTTTTTATCGATAGTCATTTTTGATGATGTATTGAAATTGATATTTGTTCTATGTTTGGGTTGTAACTGGGAATGATGCGATTAATCATGATTGTTTACACGGAAATGGTATAAAATGTACTCCGAATGACAGTCGAGTCTATTATAGTTCCACTTCCTTCATTATCAAAGCAATTGGATTGGTCGGCGCGCAACTTTATGACCGCGTCTGTTCTATTCGCCCGGTTATCTGCGGAATAATTCAAACAATATTATACTCTGAGAAAAGTCTGGAGAGTTTCAGAGAGTTTCCTGGATGTGAGTCGTTCCTTCTTCCCTGTCCATCTCGCGGCGTGGGCTGACAAGATCAAGAGTTTTAACGGAGAACGAGTATTATTGGAGTAAACAGCTGGAGTACTTTTGGGATAATATATGGATCAAAAGTGACTAGTCAGTATTTGTAAATGATGTTTCGAGGATATACGGTAATGAAGTAATATTTTCAATATTAGATGTAAGAAACTGAAATGTACCTACAGTAGATGCGTTTTTAATTAATCGAAAAGTAAACATTAAGATTGTATATTATGTAGATTCAATACTCTACAAGATTTGTAGATACCCTACACATTGTTTGATTTCTGTCTAGTTTATTGAATAAATCCACCTCCTCCATCGACCTATGCTCAAGTCACCACTGAAACACTGACTTTGGTCACTTTATATAAATATGTATTCTCAAACGTGAACTTGTGTCCACGACGGAAGAAAGGTCGTCCTCCAATATAAAACAAACACAACTATTCTTTCATTGGAATCGACCGTAATTATGTGAAGCGAGTATATACTCTCAAGCTGATGAATAACTACAAATCTTCGGGAATATATATATATATATATATATATATATTATTATCATTATTATTAATTGAATAGCTATACTACATTTAGGGTATTAAGGCTTCAGGACGAATTTTCCGATAAGAAACGCAACTACATTTTTAAAAGTGCCGAGTCCCTGAAGCTGCAACGAGATCATGTAATCACCGATGTTTTTATCTCTAGATATATTTGTTATACGACTTTCTTGATCCGAGACAGCATAGAGCTTTAGTAGTCATCTAATAAGTAATAACACCTCCGTGCAGTGCGGGTAGTATACATCCATGTAGTGCGGGTAGTATCGTCATGTAGTGCAGGTAGTATACCTCGATGTTAATAAATGGGGTGTAGATTGCGGCGGTTTGCTCGGTGATTGCTACATTGCCGGCTCAAGTACCCTATACCGATCGAGACGTGATCGCGTGGGTCGGAACAGCCGATCGGTGGCTGTGACCGGGTGTTCCGCGCCGCGATGATTGGGGGTGTAAAGGCCTTCGAATAGCGCTCTGAACTCGGCGCGTTAATCGTTACATGTGAAGGGTTGGCGAAGGTAATTCCTTTAAATTAGACGAAGCCAAAAGAGACTTGTGTATTGCTTACAAAGTGCGAAGTTTAAACCTCGGGGCTCACACTAATAATTAGTTGATACTGAATAAGCTGAACTCGAACTAAACTTCAATCTGGGTACTCATTGCATGTGTTTGTTGGATGAGCGTAGAGCGAAGACTTTCATTTTAAGTACCGGAAATGATCGGGCTTGGTTTTTATGGTTGTTTGTTTTTTGTGCGTGGCATACAAGTCAGGCAGAGTAATCAATCGACTTGGAACTTTCGCACCAGAATGGGTTGGATTCTGTTTTAGCTCAAATCGGTTCGACATATTTCGTGAAATAATCATGATGTAGCTTTTGTGCAATTATTAATATGCTGCCGTATTGAGAAGTCTGAAGGTAAAACCAATTGAAAGGTCAGAAGATCCAAGAAGTGGGCTACCAAGCAGTAGAACAGTAAGGCAGTGCATCAATGGTTTCGAAATCAAGGTGTATATTTATAATAGCTATCCGTCACATTGCACATAAATAGGCCTTAGTATAACTCGCGTTCTCCAAATATATAGGATAAAAATCCATTGTTGTCGTTTTATCGGAAACGAAGATTACATTTACTCACGGAAAGGTGAATAACCAGAGTTCAACCAAGACGTTGTTCCTCAGTTGATATATTGCGTCCAATTGTTAATTCTCGTCATCAACAACCCAACAAGAGAATAAAAACAAGGAGCAATAAAAACTGCGTAGTAAAAATGCAGGGAAGAAACATTGTATAGTTATAACTTCCCTTGTTGTATTTTCTATCCGTAAATATATTATACGATTTGGATTTAACTGTTTACAGGCAGAAAACGAATGACTTTATTAAAAATTTGTTTTTGATTTATATGATATTTATGAAAAATCATAAAACAGGTTTCGAATGTAAAGATTTGATGTCGAAAAACACCATCAATCACTGTTTTTACGACCTGAACTGTACATTTCTCGAAAACATAAAATTCTCGACTCGCATTCCGAATACTTATTTCGGCTGCGAGCCATTAAAGCAGGGAAATGTGCGCTCGAGCTCACTCTACATATCGACAGTAAAGCAAGGTTACTGGAGGAGCATTTGTGGCGGGAACTTCATAGATTCATTCGCTCATTCATTCATCACTAGTGATACTCGATAATATAGACATCTATACAAGTTAACAAAAATAATAACGTCGACAATTGTATATATATATATATTTTAGTAACATCGAAACTTGATACAAAATCATTGTTCCCCTATTAAGGCTAAGGATGAGAGTAGGATCGTTTGGACGGGGCACCACAAGGGCGATCTTACCACCCCATTTTATCATTATTTCAAATAATTGCAATGAACTTTGACACCAGGTCTACGCTGTCTGTAACCACACTTCTTCGCCGCAGATAAAAGTCTTCAGTTGTCGAAAGTCCAGAACACAATACTGTTTTTGCGATATATCCGGACACTACCAACATTGGTATTGTTATTGTTTATTGTTAACATTGGTATTTATATGGTCATTGTAATAACGTCGTGAATTGCAATGAATTCTATCAGTACAATCAATAACGATTAATGATTCAATTATATTATCTTCGTTTGTGTTTTGTTTGATATCGCTGACTCGACTCTCATGCACTCTTGAAGTACGAACATATCCCGAGTAGCAGTGATAGTGTCTATTCCTGGAGCCCTCTTTCGAGGAAATCGGTACACGAAGGACATATTCTACAATATAACTTATAGATAACATTAATTAGATACTAAACCTAATCATTTGAATAGAACTAAAGAACGCCTATACATATTAATAAGTAAATGTAATAAATAACATGAAATCTAGAATCAACAAACTTTTGCACAGAATGAAAACTTTTACCTGTAAGGTGCTCTTTAAGGAGTGATTAACAGGCAGAATCTTGATACTTGTTGGTAGAATATTATCAAGGGTGATTATCAAGGGTGATAATAACTAATTCAATAATTATCATCAAATCCAGTGATCAACAGTTGGTGAAACTGGCTCTTGGTGACAGGCAAGCATGTAACAATCTAGAACCAGCACACCCCGGCCTCTTCGCACTTGACACCCCCCCTCCCCCCATACCTGAACCTCGTACACTTGTACCTTACACTGCTGAATATTATTCCAGAGCTTGTTTTCGAGACTGTGGCTTGATCTATATTGTTGTGACGTCTGTGTGACGGCGTCGGCACGTGACTTAATTTCTTCTCGCAATGTGTGACGTGGGGGGGTCTTACAGCCAGCGACTTGCAGGCTCGGTGGGAATAGAGCGACGCCGGCTTCCTATTGGCTGGCATTAGTTCGACTCATTTCATGCAATTGCATATCGCAGGCTGACACGTGGCTCCAGTCGATGTCGCGCGCCTCGACAAACAAACCATCTCTCTCTCTCACTCACACCCATACACACATATATATATATATATATATATATATATATATATATATATATATATATATATATATATATATATATATATATATATATATATATATATATATATATATATATATATATATATATTATTTTATGTTATTTATGATCGTTTCGTTCAAATATATACTCTCGTTTCTCTCACTTCTAGCACTAGCATGTCTGGATAATTTCGATCTTCCTGTGTTAGCTTCACTTTCATCCAGAAGACACCGTTATCTGATAGAACGTAGTTGGATGATTGGAGATGAATTAAATCAATCATATTAATTGAATCAGGAAGAATTATTCGTGATTATTTCAATGTCAGCTGTTACGGGCACATGTTTTCTAGTGGCATGCTCGAGATGGTTGACGAGGAGAAGAGTCGGGAGGCCAAGAAGAGGTGGAAGGGAGTTCAGGTGAAGAATGGAGTCGAGAGAGAGAAGAGAGAACGGTGGAAGGAACTTGTGAAGGAAGAGAAGAAGAAGGGAGGATAGTATTAGTGAAGAAGAGGAGTAAGAATCAAGTCTCGGGACTGGCAGGAACCGAGATGAAGAATTCAGCTGCCCTCTTTTCTATCAATTGGTGGAATCACCCCCTGACCCAATTCAATTGTTGACCCGGGTTTGAGAAATACATATTTCAATTTCAACATTAATTTGTACCGCAAATCGGGTCTCGTGAAGCCTAGTCGTCGTAAAAACGATGTGTGAGATTTCTCTGAAAACTCGGCTGTGCTAAAAAGCAATCAACTACACTAAAATACAACTGTTGGCCTATTTAGACAAGCTTTAGCGAGGATTCAATTTGACGTAGGCCCTACTGAAAAAAATTTGTGTTCGTTCATCGACGTATTATCTCAAAACGGATCGAATTTACAAAAATAAAATGTCATATTAATTAAATTACATAAAATGATCTTGGAGATATGAACTTTTCATTCAATTACACTGGTTTTTGATAATGTAAAGAAATAGTAAAGACATATTTCTCGACTTGTGTGAGCACCGTGCTTGTCTGATTTATTTTCGTTTCCTTTGGTTTGAAACATTGTTTAATTTATCGCCATCTGAGCTGTGTCCAGATGGCGCTAAGGCCACCTTGTGCCTGACAGCTGTATTATGCCCGCGTGATAAATCTACTCCATATCATCTGAATACAAATAGATTTGTCGTACTGCTTCCGAGACTTACAAAAAACACAAGACATATTCGATCATTTAGTCTAGACTTCGAGAGAAACAGGAAAATAATTATTGGTACTAATACGCAAATATACTGCAGAAGGGTAGGCACACATCCAGAACCTCTCTCTCTCTCTCTCTCTCTATTTCTCTCTTTCTCTCTCTCTCTCTCTCTCTCTCTCTCCCTCTCTCTCTCTCTCTCTCTCTCTCTCTCTTTCAATATCGCAGTCGGTTCAAGTTTGAAACTGATGCATCATTGGACGATGAATGATGGAACTACACATTTGCTCTCTGTTTCATAAAAATGAGAACCGATTGTGACATATTGGTATTTAAATCGAGTCGATGGATCTATTCAGACCTTGATAATCATGTTATGTGTTTCGGCTAGAGATTCAGCGAATATGTAATTTATTATTCAAAATAATGCTAGGAATACAATCAATTAACAATTCTCTCTCTCTCTTCATATATCTCTCCCTATCTCTCTCTCTCTCTATCTCTCTCTATCTCTCTCCCCCTCTCCCTCTCCCTCTCTCTCCCTCACTCTCTCTCTCTGTATCTCTCTCTCTATCTTCTTCTCTCTCTCTTCCTCTTCCTCTCCCTCTCCCTCTCCCTCTGCCTCTCCTTCTCTCTCCCTCACTCTGTCTCTTATTTGCGGTTTTGAAGAAATAAATCTTGACGACAACTAGGTAAGACAGGTCTATGAAGCATATTAAAACCACAATATTCTAACTTTGAGACGGATAGCTCCTTATCTTGAACACAGCCTTGGTTTTTGTCTCCATTGCTCCTGGCAAGGTAGTCTAACTGTCAGGCATGCATGTGCTGCTGCGTGCCTACAGCTTCAGTGTACTGGCACATCACCCCAAGTAAACCAAACAGAGAACAAATCATTTGTATCGTTCATTCAAACAATCAACATTCAGATATTATTATTATTATATATATATATATATATATATATATATATATATATATATATATATATATATATATATATATATATATATATATATATATATATTGGAGTATGATGTATGAAAGTTTTTACAAGTATTCAAAATGTATTCAAAAAAGTCAAAATGTAGAATGTTGCTAACCATGTAGGCCCCTACATTTAGCACAGGAAATTTCATAAATTCAATTCATTCAATGAATTAATAAACTTTCATCGACAGAATTTCGATGAATTCATTTTTGAAAAATCATAAATTCAGAAAAACAAAAAACGTAATTTGTATAATTGTAAAATGAAGTTATATAAGTTATAACTACACATACAAATGAAAATCGTTTAAAGATTTGAAGTCAGTGGGAAGTACGTATGAGATATAATAGAAGCGACAGAACACAATCATCTGCACGAAATGGAACTTACTCTGCAGAGCTTTGAAACTGTACTCTTTATTATCCGAATAAAACTTTGTCACGAACAATAATAGTATCTCTCGAGTTTTTCCCCGTGTGTCGTGTTCTGGGGGGGGGGGTCTGATGCTCTAAACTCAGATCGCAGTCAACCAAGGAATAATTTCATGGTTTCTGATTCCGAGAGACGGTCGCATGGCGCTCCAGCGAGCGTTACACGAAGCTCGATCACGGCCTTCTTCTACTCACAGCCTGACACACGATCAGCTTGACAAGCAGGCCGTGAATCGCGTAGACAACAAGACGGTTCGCGGCCGGGACCTGCAGCTAGAGACCACGGCCACAATACATTGTATGCTATTTACTTTCATTTATTCCAAATCTGACCCAATCAACTTGGTTATATGATTTTTTTCACATATATGTATATATATGAAGCCGCCCCGGTGGCTAAGTCAACTATCGTTAGCGGTAGTAACTGAAGTCACCGTTGGGCGTGGGCTCGAGTCCCGCATAAGGCACGGGTTTTTGTAAACGTCCTTTCACTCATCATCACTCCATCGTTTCATTATCATCTGCGCATTCGTACCCCCGTATAACCTAGCTGTTGGTGGGGTCGTTAAGCAACATTGAATATATATTTATATATATATATATATATATATATATATATATATATTTTTATATATAAGATCCACGACATATGAAGGCTTGAGCTACCCGCGCGCTAGTGGTGTGGGATAGGGGGGACGGTCGCTCGGAACCTTCATCTCTCGTGTCTATAAGTCTATATGACTCACCTCAAGCAACTCGCCCCCCTTCTCCCCCCCCACCCCCCCCCCCCCCCCACCCCCCCTAGACGACACGTCTCATATACGTGAGCTGCATAAACCACTACACGGTCATACACTCACGGTCAAACAAAATGTTTTTTCTGAATGTAAATGTTAATTTGGATTGGAACTACCCGTGAATTCACCACTAATATGAGACAGTTGATGGAGTGCGCATGCGCGTAGTCTGCTAGTTCAAGTCTGTAAATGTCAGCGGATTCTCTTCAGGATGCGGTCCACCGTGGTTCGGTCGATCACTTTACGTGCCCGCTAGTGTACCTGGTGATCTGTGAAGAGATTCAGCAAGCTATGCGTGATGAGCGCAAGATGGCGGCGAGAGGACTGTGACGTCACAGCTGATTGTTGCGGCTGGTTTACCAATGAGCTACGGTAGACCGGCCGATCAAACTAACCAGAGGATTGGGGTAGATGAGTTGATCCTTCAGTTAGTTGGAGGAATGATGTGGTGAGATTGCCCTTGTGGTGCCCCGTACGGGAAATACTACTTTCATCCATATTCTTGATTGGGAAACCAAGATTTTGTATCAAATTTAGATATTCAGGAAAAAATGAGCACATTGCAACCCTAGAGCTGGATTTGAATTATTACTGCTGCCATTTCATCCCTAATTACAGGACATGCACATTACAGGGTTACAGGGTTTCGATGCAGGATTCGGATGTGCCTACGTCACGACTGGGAAAAGGGGGCGGGTCCGGAGGACAAATAAGTACATCTTCATTTCTGATGTTGAGTACGACCATAGAGTAATGAAGTTTTTTATTCTATGGTACGACGATTTCCATAGTTATTTCTAATAGAAGTTTGAGGAAAATCGCTTGAATATTCATTTAAAATCAAGCCCCAGATTTGTGGTATCCTTTGAGGCAATCGTGCCTGCCTGTATTGCGTGTCGCTCAGAATCCGAGCAGCTCTGTCAAGTGACGTCACTCATTGTTAAAAGAGACAGACAACAATGCCCACCAGTTGATAGCAACCAATCAGACTGCTTGAATGCCCCACCAGTTCGCTGTGTTGCCATGGTGACGATTGTGGACATTTGTTACTGACAGAAGCGTCATTCTTCACCAAGACCGGTGGACCAGTGGCTAGCACGCTGAACCATCACTCAGGAGACCGGCGATAGTCGACCATCCCTGCAGGGGTACATCGTGGTTCTCCTCTTCCCCCAACCGAGGCCCCTGGATGTGACTGATTGATGTGGTGTCATATCATTCAGTTCCGGTTCACCTCAACTGTTAACTGATTAATACGAGAGAATCCTCTTGAATGCGACTTGCTTGAACCTCCAGCAGCTCGGGACGCTGATGACGTCATCGCTGTACAACATTACCACGCGACTCCCCACTTAATTACACCCATTATCGTCAACATCAAACTGTTACAATTCGTCTTCATAATCGATCTCTAAGATTGTGTTCTTCCGCCCCATAACCCCCCCCCCCCCCCAGCATCGCGTTGTATCGAGCTCATCCTCCTCGCCCGACTGAGTCAACATGACAAATCTCTGGCAATCTCATCAGCTCCATCTCTCTCTCTCTCTCTCTCTCTCTTTCTCCTTTATCCTCCGAGCTCACTTCTTGTACCCCTATTCTTGTATTTTCGTCCACGACAGTGTTCGAATTGTGGGCGGGGGAGGGGGGGATGTGGAGGAATTCTTTTCCCCCTCTCTCTCCCCCCCTAATAGAAACTGTCCTTCACATCATCTTCCCGGAAAGAACATTTTGATTGAGCACCCCTCAATCACCCCCTCCCACCCCTCTATATCGAATAATGTACCATTTTTCACAAACACAATAAGAGTTTCCAATCAACGTCATGAGTTTCACTGCAAGGTAATGCTAGTCCTCCATGTGACGAGTACAGGCCTGGACATATAAACGATCGCAGTGACGTCAGCATGACGTACTGGAACTCGACATTAGCCGCCACAGACTACAGAGCTAAACCACGAACAAATCAACCGTGAACCGTGGCGGGGATCGAACCGAGGTCCATTGTGCCCCGCATCTCCCGGAGAACATGAAGCGCTATGTCTTCTTTGCTCGCCTAATATACTGCGAGTGAAACCAAAACTTTCTATCATACTTTTGGTGGACTCTCAGCCAGAACATATGACAAACATTTTCACAGTCATGTTCTTGCAAGTGAAATGATGACAGTGAATGATGAAACCGAGAAGGTGGAAAGCTCGGTTACCGACCATGGTGACCATCAGAAGCCTGTCTTCAGTATCAACTAAACTGTAAGCTATTTCAATTGAACACCAGAATGCGTGCCTGAGCTTATTGAAGGTCGGGGGTCAAGGAACACGCTGGCAATTCTTCATTAATTTCACAGTATTTTTCGAACATAAATTATTGGATTTCTAAATGGCTTGGCTTGAAGTTGTCGACGGTGTGATAATTTAACCATAAACGTGCTGGATTTATAGCTGTTATAAAAACAAGCAATTTATGAATCTAATAAAACGGATATTTTGTTCGTTCTTCAGAAAGTAATAAATTATTGAATGGTTACTTATCTGACGATAGGAGGTGGATTTCTGTCTAATACACCATCTTACGCTAAATATCCGAATCTTGAGTGGCGGAAAACGTGCATAAATCTACCTGCGAGATCCCAACACAGCCTCCCTTGCACCTCATCTCTTCTGCGTTGCCATGGCTACCAGCGGGTAATTGTTCAACTGCACTAATAACCAACTAAAGAGACCTAACCTGACCTAAACTTATACTTGAACAACCTGCACAGAAGTGAAATGGAGGGTTCGACTCCTCTCCTTGACACATTATTTTATGTGTTAGTTTTGTGTTATGTGTTAGTTAGTGACTTGGTGCAAAAAAATTCAAAAATTTCACTAAATCCCCTTGGTGAGCCCTCTCCTCCCACTCCCATCGGGACTTGTGCATCTTCGAATTTGGGCTATTTTGCCCCTGATTGAATTCCTTCCTGCCGACGCCCACGGACCCTACTCGTCTTGACAGGGCGTCGCTTCGAGCCGATAAGAAGGGCGATAAGATCTCGCCTTGGCGCGCGCATCGCTTGTGGTCAGTACGCCGGGAGATTGATCACGTGTTCAGGTGAGGTGAATGATTGCGCTGGATTCACACATATCACGAGATCACATCTTACATGATGCAGGTGATGTACAGCCGAGCTACCTCGTGCACCTCGCCACGCGGTCTGGTGCCAGGGCTCTGAACACGGCCGACTGACACATGTGCATTGGTTTCATGACTCGAAATATCATCGCGGAATGTTATAGCGATATAGTATATAGGTGATGATGAAACGATGGAGTGATGATAGGTGAAAAGACGTTTAGAAAAACCCATATCTAATGCGGGACTCGAACCCACGCCCATTGGTGACTTCTGTTTCTACCGCTAGCGATAATTGACTGAGCCACGGAGGCTGCTATATATAAATATATATGTATATATTCATGCGTTTATATAAGAGAGAGAGAGAGAGAGAGAGAGAGAGAGAGAGAGAGAGAATGAGAGAAAGAGAGAGAGAAAGGGATTCATGTGATGATAGTGCAATAACTCGCATATTTCTCCCATTATTAAATATATAGAGTTTTCATAAGTCTACAATTCAGCAGGTTTTAATACCCAATATATTCAGACGGCTAAAAGCACGCCATTGTAATGAATTCATCATTTCCACTGTGAGTGAAATTCTCGGCTTTATATATTCTTTATTGATAAGAAAATTGTTCTGACGAGCTAGCTAAACTTGCTTCCATGCCTCTCCGTAGAAACTTTCATTTGACCAATCTCTGGAGACCATAAATTGAATTAGAAAAGAATAAATTGCACTAAAATGTAAGTCTCAAATTGGCTTTCATTGTTCCGAGTGTATCTTTTTACTACTTCTAGAATCGTAAAGTATGCTTTCGTGTACCAGGATTTAGTGCAAGCAGCGCTTCTTTCTTAGCGGAGAAATGAAACAATAGATTCCTTCACACATTCTCGTCTCGTCGCGATTAATCTTCGATGCTTTCTTCTTCAATGTAGAGCTGTGCTACATGTTAACGTGGGCAAATCTTCACGCAGGCAAATATAACGTGAATTCCTATTTCCGGTCATTTTATATGATATTTGTATATTTGTGTGAGCCCTTAGCGAAGATTTCCATCCAACTCTTACGGCGCCTTGTCTGTGTGTGTGTGTTTTGTAAGCACTGGACAGGTCGCAGGGTTTGACTGATCGACATGAAACTTTTTTTGTATATGCAAACTTATCTAACTTGGGACTGTATAGTTTTGGGGTCAAATCGGTCGGACTATTTTTGAAATACATCATCTCAAAGCTTCTGAAAGCCCCATAAGATTAGGCTGGGCGAAAAAAAAATGAAAAACAAAAATTCTCCAATATAATTGGTTCCTACAATATAGTCCACAACCGCTTCCTTCCCACTATCCTTCCCCGTATACATATAAGAACCTTCATCTCATCATCCCATCATCTCGTTAATCATCCATCCGACGCAAATTCGTGTGTGCTCATATGTATTCACACTCATACTGGGGTTCCAAACACACGAATCAAGGTTCCACTTTTATTCGAACCCATTTGTCTCAACGTGGCCAAGTTTGTTGCAAATGTACCATAATAAAACCAAGGGCGAACATAGCGTCTCACAATTTTTTATAATCAAACTATAACACTTTATGAAAGCTTTATTCATTCAGTGTTCTTTGCACGGAGAACGTATATGAGAGGCCATTAAAGAACAAATTTAATGTGACATTGCAACCCTTTTTACGATTTGTATAACATTATATTCGAGAAAGTCATGAAACGGCAGCCATCAAGTAATGCATCTAATAGAAGCTGGGCTAGTGTGATGCAAACGACTCCATCACTCATCGGGTGTAAGAATGACAGATCTCATCTGATTGCCCAAAACTGGTTTATGTGACGTCATTCAAATGCATTCTCCATCTCGCTCGCTCATCATCTCACAAAAGATCGCGTCACCAGACCAGTTTCTTCCTTTCAACAATGAACAGAATGAACAGTTTTCGCCCTCAAAAGCCGTCAAATGATAATGATGCACAAAGTATCGGGGATTTATTTTACTACTCCCCTTTCATCATCAATTCATTCCGTATAAGATGGGTTGTTTGGGGGGCTGATTACATGCACACAGTGAACCCATGCGTTGGAAGAGAAGAGAAGCGTTTTATTGCTGCGTAGAGCGAGATGGGACGATGTTGCGAAACGCTGGCATTAAGAGTGTTCGAAAGTTTGATCATTTCGATTTGTTTTCTCCCCAGCTTCCCGCGGTCAGTGATGTCACAGCTGGCTGGGTTATTAGCAGATAGTTTTATGTCATCATCAGAGGCATCCAACTTGAGGTCGAATCTTGGCTTGTCCTTTGTTTTCTTATACACATCTCTCTCTCCCTCTCTCCCTCTCTCCATGGCAGCGTCCTGTTGTCAATGAAAGTGGAGTTGAAAGAGAGTTTCTCGTGAACAGCTGGCTTGCAATAGCTCGGTTCTGGCCGGAAGCTTGCAGCGCCTTGCGATGCGTTCTGACACTTCTGCCAGGAATAGCAAACATCGACTTGATCAACGACTTGAGCCCAGTTTAGGTGATATTAATGCCAACATCAAGTCATATATACTTGTGTTCGCGAGAGACGTGTGTTCGAATACCGACTGAATCATTGTAAGAACTTTGACAGCGATAGTAAAACATTTTCAGTGACAACATATGAACGATCGTAGTGGCTCTCCGTCTGAACATATTCTGGTGAAACTGCTTCACACCGTGCAGAGAAGTATCTTCTAGATAGCAGTCGATCCAAAATGAGCATTCAGAATACGTTATACGTGCTTATTTCTCGTAGTGAACTTGGCCTGGAAAAATCCTGATGCCATGGAATTGATGCCCGTGGCTCAGTCAACTATATCGCTTACTGCGGTAGAAACTGAAATCAGGTCGGGCGTGAGTTCGAGTCCCGTAGAAGGCATGGGATTTTGTGAACGTCCTTTCACCTATCATCACTCCATCGTGTTATTATCACCAGCTTATTCGTACCCCCGTGTAACCTAGCTGTTGGTGGGGCCGTTAAGCAACATTAACATTTGTAAAAAATCAAGTCTCAGTGATATATCTTTTACTTTCGCCTGTAAAAACACCCCAAAAATATCACAGCTATACACATATAAATGAATATTTGTGTTTATTATGTTGGTTTACGACTTTTTTTTTCGCTTATAGAAATAAACAAATACAAAAATGAACAGTTCCAGTTTTGAGGATGATAAGTTGACGGCAATCGTTGGCCGTCTTTCATTTGTCATTCTCTCAATGCATCCGTGTAGAGCACATTTCTACCTCATGTCGCAGCATCTGCGACATCGCAGTGCTGCCAACTCCCTCGGGTCAAGTGGATTCATGACTCACAAATACTCGACATTATTAAGTCTTGATCCGTTGCCAGCACTGGCCTAGCATGCCACTTAACACTAATGACAGACCGAACCTCCGCATTTATCACTTCGCTCTCTTTCTTATGTTCGTCTTTAGTTCTGTCATTGATAGTGTTCGTAGGTGGCCGAGATCCGAGCACCTTGGTCTCACCACGCTGGTCTATCTCCACCTCTCACCGTGCCACATCCAGAAGTGTGGAACATGTGTGTTTGTTCTCGCGTCAAGTTATTCTGGCCTCTGGGGAGCAAGATGAAGACATGAGGCATTCGATTTCTTCCTCATTGTTATTGTTTATTCTGATCGCTTCGAGAAACCGACGCCGTCACTGTAGTTATAATCACTGATGAACAAGGGTGTACAGAATATATTTAGTTTTGTGATTTTTAGAAATTTTCTATTGCGTAATCTAGCGTCGTGCACATTCTCTTCCGGATCTGGATTCTAATCCGGATCTGGATTCTACTCCAGAGTGAAAACGAATTGATCTGCGAGTATGCAACAGTCTTATTGGAATGTGTGATATCTCGAATCACAGCTATCGCACCGATAGATAGACAACACGTTGCAACCAGATTTATAGGCCTACATTGAGAAACAAAATGCATCGTTACAGCATTAATACAGTTTATTAATTCCTCATCCTGCACTGCTAGTCTCTTATGATCACTTGCATTACCCTGGCAGGAACTTGTTTCCCCTCGGCGTGCCGGATCCCTGTTAACGTGAATACGAGGGTTGTTTCCTAATATCAGTATCATATATATATTTTTTTTATAACATCGAAAATATTCTAGTTCAAACGTTCAAGTTCTCATCATTCCAACAAACAAAAGAATATTCTTCACTTTCTCCTCTCTGATCTATAAACTATAACACAAAAAATGAATAAAATGTATTTGCAAGAATGATGGATGTGCATGATCAGAAAGTATCCACACTTATACTGTACCGAGCGTACTCGGGTCAAACATTGAGGTCAACGGCAATGAAAGGTCATTAAAATACAATACGCAATTCTTACTGTGAAATAACTTGCGAGTTTAAAGTTTAAATCTTTATAAAACAAGTTTGTTTTGATTTAGAAACATGTTCGAGAACTAACGACACGGTGTTGTACTGTCACTCCACTGTTCGGTGTAATGTCCAAGTTGCTTGACGTGTTCCACGGGGGGGGTGAGGGGGGGACTGGCTCCTGTTGGCCAGTTAATTATTCACGGAGAGGACGGTGCAGAGTGGTGAAGGGTCGCGCTCTACCACGCAGCCCACTCTCCTCCTCGTTCAATCATCTCGACAAGGGAGTTATTGATGAACATTTCTATGAAATGAACAGCCAAAAAGCCGACGGAAGTTCAGCAGATCACGAATCACTGGCTTTCGACTTTATGGTCGACCGAAAATCAGTTTGCAATTTAGTCCGAACGTCACGCGATCGTTTTTCATTGCAGAAAAACAGCGTTTCGATTTCCTATTGCCTTTTTATCTCTTCCTGAATAAAGGATGCACTTCATCGAAATGGTAATAAATTACGATGATTTTTTTCCGTGCAGAAAAAGAATCGTGAAGGATAACATTAGGCTCAATAAAACACAATAATTCCATTAGTTAGTTGTGGCCAGTTCGACTTTCTCTATATTTGTGAAAATTATCAATTCCATCTCGAAATAAAATTGATAAGTCTCACTTATCTACCGAAGACGTATACACTTGTGCTAACATTAAGTGGTCGACCAATCAACATTAAAATACGCACAGAGGCAACTTTACTGACAAAATACGCATTAAAACAAGTGGTTAATATATCTATATACGCACTGCACGCACATTTCATGAGAAAATGGGCGAATAAATAATCGTATATTTTGTTTAAATATATATTTGAATGTTGGAAGAGCAGGGTTTGCCAAATGATGATTAGTGAACAAACTTGTTATCACGCTTGACACTCCTGCTCTACAAACAGCCATGTGGAATGATCGACAGTGTACACCCCTGATGGTACATAATTAGCGGGCCATCAGTCACACTGGGCGCCATTAGGCCCCGAGTTCGAGTCCCGCCGCAGCGGTCAATGACCCCAACACGCACTCGAATCATTGATAAGTGCAGCTCGTTAATCTCCCTTGGCACGGCCTTCTGATTGCCAGGCAATGTCATCCGCTAGGCACCGCCCTCTGTATGAGGCGATCACTGCCTGCTGTGGAAATAGCACGAGATCTATGGGCTGGCTGCATGGGAGACGAGTGTGGAAATAGCACGTAGAAAACACACTGTCTAAGATGTCGACCGATGCATTCGTCTTAAAAGTGCATGGAACTAGATTTAGTGAGATGTATGTTTTTGTTGGTAGCTTTTGAATGGTAGAGGATATTAAAATCATTATTCTATGGAAACACAGATATTATGAACACCTTCAAGATGGTTCAATGAATTTATAACTGTATAACTCATATTGGTCTCAAATTGGTCTTCAAAATATAGACAACCATTATCTTATATTAAATTGAGTCATTAGGTTTTCCGAATCGTTATTATAAAATACCAAAATAACTAGCTTCTGTCAAGTGACGTCACCCATTGTTGTAAGAGACGGACAACAATGTCCCCCAGTTGGCATTGACCAATCAGAATGTTTGGTAATTGTTTATCATTTGTTACAATTGACAGAAGCCTATACAACCGATTCCCTATCATTTACTCTCTCTATCCCACTAACGTTCAGTAAGATCAACTCGCTGTTCCGCCTGTAGTGGTCGCCGGGGTCCTCTGAGTGCATGCAGTTCACAATCCACGGCAGGCAGGGGTTAATTCTGTCAATGAGCGAGCGGCTATCAAGCACAAGCTGCACGTATAGCTGCGGATCAAACAGGCCAAGTTATTTCATCGGATTACTCCCTAAATCTCGCTGTTTAATTGGCTTGGATCAACAGGCCGGCGGTCGGCGCGGTGTGTGTTTAGGACCGGCCAATTAAACGACGAGCGGTTAAATAAATAGGATAAGTTTAATTTCTTGACCGCAACACGACTCTGCGCAGGTAGTGAGACCTGGAGGCCTGGAGACCTAGAGACCTGGAGGCCTGGATGTAGAGACTGTAGAGATCTATTATTAGGAGAGGGTAGGAGAACATCTTGTTTGTGGGGGTGGAGAGAATGAGATGGAATAATTCTGGTATTGATTGCCCCGTCATTTTGATGCTACTCTCGGTATCGAGAAAGATTTTTGAAAAAAAAAAAAATCATCATTTTCGGCCATTCTAATGCCTCGTCATTAGGGACTGGTGTAATGTATGTGATGTCGCCTGGATACGAGTACATGTCGATGGAAGGGGCGGTCGCAGAAGATTTACGAAAAAAAAATCGTGTTCAAAATAGGCAAAAAAGTCGACCCAGGTATTGCAAAACCAGCCCCGACCTGTCAGCCGTGTACAAACAATAAATGTACAATTATCGATCGGAGACTGCCGGAGAACCCGCGATGCGATCGGGCTGATTTTTCGATTTTCTGAAAGCTTTCGATTGCCCCATCATTTTGACACCACTCACGGCTTCCGCAAAAAATTTGACCAAAATGAACGGCATTCCCTATACCCGGGGTGGGCGTCGTTCAAAACTCGATCGCCGGTGAACGGCTGGTCAGATCGGGACGGGACCGGCACCGTTCGATGCAAGTCGAAAAAACACGTATTCGTATAGGCGATTGAGCACGGGTTCGAGCCCCGTCCGCCGGCTGGCGCCGAATAACGTTTAACATGGAGACGTCATAAGAGACGGACGGGCGGACTTTTTCGATAGAAAGACCGATCCGATCGCAACGGTTCGAGCACACACGCGTAGCTGTGAACGATTCGCGTCTTTCAATGGTCGAACGACGCCGATCGGACGCCGCGTTCGCAAATGGGGGATCGTACCGAATCTCGATTTGACGGCTATACGAAAATAGCGATAACACCCGCAATACACGCGAAATGTGCGATTTTCAAAAATCGATTGCCGGAGAACCAATCATTGGATCGGGCCATAATCAAGATTTTATGCAATTAATCGAACGTACATTCATTTTGATACTACACACAACATCGAAAAAAAAAAAACAGAAAAAATCCCAAATTTTCCTATACCCCTCTGCGCAAGGGGGTGTTCAAGATTTTTTTGCCGGAGAACCAAACATTGGATCGAGCCGAAATTAGAATTTTTCGCCATCAATTGAATGTACCTTCAATTTGATAGTACACACGGCTTCGGCAAAAAACTTTAATTTTTTTTGTTTTTTTGTTTTTTTCCACGTACTACCCGTATGCCAACAATAAATCGGCAATCTTTGATCGGCGATTGCTGGAGAACCCATGATGCGATCGGGCTGATTGTTCGATTTTCGGAAATCTAGCGATCGCCCGAGCATTTTGATGCTACTCACGGCTCGGAAAAAAAAATCCGGAAAAAACATAAATTTTCCTAAACCCCTCTGCACGGGGGGTTGTTTGCGATTTTTTTTCTGGAGAACCACACATTGGATCGGGACGAAATAAGAATTTTCCGCAATCTGATGAATGTACCTTCATGTCAATACCCCACACGACCCTGTGGAAAATTTTCCGGGGAACATCGCAAATTTTCCGACACCCCTCTGCACGGGGGGTTGTTCACGATTTTTTTTCTGGAGAACCACACATTGGATCGGGACGAAATAAGAATTTTCCGCAATCGATTGAATGTACCTTCATGTCGATACCACACACGACCCTCAGAAACATTTTCCAAAGAAAATCGTGAATTTTCCGACACCCCTATGCGCAAGGGGGTGTTCATGAATTTTTTTACGGAGAACCACACATTGCATTGGAACGAGATAAATTTTTTCCGCGATCAAATGGATGTACTTTCATGTCGATACCTTACATGACCCTGTACAAAATTTTCCAGGGTAAATCGCAATTTTTCCGACACCCCATCTGCGGGGGATGGTTCAAAACATGTTTGCCGGAGAACCAGACATTGGATTGAGCCAAACTTAGATGTTTTCGCATTCAATTGAATGTACCTTCATTTTGATACCACACACGGCCCTCTGAAAACTTTTCCGAAAGAAATCGTAAGTTTTCCGACCCCCTGTCTGCTGGGGGTTGTTCAAAACATGTTTGCCGGAGAACCAAACATTGGATTGGGCCAAACTTAGATTTTTTCGCATTCAATTGAATGTACCTTCATTTTGATACCACACACGGCCCTGTGAAAACTTTTCCAAAGGAAATCGTAAGTTTTCCGACACCCATATGCGCAAGGGGCTGTTCAAAACATGTTTACCGGCAAACCAAAGATCGAATTCGGCCAAACTTAGATTTTCTTGCATTCGATTGGATGTACCCTCATTTTGATACCACACACGGCCCTGTGAAAACTATTCCAAAGAAAATCGTAAGTTTTCCGACACCCCTATGCGCAAGGGGTTGTTCAAAACATGTTTACCGGCAAACCAAACATCGGATTTGGCCAAACTTGAATTTTCTCGCATTCAATTGGATGTACCTTCATTTTGATACCACACACGGCCCTCTGAAAACTTTTCCAAAGAAAATCGTTAGTTTTCCCACCCCCAAACTGCAGGGGGTTGTTCAAAACATGTTTGCCGGCAAACCAAACATTGGATCGGGTTGAGGTTTGAATTTTTCGCATGCGATTGAATGTACCTTCATTTTGATACCACACACGACTCTGAGAAACAATTTCCAAAGAAAATCGTGAATTTTCCGACCCCCCATCTGCAAGGGGTTGTTCAAAACATGTTTGCCGGAGAACCATACATTGGATCGGGCCAAAGTTGGAATTTTTCGCAATCGATTGAATGTACCTTCATTTTGATACCACACATGGCTTCGACAAAAAATTTCCGGAGAAAATCGTAAATTTTCCCATACCCCTCTGCGCATGGGGGTGTTCAAAACATGTTTGCCGGAGAACTATGAATCGGATGGGGCTTAGATTTGAATTTTTTGCATCCAATTGAATGTACCTCCATTTTAATACCACACACGACCATGTCAATACTTTTCCAGGAAAAAACATAAATTTTCCGACACCCGATCTGCAGGGGTTGGTTCAAAACATGTTTGCCGGAGAACCATACATCGGATCGGGCTGAAATTAGAACTGTACGTCATCAATTACGATTATCCTAAATTTGATATCACTCACGGCTGTGTAAAAACTTTTCCAAAGAAAATTGCAAATTTGCCTTTATTTTAAAGAATTTTTTTACGGAGAACCAGACAGATCAGACAGATCGAGCTAAAATCAACATTTTTGGCAATAGATATTATGTACCTCCATTTTGATACCACACACGGCTTCGGCAAAAGAGTTTGACTTTTTTTCAAATTTTGGTATTTTCCCCGTAGGCCTACTGTACCCGTATTTCAAAAAAAAAATCGACAATCTTCGATCGGCGATTGCTGGAGAACCCACCATGCGATCGGGCTGATTGTTCGATTTTCGGAAAGCTAGCGATCACGTGAGCATTTTGATGCTACTCACGTTTTTTTTAAAAAAAATCCAAAGAAAATCATAAATTTTCCGAGGGGGTATTCAAGAATTTTTTTACGGAGAACCAGACATTGGATCGGAACGAAATCAGAATTTATACAATCAAATGAACGTACCTTGATTTCGATACCACACACGACTCTGAGAAAAAATTTCCAAAGAAAATCGTAAATTTTCCGAGACTTCTATGCGCGAGGGGGTGTTCACGATTTTTTTTTCTGGAGAACCACACATTGGATCGAGACAAAATAAGAAATTTTCGCAATCAATTGAATGTACCTTCATGTCGATACCTTACACGACCCTGTGAAAAATTTTCCGGGGAAAATCGCAAATTTTCCTACACCCCTCAGCACGGGGGGGTGTTTGCGGATTTTTTTCTGGAGAATCACACATTGGATCGGGACGAAATAAGGATTTTTCGCAATCTAATGAATGTACCTTCATGTCGATACCACACACAACCCTAAGAAAACTTTTCCAAAGAAAATCGTAAATTCTCCGACACCCCTATGCGCAAGGGATTGTTCACGAATTTTTTCACGGATAACTACACATTGAATCGGAACAAAATAAGAATTTTCCGCAATTTCATGAATGTACCTTCATGTCGATACCTTACATGACCCTGTGAAAAATTTTCCTCGACTGGTATAATGTGAAACATTATACCAGTCGAGGAAGCGTAAAACCTACACACACACACATGTATATATATATATATATATATATATATATATATATATATATATATTTATATATATATATATATATATATATATTCATATCAAATATATGTATATTTATATAAACACCCGAGTAGGCCCACATATATTCGGAGAATCATAATATATCGGACATAAAAAAAATGAATATTGTGGTTTTGGTGGAGGTGCCGGTTCATAAGAATTCTTGATTGAAAATTCAAATAAATTGTTTTTCAAGAAATCCAAGAAATATTTCAGAGGATCATTTCGCAATCGACAGCTGTGAAAAATTCATTTTTACTTTTACTCAAGATTGGGTTGATTCGGGCAACAACAACAACAACAACAACAACGACCTCATGACTGTGGTGATCCAGACCAGAACTTCGTTGCCGATCACAATAGCCAGTACCCCCTCAGCATGTGACAGCATAACTCCATTACACCTGACACCCGTTCCCCCCCCCCCCCCCCCATCAGGTGTGACGGCCCCGGGCCTGTCACGTGGCTGTGGCTAGGGCCGGCGGCCCGGTAAACGCTTTCCCGTGTTCAGCTCGGCGCTAGAGCAGCTCGTTCCGGGAACGGTTCGACGCCGAGTCGTTCCCAGGAACGTTGCGATACTCTGCTTACTGCTCTTGTCACACTTCTCACTGAACGATACATTTGGAACTGAAACGTTCGCTTAGCTAACGACCCCACCAATAGCTAGGTTATTTGGGGGCACGAACCAGTAGGTGATGAAACTAGGACGTATAATGATAGATAAAAGCACGTTTACAAAAACCATGCCTTATGCGGGACTCGAACCCGCGCCCAACGGGGACTTTAGTTTCTGAAGCGGTGTTCTGGTTGACTCAGCTACCGAGGACGGCTTCTTCAGTGTACACTACTCTTGATTATTATTGTTTGCTAACGACCCCACCAACAGATAGGTTATACGGGGGCACGAACGAGCGGGTGATGAAACTAGGACCTGATGGTAAGTGAGAGGACGTTCACAAAAGCTCATGCCTTATGCGGAATTTGATACCTCGCTCAACTTAACTTCAGTTTCTGAAGCGATGTCTTGAGTGGTTGAGCTACGGCGGGCGATATAAGAGACGAAGGTTGTCTACCAACACAAAACACTATATTACTAAACTTACTGAAGTTTCTATGATTATTTAGTTGGTAGTTCACCTTCATCTCTCGTGGAAACAAGTATGCACAAGTACGTGGTTTCATGCAGCGCAATGCAGTTTGGTTATTCATGAATATCAATGTAAGATGTTTATATATCTAGTAGACCTTACACATGGAATATAGACATAACATGAGTCAGTACCAACGTATTATTTTGTTAGTGATTTTGAAGATCAATATACAGTTCAAACTCGACTTAAGAAGTTGCTATCAAAACTTATCGTTCACAAAACAAGCACACATTCTCTGACTTATTGAAAATCTCTCGTTTGATATTTGTTTCTTATTTCTTCTGACATGATCTTCCGTTCTTCGATATTGCTCAATAACTTCACCGATAGATTATCAGATATCATCATTTTACTGAACGATGTTTCGTTGAAACGCAACTGCTCTTTTGTTGAAAGAGGTGAATATTCAAAGTCTCAGCGAGATTCTGTGATTACTGATTTGTTTCCATTTCATGTAGTCGGTAGATAGTTTCATGTTCTCGTGGATATGGCCTAGCTGTACCGGAGAGATTGAGAGATGGAAGGCTGGTTTAGCGCTGATGTGAACTATCGCTGCAAGTAGAGACCTGTTCAAGGCACTGCGTGTTCTACGGCCTGATTGCCTTGTTCAGGTTGTCGGTACGAGCAGCGTAAACCTGTAGCAGTTGCCACCAAAATGGCGGCCCTGGTCAGATCCTGAACGGTGGAAGAGGAAGAGAAGACAAGGTCCCGAAATAGAATGCAATTCTATCCCGAAAGAGCAAACGCGGTCTACCCGAGAACATAATACAACATGTCATCTAATCCGCGAGAGCATTCGTCATAACACATATATATATATATATATATATATATATATATATATATATGTGTGATGGTGAAGGTTTTGAGGGCCAATGGTATATATATATATATATATATATATATATATATATATATATATATATATATATATATATATATATATAGAGGCCTATATATATATATATGTGTGTGTGTGGATGCAAATAAATATGCATGAGAATGTACAAGCAAATAAATGTTGCAATTGTACGAGTTGCGACTCCAGCCGAGTAGGTCTCGCACGCCGTACCAAGTCTCACGGCAGCCAGCTCTGCAAGCGACACGAAGGCCCAGCCGAAGACCGCGTAACTCACGGGGCGGCGTCGGCCGGTCTGCGAGCCGTGCTCGGGCGCCGCGACGCTGCTACCACCGACAGACATGCCATGCACCGATCTCATTATCTGTCTAGACAGTTACCTGTCTTTATTCATCCCGTCATCATTCTCATCCTACCTAATCATTGCTCATTCTTATGGGCGCAATAATCTCTTGAAGACATCTTGTGCACAGCCCAACTCAACATGCAGGCCTATATGTTATTATATAGACCTAATATTCATTATTCATTTTCTCGAAAAATATATATTTTCATCATTATATATGTGATAATTGGATACTTGGATTCTTGGATATATATATATACATATATATATACATATATATATATATATATATATATATATATATATATATATATATATATATATATATATATATATATATATATGTATAGGCCTACATATATATTATTGAGTTTTTAACGCACTGTTATGATAACTGAGATCTAATGGCGTCGGATTGATATGATATGATGGAATGAAGAGATGAAGGTTCTTGGCTAATGGAAAGGAAGCAGTCATGGCCGACTTATTGTAGGAACCATCCTGGCATTAGCCTAGACTACAGAGGGAAACCACGAAAAAAAACCTGTAAAGATGGTCGGCGGCGGGGATCGAACCGGGTCCGAAATTCCCTTCGCCTCCATGATCACACGAAGCGAGCACGTCAACACACCTGAACGCCGGTCTCATTCTTTGGGTACAGTGTGTGGGAATAGTCAGGTGAATGGAATGAAGGCAATGTGTGCATCCAAAGCGAGCTTGAAAGTTACGAATGAGATGGCACGGAAGTCGATAGCAGATGATGATACAAGGCCTTGTCGAACTGTGGCTGTAGTTTCCCTTGATACCTGGCCATGTTTCAATATACCGGCTAAAAACAGTTCCATATTCGACATGACACACGACTAAATGCATGCTTTTATTGTAATAATAACTTACTTGACAGAAGTTATACTAGAATGAAGTTAACCACCGACAGAGAAAACACATTTAAACACCAACATATAACATATAATTAACATGAATTACGTATACAAAAACTGAAACCCCCGTCAATAACATGTGACTGCAGCAGATCGCCCTGATAACAGGCTTCAGTGCAGCTCGCTCGCGTGCCTTGATAGCTTGTAATCTAATCATCGTATTTCCATGTAATAAACTGCAATGTCCAGCTCGCATGTTCAACTAAATGCAGTTTGCGGCCTGAATGCACTCTTTTCACGGCACCTCTGCCAGTAACGAGCGACAGTGGCGGCGTCTGTCGGTGTCACCGCGGTACTACAAGTGCCAAGTGCCAAGTGCCAAGTGCCAAGTGCCAAGTGCCATACGCCTGCTGCACAGGATTAGCATGATAATAACTTGATGGCAATGCCGTGTACAATGTGTACATTTGGCCATGTCATAGAATAGGTCCCTGGGGGTGGGTTTAGCTGGGTACATGCTTCTAGAGTCAGATGGAGGTTACGCTCATCGCCAATAATATTACAGTGAACCAGCTAACGGAAATTGTTACAGAGAACAGCCATGAGCTTTGTCTGTTTATTCACTCTGTATTGACTTGCCATATATTTTCATTTTTGTAAAGGCCAATCCTGTGGGTAATGAGGAAATCTACTCCAATCTTCGTTTGACCTGTGGAGCGCGAACAGAAAAAAAAGTACTTTTTTCCGAGTCAAGTGAAATTGAGTCTTCGCTTCGCTCATCCAATTAATAATGGATAGATTTGTTTCGATTTGTTTTGTTACCGTCACCAACTGTACGTGGTAAGGATTTGTGAATGATTCTCTGCTCTGAAGTTTGTTCAACAATAGTTTATTGTTTGGACATGTTATCAGTAGGCCTATAGCTTCAGTGATCCATAGTCTCAGTCTATACTCTGAAGCGAGTCAGATTTGTCTGTATTCTCCTGAAAATACCCGACAGATTTTCTTCTCGAGGCTTCTGTGACTCCAACTCTTCGAGAGTACCCAATTCATTGATTCTCAGTCCCCGGTACACACGCCACTGAATAGATCCCCCGTGTGCCCCGGTGCTCACGCCACTGTATACTGGCCTACATCACCGCTTTTGATATCGTGTTCGAGAAAGATGGAGAGATGGTTCTATTTTGAAATGTTTACAATAAAAGAGAACATGTTAACATAACATGTTGACTGGAAAGTCGATGAAAGAGCATGGATCTTGTGACATTCGAGTTGATTTGTTAACCATGCAAAGGGTTGAATTGAAGCTATGAAAAAGTTTCCTTAATTAGTTTTTTATTATTATCATTTTCAGTTATGATACGAGTCTGCACGAGCGCTAATTTCCCCCAAGCCAGAAGCTAAGGCAAGATTAGCCGCTTCCAACACACACAGCGAGAGCTATACGACGCACCTGATGTCTGTCTCTCTCTCTCTCTCCCTCTCTCTCACTCACACTCTCCTTCTCTCTCTCTCTCTCTCACTCTCTCTCTCACGCTCTCTATCTCTCACTCTCTCTCATGCTCTCTCTCTCTCTCTCTCTCTCTCTCACTCTCCCTCCCTCCCTCCCCCTTTCCCCAAATCACTCACCATCACTCCCTTTTTC
>OU015464.1:875965-1046453 GCA_907164805.1 Brachyptera putata
TTAGTAGAACTAAAACGTTCCGTGGGAGAATTCATTGGACGGAGATTGCAAGTTATTTCTCAACTGTATTGACCTTATTGTACCTCCTGCGATTCGTTAAGCACTTCGCAGATACTTTTGTAAAGGTCATTTTCGTCTTGTCATGCACATATCACAGAAAAAAAAACATTTAGTACACAATACAAATACTACTCGAGGTATTAGATATAGAAAACTGAGATCAGAGAAGAAGAAAGGGTGTTACGATTTCCAGTCTTAATAAGATCATCACGTATTAACACTTAAACGGATTAGGTAAAATTGAATTACAGCCTGGCATTTTAACTTCGATCACGACTTGCACTGATGGGTTCCGCCAATCATAATAGAAAATACCATATAATATATTAGAAATGTAAGAGTACATTTTCTTTCCGATAACAATTATTAGGTAACCAGATACGATCCACAAGTTGAAGAGTCACTTTTTATCCTACCTATCATAATTCATATTTTAATTATTATACTAGGAAAACGCCAAATATGCGTTGTTAGACGAGCGAATACTATTACTATTCGAGTGGTACCAATTTAGCACATTTTATGTTTTTTCTTCAAAATAGCTGTGAATGATGAATAAGATGATAAGATAAGATGAAAGGTTATTTTATTGGGTGTAATTTGGATAGTAGGAAGGATTCGGTCGTGGCCTGTTATCAGGGAAGGGAACCATCCCAATATTGATCTGAACGACAGAGGGAAACCACGAGAAGCATCTCTCAGGATGGTTATCCATGGCGGAAATCGAATCCCGGTCTCCTGAATGACGGTCCAGTGTGCTAGCCACTCGTCTCAGTCTGTATAAGATGAAACAAATGTGGTACAAGATGTAAATTGATACGAGTACATGGCGCACGGTAAGTTGCGGTATGCAATTCCACACCAAGGATCTCCTACAGCTGGCAACTCGCCAGACAGTGACCTATCCTCTTACAGCCTCCAGGTCATATCCAGTCATATGACCTGAGAAGAAAGAATCTCTGCGAAGAGATTAGACTCGGGTGTTTTCTGTCATTGAATCATTTTAATCTTGACTACATGTATAGCCTATATACACTCGAGTCACATGAAACGATAATTTTCCGAAATAAAAATAAAATAAATCTACATGCTGATTTTAGCGCCAACATTTCCATTAATTCCACACTTTCCACACTTCCATTAATGCCGGATCATAATGAACACGTAAACTAACTGAAAATCATTTATAAATAATATAATATAATGTCAATACATCTCTGACATTTGAAATGTTCAGGCTGCAGCTAAACCTAGGCTATATATAACTTACCTATCGAGATAAGGTGTGCGACACAAAAATCATCTATCAAAGTCGTTAAAAAAGTGTTGAAAACTTCTGTCGTTATTCAATCCATCAGGGTATAGTTTTATCAGATTTATAACAAGGTCGTTGATGCCCAAACGAGATCACGGCCAAGGTGATCATTTATTTATAACCTGGTACGTTTAAATTTAGCTTACTCGCGAACCAAACGTGGCACAAGAAACTGAGAGTGAGTGACACGAGTATCATCAGGATGCCAACAAACATCACTCCTCGGTCAACTGGGTTGTGGTCAGAGGTTCACGTTTGTTGATCACAACCCTCAAACTAGATTTCAACGATTTACGAATTTTTTAGTGTTATCTTTTTTACATACAAAATACACATAACAGTCTAAAAATCCACAAAGTCTCCAAGGAAGACTTAACTGTGGGAGAAGAAAAAAATATTTAATCTGTATATTTATTTATGTTAATTATAAATATGACCATGTATTTATTTCCCTTATTTAAGAAAAAACTGGAAATCATCATCCAATTTCAGAATTTTCATCAATGTATTCGTTCTTCAGAACCCGGCCCTTTTTCCAAGTCGTGACGTAGACATTACTCGATTATTGTTTGCTTAACGACCCCACCAACAGCTAGGTTATATGGGGAACAATACTCGATTATTGTTTGCTTAACGACCTCACCAACAGCTAGGTTATATGGGGAACATTACTCGATTCTGTTCATGTTTCTATACAGAATCTCGTGGGTGGTATAGAGCACAAGAAAATAGAATCTCTGAAATTGAAATTACGATTTCTAGTATCAGCTGACCAACAATAATAAAAAATAATCAAATAACTAGTAATTAATTGAACTTCATGTATTTTTGGATTTTCGGACTTTTGAAAACCGAAGACTTTTACCTGCGGCGAAATAGTATGGTTAAAAATAATTAAAATGGGACGGTTTAAGATCGCTCCGTCATTCTGCTTTCATCCTTAGCCCTAATTGGGGAACAATGATTTTGTATCAAGTTTCGATGTTATCCAGATATTTAAATAGGCCTAGTAGTATGTAAGTACTGATAGAACAGTTTCAAACAAAATAGTACAAATTATTGATACTCTTAAATATTGTTTCAGGGTCGGTTATCAAATGAAGAATAGCACATTCATCAATTGTGAGGAAGAAAATGAGTACACATCTATAAATAATTAATCTAAGAGATAAACTCTGGTCAAGTCACGGGTCACTGGTTGCATGCTGGAAAAGCGTTTAGCATTTAATTGACAAAAACAATCTCCCAGCATTCGAGCCAACTTGAACTAATTTTATTCATGCACAAGTTTTTCCATGTGGTGTTACAATAACATTTAGTAAACACAATGTGATGTTAAGATGTAACATGGAAATTTATATAGAGCATATAATATCAAAGATGATGATAATATGAAACAAAACTTGAATATATATTTACATATATTTAAAGATTTGCCACTCTTTTTATCAATCATATTTACATATTTTTGATCACCTTCTTCAAAAATTCACTGTAAAAATATACAGATTAAAATAGTATTTTTTTCTTCGACAGTTAAGTCTTCCTTGGAGACTTTGTGGATTTGTTGACTGTTCTGTGTATTTTTATATGTAAAAAAACTGATCGCAATAAAATATATATATATATATATATATATATATATATATATATATATATATATATATATACAAGTATTACAAAGAGAGACTGTCAATAATAAATATCCAAACACGTTCAAATTCATTCAAAATTCATGAATGAATCTAAGAATATACGTAACACTAAAATGATATAATTCTCTGGAAATGCGAGACCCGATAATGTAATGTAACACATCTGCCCGTTATAGCAGCTATATGGTTCCTACATGACTTGAACTTGACCCTTGATTTCACGACTTGTACGCCACACAGTAGCGTCCACAGTAATCACCGCTTCGCCATTCACACAAAAACTGTTTACATATCAACTACGGTTCCTGCTCAAATTCTGGGTTCTTATTATTATCAGATTAACTTCGTTCACAAGTCACGATTAACCGAGAAGAAAAAACTGCCAAGGTTGTCGTTAACAAGTTAAAAACAAGGCAGGATTTCCATTCGTCGGATGTATGTTCTATGCAGCCACGGTCCATGGCGGCAAGATTTGACGAAAAAATTAAATTGTATTCGCGAGTTTAATTCAAAATATGGTTGGAACTCTTTTTGTCGTATCACGCGAACTTCAGGGGGAACCCGCCCACAGCGAAACATGTCCAGTATCAACGTGACATATAAACGATCGCAGTGACTTTCCGGATGAACATATTGTAGTGAAACTAATTCACACTATTCAGACAAGTATCTTATAAAATATTGCCGACACATAATGAATATTCACATTATATTGCGTATTATTTGTATTAACGATACGCTGTGAACGAAAAACGATAGTAAAAATATCGAGTTTTACTGTTAAATACTATGTTCTTTCCACCTATTAACAAATTTGACTCGATCATTAGCATTTTCGACAAATATCGTCCATGTATTTGTAAATTTTGTATCGTGCATAATTTGTGTTCGTTAGATTGGTAGACGACCTTCTTCTTTCGTGGAATCAATCATAGAAGTGTACAGACTCTTCTACACATATAGGCCTAAAACAACAATCTTCTATACACTTTTTACGGCCATTCCCACGATTAAAGTTATACATTTTATTTCATAATTCACAATATAATATTTTATTTTAATGCTGAATACAATAATAGCAGGCATAACGAGGAGGACTATCGTTATAGCAGATATATCTTAGTAATAACTTCCATTTTGTCAAGAAAAATCATACAAATAATTGAGTAGGCCTATCGGTAATTCACTATCTCATTATTATGATTATGTTATCGTCAGACCAAGTATGCCTGTATTGAAGATGAGCACTGGAAGTTGTGTAACATTTTCTCCGCTTATGTCATGAATATAAATACAGTATATTTACTCTTGACAAGTCACATTTACAGGTGTACCCTACCATTTGAATAACAAGTAATTTCATTTTCAAGGACCAAGTAAACATCACCATTATTAATCAATGACGCCTGAAGCCATTGCCAATGAAAGTACCCCCGGATAATTTACAGTGAATATATACTAGGAAAACGCCATATATGCGTTGTTAGACGAGCGGATAGTAATAGTATGGGTACAAATGGGTAAAAACTGCTTCGAGTGGCACCAATTTAGCACATTTTATCTCAACAACGGAAGAAAATACAAAAAACGTCTCAGTGGGATGGCGGGAATCGAACCCTCGTTTCCTGCACGACGGTTCAACGTGCTAGCCATCTCAGTCATATGATATACGCTCGTAAAATAAAATAAATCCTTCAGGCCATTGTGAATCTATTACCAACTTCACAATAAATACACAATTATTAGTTCCTACCCGTACGGTACAAAAACATAACTGTTCTTATTTCCTCCCAGATATTTATGTCGAATCAATTTTAACCGTGTATTACGTTATAAAACACTATTTCTGTTCCACTGAGAGACAATTATACTGTGTACATATATCCATACGTCATTATCCACCAATGCATTATTGATTCGAACTGCAGGCATGATTGGCTTGTACAATCAATGATCCGCTGCTAATACCATATTGTTGTGATCTGTAATCACGGTCGAAACTGGGTTACGAATCCAGCCAAGATCGAGATCACGTGATGCAATAAGAGTGCAGCAATAACGAGGTACTCGAATCGAGTGCAGTAAGTCTAGGCCACTAAGCTGGCAGTTATAATTAGTGTGAATATTCCTGGAGTCAAGGGCTAGCCAAGTTCCAATCAATCGCAGCCACGCCAATTAATTGAAACAATCAACAAGCCATTGTAGATACATGTAATCACAGTAATTGTGTTGGACGGAAGTCGATACGTCGTTATCAGATTATTGCCTTGAATTACAGCTAGATCCTAACCTAGACTCTCCAGAGCTAAGAAACATGAGGCTGAATTGTTGGGTCTGAGGGGTTAACAACTCCTGAGATCAGGTGTACACTTGCCATGAAACCCATGAAATCCCATTGAAATCCCTGAAATCACCTGAAATCCCTGAAATCAGCTGAAATCCCTGAAATCAGCTGAAATCCCATGAAATCCCATTGAAATCACTTGAAATCCCTGAAATCCCTGAAATCAGCTGAAATCCCTGAAATCAACTGAAATCACCTGAAATCCCTGAAATCACCTGAAATCCCTGAAATCAGCTGAAATCCCTGAAATCAGCTGAAATCCCATTGAAATCACTTGAAATCCCATTGAAATCCCTGAAATCAGCTGAAATCCCTGAAATCAACTGAAATCACCTGAAATCCCTGAAATCTTGAAATCTGAAATCAGGCGTAGGCCTACACCAAATTTTCGAGTTGTAAACCCCTCGAGTTTTACCTGGTGATTGAAGTCCAAATTGTAAACTCTACTCATATGGGGAAGACTTCTCTTGAACCTGACTTGAATGACTTAAATTTAAAATGATTGTACATTTGACAACTCAAACTTTAATTTAAAAAAAATCATTTCCGTGTGAAGGTAACAAGGTCCCTAGAAGCAATTTCCCATTCATAAACCGCAAAGGTGAAACAAGCATTCTGAATAATGAGTCATTCATCATTATTGAAATTGAAATGAAAAACGAACTTGAAATACATTCTTGGACGAAAACACTTACACAAGAATATAAAAATTGGTAATCTCCAACAAAAATATGGTATCAGTAAATATTTTAATATTTATTTAATATTTTAATTAGTATTGAGAATTAAAATTAAGGTCATTTAATTCTAGGGTACATGTCACCGGAAGTGATTTCATTCACAGAAATATCAGACTTGAAACTAGATCAAAATTGTCAACAAAAAGTTCACAGCAAAATCAGGCCAGAGATGGTAAATCCAAAAAACATTTTCTAAACTTTACAACACATAGGCCTACTAATGAAATAAACTTGGAATTTTTACAACGTACACATTTTACTGCTCCGATAATCATCTTACAATCATATGTCTATAAATCTAGAAAAAACACTGCCAAGGAATTTTTTTAAATCGCACTAGACATCATTAAGAAAAAGACTGGCAGTGTTTTGTCTGACATAACTCGGCTAGGTGTTGGAACGTCGCCATCCCATGCCGTGGTTCACTCGTCAACAATGTCCAGACGAATACGTTAGAGGTCAGAGGCAGAGCGTTGTCAACAGAGAGAAGGCTATTGGTTTAAAAATAATCCTTTCAGACCTTCACTAATCGAACCTTATTGGAGAGATAATGTTTTGTTGACACCGTTCATCAAGTCACCAATCATTCACAGTTCCCTAAACACGGGTATTTTTTTTTTCTCTTAATGTTGCTTAACGACCCCACCAACAGCTAGGTTATACGGGGGCACGAATGAGCGGATGATAATGGAACGATGAAGTGATGACAGGTGAGAGGACGTTCACAAAAACCCATGCCTTATGCGGGACTCGAACCCACGCCCAACGGTCACTTCAGTTACTACCGCTAGCGATAATTGACTTAGCCACCGGGGCGGCTGTTATCATTCTTTATCGCAATAAAAATATCCAACCATGTTATATTATACATCAAGACATAATGCAGAGAGAAATTAGAATGTAGTTAATTAGTTTTTAAATAAAATCGTTACTTCCTCCTAATTCCACCTCTGAACTTATTAGCTCCTGTGAATCTTCTCGCCCGAGCACGCCATGCGAGTTATTATCTCGGCTACTTCCGTCGTCCGCATTGTGATGGGGGTTCAATTAGCAGCAAGTCAAAGTCGACAGGAACCAGCGTCAGGAAATAAAACGGAAATATTTCTCTACAAGTTTCAAGTTGGCGTTATTATTCTCATCGTATCCATTCTTATCTTATACTTGAATGCAGTCAGCACGATAAGAAGTTGATGGCCAAATCTTGATCGTGTGCTGGACAACCAAACACACCAATTATAGGTGGGTCAGACCGAGGGGTTAACAACTCCTGAAATCCGGTGTACACTTGCCATGAAATCCCATTGAAATCCCTGAAATCACTTGACACCCCCTTGAAATCCGTATGAAATCTCTCGAATCCCCTGAAATCTCTGAAATCAGGTGTACACCAAATTTGCGAGTTGTAAACCCCTCGAGTCAGAGTCTTTTTTTATCAAATATATACTCATATAGAATAGTGGAAAGAAGTCGGTCAAGGTACATGGCCTGTTGCTAAGGAACCATTCCAGTACAAAACACCCCGGCCAGGATGGTCGACTATGGCGGGAATCGAACCACGGTCTCCTGAATACTGGTTCAGTGTGCTAACGACTCGACCGCTCGTCTCAATATATATGATGTAGCAAGATATATATATATATATATATATATATATATATATATATATATATATATATATATATATATATATATATATATATATATATGTTATATATTATCAGTAGCGACACACATACACGCTAACAGCTGCTATTTTCTCAACATATTGATTGTACTCGACATACTACATGTACTGTTATCTGTAGTAAAATTATCATACTGTGACTTGAAAATGCAGTAACTGGTGGGGAGGGGGTAGGAGGAGGGGTAGAGGGGGGCTGTAATAAACGACAGTCATTACATTAATGGAGGTTGACGACGGCCTTTAGCATGTTCGCAATAAAATAGCATTTATCACATAATCTCAAGTTCTCGATATAAATAGCATTGATATAGTTGTATAATTGTAGATTTATGCAACACGAGTCATATAGTTTTTACTCATACCATCTTGAATGCATTGACAATATCTGTGTTTCTCCTTATTATGATTTTGATATAGGCTTATTGTAGCATTCACACAAAAAACTGATATTCCGCTAAATCGACTAAATCTCTCAAGCATGTATTCCAGCTCACAGACAAATACTAGTTCGAGACGAATTATCATTTTCAAATGTATAATTATAATTACTTGAATCACGTAGCCACTTGTTTTACAGGTTCTCCGTGGACCGTCGAGTACTGACAAATATACATAATGTATACTTCAGGTAATTTATTTCTGTATTTACCGTATTAATTATTGTTCCCATGCAGCAAACTATGTATGTATGTATATACGGTACGCCCTCCGTCCAAGCCATAAATACATCTTGCAGCCAACATGTCAATATAGTTTAATAATGTATGGTTTGACAAAAGGGTAAACAC
Source organism: Brachyptera putata (assembly GCA_907164805.1). Classification (NCBI taxonomy): domain Eukaryota; kingdom Metazoa; phylum Arthropoda; class Insecta; order Plecoptera; family Taeniopterygidae; genus Brachyptera; species Brachyptera putata. The sequence continues at coordinate 884,552 of OU015464.1, forward strand.
TGACCCTATTCTGAACCACGATTTGCCGACAGGTATATCAGAGTTATTGCCACTAATGTAATATACATGAAAACAACAAACAATCTCCTTTTTAGTATACTTTACTAACAATATGAATATATGTATTCGTTCCATTGCTGATGTCCCCAGTTGAACTGTCTTCTATGTTTATCTGGATCGAAAATCTGATTTCATATTATGTGCAATTTGTACTCCTTAGAGTAAGTATTCTCAACTCAAGAAACGTCATGAATTTTATTTCAACATGTCTGTTTTCCTATCTGTGTACACTAAAGGACAAACAAAGTGGTGGTTCAAGCCATAATAATTTGAAATACACCCCAAAAAATGTACTGGACGTATATAAACTAAAACTATTTCTTATACACAAAATGGAAAAAAATCATTATCAAGAAATGCGTAGTTTTTATTTAAATTCAAATTCCTGAAAAAGCGACTGCGAATAAAGGTAGGTCTACGTTTAAATTTGATCTACAAGTACATTTTGGGTGTAAATAAAGTGGTCGACTGAGTCAAATTAAAATGCATCCTGAAATAAATACGCACTAAAACCATTAAATCTATGCTAAAACCACCGAACAATGTCCTTATGTTCTCCCCATACGATCTATGAAAGAACAACACTGCAATATGCCTAGTTTATATTAAAAAGCCAAATTTAATTTCGTAAAAAAAATGTCATGTGACCGCAAGTAGGCGCACTCCATCCAAGTATAGTCTACGATAAAATTATCATCCAAATAAGTGGAGATTTTAATCAAAATGTATGCATTCAAATTCATGAAATGAGAATTACATTTTATGTGACCACAAGTGTACGTTTGAATCGGGGGAGCTTGGTTTCTATCAAGGGTAGGATACGTAGATAAGACCAATGTAGAACAAGTTTGAAAGTACCCTGGCACATTATCCGCCATTCTTTTGAATTTGATCAAAAAGTACGATCTTTATTATCGTCATTATGCCAGCAGGCATTTATTATACCTTCTAGTTGACGAGAACCAGAAGATGGGCTACGTTGACAACCACGAGAATGTTTGCATCCATTGTTTGTTGCTCCTTTCACATTTCCCTTGTAGATACAACAGAAGATAAGCAAACAAGCCGAGACGATACACACGTGTGTGTGTCTCCTATCATCGTAATCAGACTCGGTATAATTGCTACCGATGTAAAATATTTCACACACACTTAGTAATTAATATGTAGACTTTCGATTTCCCTATAAACGTACACATTATAATATAGACAGATCCAAGATCTTCGTCCATGATTATTAGATGCATTGTTGTAGAGATGTACAGGGGTCATGAGATGGTGAATAAAAAAACTCGGTCAACTAAAGACAGTCTGTCCGATCCAACACAGGTTTGTAAGTCAGTTAAACAATACGAAAAGAACTAAACAATGGCCTTGTACATCCGGCGGAAATGTGCTAACACACTGGTTCAAGAAACCTAGAACGTCGACGAACAAGTTTTAATGTGAAAAATTAAATCATTGAAAAAACTTGTATACCTCGAATAGATCGAGTTCACGAAGCCAAACCCATCTCGGTGTATACGTGCGCATTTAGGCAACCGGCAGCACTTCAAGTACGCAACTTGCAACACACGTACGAAAATCACGTGGATTTCTATGACAAGCTACATCAAAGGTTTCTTTTTTCGCAGTACGTTTTTTATTTTCATTTATATTATTCTATTTATGAAAAGATCAAGGTAATTCGACTGTGGATGCCAATTATTTTGACCATTTACATTTCTTGTATATATATATATATGTAGTTAGGTTGCGACGTTGGATAATGAGTGACAGTATAAAAAGCTATTTGCGGCTAATTGTATGACGTCATCACTTAAGAGATCTCATCTCGCCGATCTTCTGTGTCTATTGCAATGGTACACACAGCATCCCACGCGAATTATTATATTACTACTGCACACATCATACACATGCCCAGGTGTTACAAGATAAATCTACCTAACCTAGTTAACGTAATGCTCGGGTGAAATAGAAACGGAATGCGTGTGAGGTTATCAACAATTAGACCTACATTCATAAATCTTATACATTTATCATTCATTTTGATCGAATGAATGGTTCGAGTGAGTGTATTCAGCCATTGGGTCAAAGCAAATTGTATTGTCATTTGTCACTTCTAATAGAACGGTTACATAAAATGTGACAGTGTAAGAGCTTGCCAAAGCTAATATTTACTTTCTCGTTATAATGTTGTTGTTATAATTTGTGTAATCTTCCGTTTTTGCACGGTTTACACTTCATATATTATAATGTATTTATGTTCACATAAATTGTGTCCACATTCGATGACGAAAAATATTTCCTGAATAATCCGCGATTAAATTCATCTTCATTTCCATTAAAAAACAAACATCTCACTGAATTTAAAGTCAAGTTTGTAATCCATTGCCAAAAGATAAGATACCAAGCGATTGCCATTACATTTCTGTCTAGACTTGGAATAATTTTTACTAGCTCAAAATAGAAGGCTAAAAAATGAAAACATAAAAACTTTCATCCAAAACGTATCTTCTTCCACTAAAAACAATAATGATACCTATAATCAATGAATACGTTTATATTTCTGTGAATATCTCCTGGCTGAAGTAGAATGGGGTCTCAGATAATCGGAATGCGTGAAACCAGCAATTTGCAGACAGCTGATAAGGTTAATACCCGGGCACGTCAACCAACTACCAGGTGAAACAAAACGTAAACAAACCGAAAAGAAACCTACGAAACTTCCATTACCAGAACACTGAAAAGAGTACAGCTACACAATATTGGCTTCTATTCATCGACGTGGCCATGGTCTACTAAACAATATGTTAAATATGCATCGATTAGTTCCCCCATTACGACTAGCCAGTTGGCGCGACGCTCAGCGTCTAGCGTACACACGACGCCGCCATGGAAATCAATAGTCGTCGTCGCTTACCATCCAGCATGCTCTGCTCGTCGTTCTCCTCGTCGTCATAGTTATCCGCGTACATGTTTTGGTCCATCGAAAATCACAGCGAGATTATATCACACAAAAAACAAGCTTCAATTCTCCGTACCATCACACCGTACAGATCATGCGTTACGATCACATGCTAGCCTATCGTTCCCTTGTCTCCATTTTAACAACGAAACTTGATAATAAAGTCGAATATATCTTGGAATATGACAAGCACACGATCGCACCGGTTTCACTCGAGGATATGGCAAATACCAGGTTGTCTGTTCGTCCTACCCTGCCACCTTGCCTTCAAGGCAGTCGACTTATTAGCACTTGGTAAGTCAAGTCACCTTGCTCCGTGCGATCGCAAACTAGACTGAGTCATTATAACCAATGACACGATCCGATACGCAGGCTGACAACTTATCGACGCCTTGGTTGGTATTACCAACATGAGAAACGAAACATCCCCTAAGATAGGCTTTGTAATGGTTATAATCGGCATGCTAGGGGAGTTTGTTTGGGATGAATGGGGCGGTATTCGAACCCGGGCGTGGTTGTAGAGGACGGTGGCCATTCATTCGTAACACTCCTTACATTCTAAAATGTCGATGTTTACTGCCTGCAGGTCACACACTTAACAAAACATTGTGTTTATATTGCTAATCACTATAATCGTAACACAATTCCTTGTTCTGGATAATACACATCATGAAAATGGTACTCATATATTGAAGATAAAATAATTATCAAGATTCACGTAGTTTTTATTGAGGCAATACGGAATACGAAGTACAAAGTACTGATATTATATCATCGTAACTAATTACAATTCAATCTAGGCCAAAAACGTGTCATTAAAATCCTAAAGATCGGACTTTTTTTGTTCAGGATTTGCAGAGATGATGAGCACATTCGTAATGATCCCGAGAACAATCACAGAGAATGTCGCCGAGAAACTAATTAATAGAAAATGTAATAAACTGCAGCAGTAAAATAGATTGTGTTATTTCTGAGTGGATAATAAATGTTTTCGCGTTGCTTGAGCGATCGAACAGTTTTTTTTTTTTTTTTTTTTAATGTTGCTTAACGACCCCACCAACAGCTAGGTTATACGGGGGTACGAATGAGCGGATGATAATGAAACGATGAAGTGGTGATAGGTGAAAGGACGTTTACAAAAACCCATGCCTTGTGCGGGACTCGAACCCGCGCCCAACGGTGACTTCAGTTACTACCGCTAGCGATAATTGACTTAGCCACCGGGGCGGCTCGAACAGTTTTTGATGGTTATGTATTTCTGTTCTTTCAGTCAACTGATATTTTCGAATTCAGTTCAGTTTCTAAGGCAAAGCTTCAACTGACTGGGTCATAAGGGCGGCAGGTATCTAGTTAGTACCCATGGTGATCAGACAAATTATTACGTTACCCATTGTTGCACGTATATACGACTTTTTCCGACAACATAAAATAATTCGTGATATTTTATCCGAACATTTAATGCAAATAATAATTCATAATGCTCTAAAACAAGCCGTACACGGTCAACATCTGTGCTAATGTATTCGTCAATGCTGCCAACTGTTCCACATAAAAATAGTAACGAATTTAAAGTAATTGGATCAATAATCTCGAGTGGAATGCTAATGTGGCAGCAAAACAATAATACAATGAATGGATTATAGATCAATGGTTGAAATCGGAACGCCAACATATAACTTACAAACGGGTTCAAAATTGTATGGGAAGAAATATGCTAAATCTAAATCATTGTACAGATCTGCAGAATGTCTTTGCAACTAATCTATTACTTTTAATGTATCAATTTTATATTATTGCTATATTATTTATGAGCTGTGTGATATCGCCTACAATGTACAGGAATTCCAAACGACTGCCGTCTCGTACCTATCCTTTAACATTGACGAGCGGGAGTTTCGATGTGGACATTTGAAAAGACTTGTAGGTTGTTGTTTCCAAGGAAACGGAAGGTCGCCCACCAATTAAATAACTGTAAAAACTTTGGTATTATCATATTCTTGCGGCTGCAACTATGAAGTGATGATAGATCAAAGGACGTATACAAAAACCCATGCCGTATGCGGGACTCGAACCCACGCCCAACGGTGACTTCAGTTTGCACCACAGTGATAGTTGACTGAGCCACGGGGGCGGCACTATTATTATTAATAGTACTACTCGGTCTATGGTGATGAAGTTTGAACGGTATGAGACATTAAAATGCTAACACGAGGGAAACACAGATATGTTTAATACCCTCAAAGCGGTGTAAGTTAACTATTGAACTCGTATCACATAACTGTCAAAAACGAATGTGTTTTTTAAGCTGTTTACAGTTTACAGTTATGCGGTATTAGTCAACAGTTAACTTATACTATCTTGAAGGTATTAAAAATATCTGTGTTTCCCTGGTATTAGAATTTTGATATCTCTTACCTTTCGAAAGTGATCGCCAAAAAACTGACATTTCGTTGAACCAAGTCTCAATCAGTCTTGGATCGAAACTTTCCAGAGGTGTTCAACAAAAACTAGTGATATACAACTAAATGCACTTTATCAAATGAAATAATGTGTAAGGTATTATATTCTTCTGTTACTAAACGGCACTTAAACTACAGAATCGTGAATTGTCTATTATAAAACCATATATATATAAAAGTAAATAAGCATACAGCAGTAACAAGAATTTAAAAAAATATATATATAAAACTAAAAGTGACAGGAAATTAAACTTTCTATAAGAATTTTTCAACTTTCTGTCCTCCTCGAAGTATTTTTCAAAGTACAATATAAGTTACATTAACGTGCTACAATGAAATGCTTGTTTAGTACAAAGTACAACGAAAAAATGCTGACTTCTTGGTTAATGATATAATTGACATCCACTTTGGGGGCTGCCTTTGTACTCGACAATAATTTACATTATGCATTTATTTGCATGTATTCTTGGTCAGGGGCGATTAGAATGTGTAGAAGAAAACACGCTTGACTTTGTTTAAAAACGTAGCAAATCACAAACCGTTACAATTAACTAAGATGACATTCAGAAGCGTAATCTCGACTAACTTGAAACTATGAATGAAAAGGGAACGCAAAAAAGTGCATGAATGAAAGGCAATTGGGAGAAAGGTGTGGGCTTGTACAACCGTAAAGAATGGAACACTATCGGACCACACACACACACTCACGCATTCGATTCTTTCATTCACTTTTAGAAATAATTCAATTTAATGATGTTTTGTATATAAATTAGTTTGATACGGAAAGTCTTGTGTGTGTTCCAATTTCCTTTCTGTCATGTAGTTTTGTTTACGCAAGAAGATGTTTGTGTACCATCAAAACAGACACAAATATTATTAGACGAGCTTTAGCGAGGATTCAATTTGACATACTGAAAAAAATTGGTGTTCGTTTTTATTATTATTATTATTATTATTATTATTATTTTTCTTCTTTATGTTTTTTTGTCGGTTCTCCGCAGGTCAAACGGCTACAGCTATCAACCTCAAACTTTTTTTCAATACGGTTCCTCATCTAACTTAGATCTGTATAGTTTTGTGGCATTATCGGGGGGTAACTTTTTTTTTATGAATTTGAGAAATTTCAAAAATACCCATTAGAATAACATGGCGGAAAAAAAAGAAAATATTTTTATCTTCCCAAAAAATTAAATTTCGCGTGAAGTTGAATTACATTTTGGTACACATTTCTAAAAATTTTCAGCTTGATCGGGTCAGCCATTTTGATGAAAAAACATAAAATGTACTAAATTGGTACCACTCGAAGCAGTTTTTACCCATTTTTACCCATACTATTACTATCCGCTCGTCTAACAACGCATATGGCGTTTTCCTAGTACTTATATGTGTATAGCAGTGATATCTTTGGGGTATAGGACATTTCAGGACGAGGTTTATGATAAGAAACTAAACATCTTTGAAAATCGTTAAAACCCAAAAAGTGGCAGCAATATGTAAAAACTTCATTTTTAGCAATTATTTCGTTGCTAGGCGACATTCTTTCGTGGATACATTCCAACTTATTAATGGTCACCAAATTACAATACACAGTTCTTTTCTTTCCTCGTACTTTGTTTGAATTAAAGTCATTTCTGATCGTACAATGAGTACCTTAACGAAGGCCGATACTCGCCTTATAATAAGTGATTGATGTATCTTGCATTATTAGTCTCTAGGAATATTATCGTGAGAATCTAGATATAGCAAATAATATCATTACCAGTATCTTTCCTCATCTTAATTTCACCTTTCACAGATCTATTTATTATTCAAATTTCTCATTTGAAAATCTTACACAGAGTCTTTAGGTTTCGATTTCGTTTCATATCCACAGATATAAAATGGATTGCCTTCATTCAGCCGATATACACGTCACGTTCGCGATAAATCGTGACGCGATCTAACGGAGAAAAAAAAAGAATTGCAATTTTCTATTTTCGCCCTACACCCTCCAGCTTTCTGGCATTATTTACCCTCAGTCGTGTACACCAACTGTTTCATCCGACAAGCCACGAATCTCGACACGCTAATCAGCGAGTGCGATAACCTGTCTAATATCCTTGTTTACATACACAGATATATGCACATTTACCGACAGGAAAACTAAAATATTAATGATTATAAATTGTACCTCCTTTCACGAGTCACGTTGCGATATGTAATCAACCAATACGGTTTCCCTTTCGACTTATAAGACAACAATATATCGAGACAAGTGATTTAATATTTCCAGATGCAGAAACCTGTTGCTGAATCTTATCTACCTGTTCCGAGTCGTGGAATTGCAATGGGCGTGGCCGTATAATGCACGTGAATCAGAATCGTTTTGCTCCATATTAGTGACGAGTCTGACGCGATTCTAATACACTTTCTTTGGGTGAGTTGAATTGTGTATTAAAAAGCGCGAGTGCAATAAAAGATACTTCTCGGTACTAAAAATTGACCATTTATTATTCTTATTAGACACGCCTTTTTCGTTCGTACATTTAATTGAAAAGCTGTTTTTATGCCACAGATGAAAATGTTACGCTGGTCATTGATATGACTTTTGCTTTCAAAAAAAAGAAGTGTAATTTTATAATACTGTAATTGTTGGTAAGATTCATACAAATTCAGAACAAAGTTATTCTCGTATTAAATTGATTTCCGCTTATTATTGTACATCTTGTGTACAATAACAGAAATAACTGGCGGGACTCGTTTCGATTCGATTTCCCCGCGGAGAAATCAATTTAGAACTCAAATCAAATACGAAAGGTTACGAACTTACTGTTTAAATTGTTTTCTACGTACAACACAATACTCTAAAACAAGTTCAATGCTGGAACTAGGAAAACGCCATATATGCGTTGTTAGACGAGCGAATAGTAATAGTATTGGTAAAAATGGGTAAAAACTGCTTCGAGTGGTACCAATTTAGTACATTTTATGTTTTTTCTTCAAAATGGCTGACCCGATCAAGCTGAAAATTTTTAGAAATGTGTTCCAAAATGTAATTCAACTTCACGCCAAATTTCATTTTTTTGGAAAATAAAAATATTTTCTTTTTTTCCGCTATGTTATTCTAATGGGCATTTTTGAAATTTCTTAAATTCATAAAAAAAAGTTACCCCCCGATAATGCCACAAAAGTTAGATGAGGAACCATATTGAAAAAAAGTTTGAAGTTGATAGATGTAGCCGTTTGACCTGTGGAGAACCGAAAAAAACATAAAAAAACATAAAGAAAAAAAAAAAAAAAAACGAACACCAATTTTTTTCAGTATGTCAAATTGCATCCTCGCTAAAGCTCGTCTAATAATTCAATATTTTCAATGTGTTCGAATTTCAAACTAGTGAATTCCACAATGTACACGCACATTAAAGTTTTCCCTCGAATCGAACGACAATTTGAATGATATTAATAAAATTCGTGCACTATGATCAGTATCAAAGTATACTTGAAAAAAAAAAAAACGTTCGCCCATCTTCACAGCTAACCTTTCTCCAGGGCTGACTTTTCCTTTCATTGACCCAACCTTTCCCATCCATTCATTCCTCGTCACATGTAGATCAGGTTTACGATCTCTCGCCGGGAACAACGTATGGTAATCACGTGCTGCGATTCGGCGAAGTGCATTGTTCTTGTCGCCCGAGCTAGAGAAATCAGTCACGCAGGTGTCGGTCGTGTCTGGGCTGATCGCGTCGCCGTCAACTGGATTCAATCGATCAGGAAGAAAGTTTAATCGCTGCTATTATTCAAGAATAATGAAGGGAGGTTTAGTAATGTTGCTAAGGTCACTTGAATATCGGTTAGGTGTGTCTTTAGTCTGCCAATCTATACTTTTTTTTTTCTTTTGTACAATGTTGCTTAACGACCCCACCAACAGCTAGGTTATACGGGGGTACGAATGAGCGGGTGATGATGAAACGATGAAGTGATGATAGGTGAAAGGACGTTTACAAAAACCCATGCCTTATGCGGGACTCGAACCCACGCCCAACGGTGACTTCAGTTACTACCGCTAGCGATAGTTGACTTGGCCACCGGGGCGGCCAATCTATACTGTCATGGTATAATAATTGCTGGCAATGAATATGTAACACGATAAGTGAAAGAATTTCCAATCGGAAGATTTTTTGAAATATATTTACTGTAATAATATGTTACATATCTCGGAGCGGATATACGTTCAGAAAGTAGTTTTCAAATGACTACACTATTTTTTGACAGTGAACATTGAAAGCGTTTGAAATTTGATACAAAATCATATTTTTCTCTAATCAAGGTTATTTGATTCAATGATTACTTATATGAGAACCACATTTAGTTTTAGACAATAGGTCTTTCAAGTCCTGAAACTTGACAAAGAAGATAAATTGGCTTGACAAAAATGTATACAATTAGTATTTACCAATTTAAAAATAAAATCTATGAAGATTCATTAAATAAATGAATAAAATAATCGTCCACGCAATCGACCACTAGTGAGGGGCGTGGTTAATCAGTAGGCCACCTAGATCTATTTAGTATTCACCATGTGGTCATTTGGAGATTGGTATTTCCAAATTCCCACATAATAATAAATAAAGAGAGCCCACTTGATTGGATAATGTTTTTTGAAAAAGTGGGCGGGTCTTTCACTATAGTGGCCGTGATTCCAATCAGCCTTCTATTAGGCCTAGTTTACGAAGTTGAGAATTATTTCTAACGCCAGTTTTAGTAGCTAAAATTTCAAAACAACATGTCAAATGAACCATGAACGTAATGCAATGGTTTAGTCTAGAAGATCTTCGCACTATTCTAGGCCTAATTCCGAAACAGCTAGGTTACACGGAGAGAAAAGGAATGAGACTAAAAACAACCGTATATGATTTTAAAGAATGAATATGAATTATGAAACTTCTACTCTTGGGAAATAGCCACAGAAAAAGAAGACATTCTTCTTTTTTAACCGGGTTAAATTTAAACTACTAAAAAACTATATCACACAAATCTCTAGGATTCCATCTTTCTGAAACAACATTCATATATAACCAGTACGTACTTATATATCATCGAGATATAAATAGTAATCAAAGATTAGAATTATTATCTTGTCCAAACTGAGCGATGTACTCCAGTAATTTTGACAGTAATAAAAAAAAAAAAAAAATCAAAAATTATAATCATATAAAATGGGAACAAATAAATGCATATTAATGACATGAACACACGATCAAAAGCAAAAGTTTGTTTCGTGAAAACAAACAGGTTTATCGAGTATCTGTTCCATCCGACAAAACATTCTTCACAACTACTCTTACCAATATAACAAAAATAACACCACACTCTTTCCCATAAAGTAACCATCCATAATTCTCAAAACACCAAATTAGCAATAAAAAGCGCGTACAGATATGCATGTATACCGATAAACCCAACAGCTAGATCAGTACAGGAAACCGGTCTAAAACAATTAGTTCATTTCAAACCGTCTGATCTGAAATAATTATACATTCACTGAGCACGACCGGGTATTGCAAAAAGTGAAGGTCGCTCGAATTCTGCTGCACACGTGGACAGAAGAAAGCATGCACTAGCTGTCTTAGAAGAGGGCATGACTCAAAAAAAGGGCGAAAGTCGCCGGAAGTTATAGGACCACTCGAGATTAAACATTTTAACTGCAATTATCCGGTTTATGATGTGGCAAAGATCGAACGTATTAGTGTCACAAACGACATGAATGTTCACGTACTAGGAAAACGCCATATATGCGTTGTTAGACAAGCGAATAGTGATAGTATGGGTAAAATTGGGTAAAAACTGCTTCGAGTGGTACCGATTTAGCACATTTTATTTTTTTTTTCAAAATGGCTGACCCGATCAAGCTGAAAATGTTTAGTAATGTGTATCAAAATGTAATTCAACTTCACGAAAAATTTCATTTTTTTGGAAAATAATTTTTTTTTCCGCCATGGTATTCTAATGGGAATTTTTGAAATTTCTTAAATTCATAAAACAAAAAGTTACTCCCCGATAATGCCACAAAACTATACAGATCTAAGTTAGTTGAGAAACCATATTGTTAAACAGTTTGAAGTTGATAGCTGTAGCCGTTTGACCTGTGGAGAACCGAAAAAAAAACATAATGAACACCAATTCTTTCAGTATGTCAAAAAAAAAAAAAAAAAAAAAAACGAACACCAATTTTTTTCAGTATGTCAAATTGAATCCTCGCTAAAGCTCGTCTAAATATTGTGCCCGGGGCCCATGTGACTGTCTTAGGAGCGGTGACCTTCCAACTGGACAGACACGCCTAGCTTAAACACACAGGTGGGATGAAATCAAATAACTGAGAGTTATATTTGATATGGTTATGAACAGATATTTGATGCTGGGAGAGATTGAGAATGAAATATTAATCTTGATGGTAAAGGTATCGTTGATGAAATCGATCTGATATGTAGTAGCCCACACTATAAAAGATTCTACCACGCATTATGAAAACTTGACCGTCTTATATGAATCGTAGACCGAAGAATATACCGAAGAAGGAGACCAAAGAATATCCACGATATGAACGATAAGTAAATACTAATTAATGTACGCCAAAAAGAATACCAACGCATACCAAAGTATACATTCTTTGGTCTATGGTATGAACGTTAGAACTAAATATCAAATACCAACTGATGTTGATATGCACCACATACCAGAGAATACCAAAATATACCGAAGTACATTCTTTGGTATATAAGAACGATAGAAATAGGCTACTGTATAAATATGGCTTACAAAGCATGTGAAGAAAACAAGACGTCGTGCAATTTGACTAGATGGTACCGAATAAATATTGATCGAATAAGCAGGTACGCCATAATTTACATTTTCTATAGAAAATTGATTTCATTTTTATTCAAAAATGCCTTTTTTTGTATATAACATCATTTAAAACTTTGAAAGTTTACAGTATTTCGTTGGCAATTGCCAAGTTGGATTCATTCCTCCTCACTTACAAGTTGTGTATAATAAAACACACGCAAATCAAAACATTAAATCAACAAAAACAAATCGGATATTATGAAAAGAAATGTAGAAAGTTTGAACTCCGATAGCACTACCGAAAGAGGTTCCGAACGAGTCGTTAGCCGAGAATAATAACACAATAGTTGATGTTACAGATAAACATCAACATAAATAGTAACATAATTAACATAAATGTATTATCACCAGTAACAATTACAACTAGCACCTGTCTGATAGCATTGGAGTGGCCTAGAGCCGTAGGCCAACTCTTCATCTCTAATTGAATAAACGCCGTCATTAAAGTCAGTGAAACCAGAGGGAAAAAGTCAAACAATAATTATATAATGAAACCACGGGACGTATTCTACATATTAATAGAATCACTACACGTTTCAGAATAGGCTAACTGTGTCAAAACGTTTGACATCGCAGTGAACAGATCTCCGTTTGACAGCGTTTACCGACCGACACCGTTGTCATGACAACTACACACACTTTATTTATATGAGGTTAAACGACGCACTGTACTGATGACAGAGATCTATTGGCGTCGGTGAATGATGGGATGAGGATGGGGAGGGATGAGATGATGGGTTATTTTATTGTTATTTTTTTGGATAGTGGGAAGGAGTCGATCGTGGCCTGTTAAGGAACCATCCCAGTATTGACACGAAAAACGAAAAAACCCTGCGCAAGGTAGTCGCCCATGGCGGGAATCGAACCCCGGTCTACTGAATGACGGTTCAGTGTGCTAGCCACTCAGGTCACTCGTTTCATGTATATATGCGACGCTGTGTAATGATAATCAAGATCTATTGGCGTCAGATGGATGATTAATGAGACGATGGAATGAAGGTTTATTAGGTTATGGGAAGGAAAGTGGGAAGGAAGTGATCGTGGCCTGTAAATTATAGAAACCCGAAATTTGGCTAGACTGCAGAGGGTAACCATGAACCCCCCGGGAGGTTCCATATTTCCCTCACCGCTAAGAGTGTGAAAATGCCCTGGCGGGAACTTTTTGCCCTACGGAGACTGGAGACGCATTAATTATATAAACAACTAAAAAATAAACATAATAAACAATACACCAATCGCGATAAATTAAACCAACACATACAACCATAGAAAAAGCTGTCAGTCCAGTTCATTAACAAAGTGTAAAAGTTCAACAGAATAGCGTGATAATTACAGCTCAATTACGCGATAAAATGTCGAGAAATGTGAGAGAATTCAAACCAAAACCATTCAATCCCGTCAATTATCCGAACAATTACCCCGTCCCAACGCACATTACACTTCTGTTCACATGTTATCCCGATACTCGACTTTCACTGCAGTGCGTTTGTTCCACGGCGACATGGATTGGTTGCTATCAGCCGTTGCCTAGGCGATCAGCTGTCAGAAGACCTATCTCTCAGTCGTTTGTTCCACGGCGACATGGATTGCTTGCTATCAGTCGTTGCCTAGGCGATCAGATGTCAGAAGACCTATCTCTCAGTCGTTTGTTCCACGGCGACATGGATTGGTTGCTATCAGTCGTTGCCTAGGCGATCAGCTTGTCTAACAGATGTCAGAAAGACCTATCTCTCGAGTCGGACATGTCAACGATGTGTATCTACACGAGAAAGTTGTGCCGACGTGAGAGATGATACACCTGAGCACTTGGAAACGAAAGGGAAGAGATGAGTAATGTGTATCATGAGTATCTTGACTTGCTAAGTTGTTTGACTCCCACGAATGTCAGATGTTAGAAGCTATAGATCAATACAAAGTATTGGCGATCTCGAACGGCTGTCTTTATTGTGTATTACAACCATCGATCGGACGTTTCGAATCGATAGGACACGAAACGTTACGGTGTATTTCGTGGTTATTCACGTATAAAATACAAAAACTAGTGTTTTAGAGTTCGTATAATTATGAATAAATGATAAATTGAACAATTGTTTGGTGAACAAATGGAGAAAACCAGCATACTAAAGAAGAATTACTGCAAGAAATAGAAACATATGTTCCAAATGAATGTAACTACCAATATTTTTGATAAATTTCAAGAATTTCAAAAATATTTAAAGGCTGCGCACTAGGTGATACATTATCATTCTTTGATTGCGGTTTGTGCTGTGATTATCATGCTTGTTTTATAATGTGTTTCACCTCAATTAATAAGCTGACGACTGAGAAGTGGTAGGTCCTACTGTGTTAATAATGATATTTCATTATTAATTTTCAATTTGTCTGTTCTTATAAAACACGATAAAATAATACTGATGACGTTTTGCTGAAGAAATCTCGATATTTTCCATCCAAACGGTATATATGAATTTTGACTCGATGATTTTTCTTTACTTTTTCTATACATCATACACCTAAAAGTTAAAACTAAGAACTTATCAATGTATTGAACACAGTAGAATAGATTATTGGTTCAGCAGATTGTTTTAGAATTCACCTCAGCTCGGAACAACTATCCCACCGACAGCTAGGTTAATTGGGACAACGAGTAAGCGGACATTATAAATGAAATCCATTAAAACGACATGCCTTATACGGGACTCGAACCCGCGCTCCACTTCACTACAATCAGCTGACTGAATCATAAGGAAGGCTTAGTATTGTCTAATTCCGAGCCACAAAAAGGTGCTATATCACGAAGACGCAATTCGAAAAATAAACATACAGATGTTAATTAATTCGGTTCGAATTTAATTAGTTTGAAATTTGATTATCGATTTATAATTATCAATTGATATGAACTCTCCTACCGCTGTTTAAAGCGTATAAACTTTCCAAGTGAAAATGACGTGTCGTTAATTTTGATTCTATTAAGGCCAACCTGTCGCCGGCTTCAATGCTTCTCGCGCGACAAAACCTTTAATTATTTTAAAGTTTATCATCGACATTAAATATACCATGAAGTCGGATATTTATATATATTTAAACCGAAACGGCGCCATTCAAAGCTGTGTGTACGAGTCATTAAAGTGTGAACTGTACTTGTAATGGGAAGACTTGGACACTTGGAAAAAGTGCATTCAATTGTGGTTTTGTGAACAGTGCAAGTTTCACTTACAATCTTGATGTAAATCTTGACTTGTAAATAAAATGACTTGTCTTGACAAGCGGACGTCTTCATTGTAAATAACACAAATGAAACACATTTTGAGAGAGAGAGAGAGAGAGAGAGAGAGAGAGAGAGAGAACCGTCGATCATAATATACCTTTTCTTGATCGTGTACATCTACAATTTTGAAGAACTAATTTTTATCAAAATATTTGTATAAAATATTCATTCATATTATTTAGGTATATAGGCCTCCTATACCCCACCAAAACAAATACTTGTAAAAACAGAGAGCCAATTGCCCTTGCTATTTCAAATCTTGGGCATTTAAAAGAAGTGATATGAAAAGTGTTGGCCAAGTTAGCTCTATCTATAAGAGAGGGAAAATGCATGTGTGGATGGATGTCAGGCATATGATGCAAACGTTCGGTGATTTTATTCTATTAATAATTATATTTATAATTCTTATAATTGTATTATAATTTTTATATCAATAATCACCCCAAGATTTATTAGTTGTAACATGAGTTGACTTATTAATAATTATTCTTTGGGGTGGTATAAGATCGCCCTTGTAGTGCCCCGTCAAAAAGATCGTATCTTCCATCCAACGATATTATATATAAATTCGTAAACATCCTAATATCAAACGATCGATCAATCTTTCAACGGTCGATCGAAGTTCGGATCTTTCACATCGACAAGGTGATTGTAACTGCATTGTGTGGGCGTGTTGCCATCATACAATATTATCAATCAACAACTTTCAAACTGGTAAGGTGTATTAAAAGAAAAACACGCATTGAATTCAAACCTATTATACGGGAACTAGGACAATTTATTCCGATTGTCATTCTCAGCTATCTAATCCATCACACTCCCATACAACTCATACACTAGTACATGTTATCGAGGAAATTCAAACTTCGAATCACTTTCGCCAATTTATACAATATATATATATGGATGTATATAAAGAGAGAAGTAATTTTTCGCCAAATCTTCGTAATGACTTATGGTATAATGATGAGAGACGGCCATTGACATAATAGAAAAGAAGACGGGCGTAAACATTTAGAGACCACCCAGGTAATGAGATATAATTAGTAATTATACATAGAAATGAAAATGATTTTTGTAGAGTAAGAATGGATGTACAATTTATTGAACAATTATTGGTATAGTCAAGGTATTTGATTGTTTTTCTTTCTCTCGAAATCGGTTAACCGTTGAGCGTGGAGATCTGTTTTTGTGCGGTAATAAATGCAGAGTAATTATCAAATGACAGTTTTTTTGTCGATATAATTAAGGAAGAACAGACTAATCAAATGATAGAATAAAATAGAAAATATGTTATAAATACTGATGAGATGGTGATGATTGATTATAGTTATAAATACGGTAAATTTGATAAAAAAGTATAGTAACTAAAATAAAATAACAAAATCATTATACGAACAGATAAAATTAATAACAATGAAGAGCACTCAATAAAAACTACTCTTTGCTTCAAGTCCATGTTTTGATAGAAAACAAACATTAATGTAGGCCTTAATATAGAATAAAATAAAAAAATATATGAAATCAAATTCATCATATGTCAGTTTGTCTCGTGGATGAATGTCTATCAAATGATTTCATCAAGCATTCACAAATTAATTTAAAATATCGTATTCGCACTCTGTATATATATATATATATATATATATATATATATATATATATATATATATATATAAAAAAACATAGACTGATGAAAAAGAGGTTTACGCGCAAGTGCTATATTTTACTATAATAAATCTATTATTAATACATTTCACATAACCACAAAAAAAAGTCACGAACTGTCGAAAATCAGGTCCTTATTATAAATAAAACCAGAGGACGAAATGACAGAAAATGTAGGAAATAGAACCATGAGCATGTAGGCCTTCTCGGCATGTGATGTGTCCATTGAGGTCGTACCAACGCATATTATTAAAATACAACCGATTACATTATATTATTTAATCGCACAAAACGATCGTAACATGCCAATCTTTTGGCATTATGCTTCACTTATTTGGCAAAAACAATTCGCTACTTTGGCAATCGCGGTGCATTCTTGACTGTGACATACTGGTAATGTGAAGGCATGTAAAATAGCTACCAGGATTAGACTACTCTTGGAGGCCTGACCTAATCTAGCAGAACACATTATTGCTGCTGTATTCAGACTGAGGGGGAAAATATCAGCGGAATACATTTCCCGTAAAAAATATTACCGGAAAAATATCACCTGAGATAACCTAATTTATATTAGATAGGGTTAGTGTGTTATTTTGTCTTCAGTTTAGGTTGCATGTGAGTAAAGGTTTTTGGCTTAGGGCCCATATTACCAATAGTAAAAATGTGTTAATTAAGCTAATTATCAATTGGGGTACAGAAATAACATTGGTAACCAAGGGTAATAACAAGTTAACCCACTAATTATCGCTTAATCAACGAATTAAGCCTATTATTCGTAAAACGGGACCTTAGTCCGTTGCCTGTAGAGTACTCATTTTCCAAGCCCAAAAATTATTAAAAGTTGTTATTTTTTTTCACCAAAAAAGTATCATTTTTTTTTCATCAATAGGTCGACAATATTTTTTCCGACGATATTTCTTATTTTTTTTCGATATTTCGCCCGCCCCTGTGACCCAGTCAAGTATCGCACTGCGTTAGGAACTGGAGACAGGTCGGCCGTGAGTTCGAGTCCCGCATAAGGCATGGATTTTTTGTGAACATCCTTTCACATATCATCACTTCATCGTTCCATCATCACCCACTCGTTCATACCCCCTTATAACCTAACTGTTGGTGGGGTCGTTAAGCAACATTAAAATAAAAATATAATATTTCTTCATTGATTCGCATGCCAGGCCTGTCTCGTATAGGTAGGGTAATGGTGAAACTTCACAGTCTTAATTAAATCAATAGAAAATACGCGTATAATACACACGCACGATCAAATTACTATTATTAATCGTGATCTACAATCATTACTTGATTAATCCCACTTGACGAGACCAGCTCCTTGTAGAGACAACTGAAGGACAGTTGAAATGGGTTAATGGACTCGTGTCTACCAGCGTATTGTCAATTAATTTCCTCAGCATTATAATTGACAAAAGTATATATTTTCACAGATTTTAAATGATAGGTTATCGCCGTGTTGATGCCCAAACAAGGAGCCGTAACATGACTGACCGAATCGCTCGTAACGGCGTCTTGCAGTCGTGATCTATTGGAGACCGGGGCACAAGAATACTGTTATCTGTGGTCAATAGACGGGCTGCAAGCGAATGGCAATATTATTATTTATTTATTTCAATTAAAGTTGTATAATAAAATATACACCGCGATAGAAACACTTTCATATTGGGTTTAGAGTAGCCCCAATGAATTGGATCAACAATAGAAATTATACACACACCCACACACATATATATATATATATATATATATATATATATATATATATTATATATATATTTTATATATATATATATATATATATATATATATTATATATATTATATATATATATATATATATTTATATATAATATATATATACAATATATAATTAATAGTCATCATTAATCCAAATTCCTCTTGTGTAATAATTAATAGTTGGGGTGCCTAGATGAGTCAATAGGCCTATATATATATATATATATATATATACATATATTTTTTTTGCAAATATTATGAAGAATTCATCATTATTAACACGTTACTCTAGAAGCTTGTTTTGACAATTCCATGGACAACTATTTTCTTGTCTGCATAACGAAACGTGGAGGTCGATCTCGCTTGAAGCATGTATGGCTTCGGGCCAGCTACCCTCCAGGTCATTGTCACCTGTACACTCTGGGCGTGTGAAAGGCAGCGAACAAAAGGTGCAAGAAGAACCCCACTGGCCGTGGAGATCAACAGGCGATATCAACAAGTACAGCAACAAGAAACTAGAGATATTGCTATGACAGAAGTATTGTATTATTGTCAAGATTAGAGATGTGTGATTCACAAATCGAAACTAAAATCATCATGTCTGGGTAGTTATATTATACTAGGAAAACGCCATATATCCGTTGTAAGACGAGCGGATAGTAATAGTATGGGTAAAAACTGCTTCGAGTGGTACCAATTTAGCACATTTCATGTTTTTTTCTTCAAAATGGCTGACCCGATCAAGCTGAAATTTTTTAGAAATGTGAATCAAAATGTAATTCAACTTCACGCAAAATTTCATTTCTTTGGAAATTTGGCGATTTCAGGGATCTCATGGGATTTCAGATGATTTGGATTTCAGGTGATTTCACCTGATTTCAGATGATTTCAGGGATTTCATGGCAAGTGTACACCTGATTTCAGGAGTTGTCAACTCCTCGATTCTCTTCATCCTTTTACTATAATAAAACGTTAACACTCATATCAGCATTATAAAACAAAACACCTTGCCCACCTTATCCTACTCCGATAATTACTACAGCAATACCTGTACACAGCTTTCGTTTCTAATCTATCTGTTAGCCAGTCTGCCAGTTTATTAATAATAAAGCCTTATATAGACAAATAGACCTATGACACACCGTATACCTGTCCCAGCTTCCCTTCCGGATCCGATACCAGAGCAGTTTGCAGAGCGCTCATTTCATAGCGCATGCGCGTAAAGAGAATGTACCACATTAAAAGAGTAATCTAAAATACTGTCTATGTACCCACGATATGCACACATGCTAATACAGAAACTCTAGTTCCAAATAAGACCACAAGAACAACAATAGATATACCTTTCTCCATTAATTATTAAATTATGAATTATGCTCTGTTGAAAACAAAGCGAAATTCAGCGTTTAAATTTATCACGATGAAGGAAATAAGCGAACGGCGAAACGCGATAGCACGATTCGAAGAGGTAAACACATAAAAACAATAACCTCTCTTATCCAAACTCAACCTACATCTTCGGAATAAGATAAAATGAAGTACAACTTCGTTTTAAGTAATTACTAGAATTGTGGAGAGTACAGAAAAAGGTGTTTATTATATAGTTTTTGAGAACGAACAATAAATATAGCTTTTACCGGTGCAAAAAATATTGGTATTTAATTATAGAGCAAATCTAGAGCGTATTTTATTTTTTATTCCATTTGGCTCATTTTGTTTTTTTGAGATGGCTATTCGCCAGACAGGAAGTATAGGGTTTAGATTAAATTAGTTCAAGAGTTTAGATTAGGTTGATAAAAAGTTAGTTAGATTGGGTTGATTTAGGTTAGTTTGGGCTGCGCGCAAGAATAACAACAACAATGTCGACCGATGGTCCGATCTTGTAGGCTGTTTTTCGATGACCCCTCTGCCACCTAGGTCATTTAGGCTCTGAATTAGTATCCAATTGGTAAAAGTACTGTTTTTTTTTTTTAAATAGTGATGCTCATTAGTGGTAGGCCCAAAACTTGGAACTGTGCAAAATAATGTTTTCATGGGTCAGTAAGAAAGAATGTGAAGTTGATCTCTCGCGGGAATTCCGAATTTGTTCAGTATCAACTATTTGGGATACATATGAACAATAGTCATGAGTCATGCTAAATCTATGAATCCAGAACAATGAGATCCCGAAGGAAATGCCGGAAACCTCAGGAATGTCATGAATGTCAGGGTAATTCCGGGCTGGCCATCATTAGGATAAAAGATAATAGAGGATTAGGATGATGTCTGACTACTTTAGCCTGATCGATCTATTGTCGTCGGGGTGAATGATACATGAGATGAAAAGTCCAACTGGGTCTGAAGTATTAATAAATTACCGATATTTTGTTATTAATATAAAATAATTACCAAGAAAAAAGCTTGATATAAACCAAGCCATAAACCAGAACGGTTTAGATCGTAATGTCATTGAGTGAAGAAGTTACTCAATAGTAATGTAGTAAAAACGATAATCGATGAAAACGATAATCTTATGAAAATAAAATAATAATATAATAAATACATTAATAATAAAGTAAATATCTAGCGTACGAGTCAAGTTCATCGAAAAGAATCTTTTTCGCTAATAAACCGCACTTTTTACATTTGTACATTTTGAAAATAATCCCCAAAAATTAAGTTGAAACAAAAAATCAAGCCTCAATTATGGCTCAATTATCGCTAGCGGTAGTAAGTGAAGTCACCGCTGGGCGTGGGCTCGAGTCCCGCATAAGGCATGGGTTTTTGTAAACGTCCTCTCACCTATCATCACTTCATCGTTCCATTATCATACGCTCATTTTTACCCCCGTATAACCTAGCTGTTGGTGGGGTCGTTAAGCAACATGAAAAAAAATCGAGGATAATAAAAAAAACATCTGAATCAGAAAGAAATTATTCGTAATTTCGAAATAAAAAATCAGTGGACATCAAAATGTGAAGTTGTTAGGGGGACTTTTAGTTCTTCAATATATGAGATTATGAGTTTGGGGTGCTAATATCAAGGTCCCATTACACTGCCCCGTCCGATCAAAGGTCGAGCCCCAATTTGGGGGGGAAATACCTTAATTATATCTCATTTTCGATCCAGATTTCAGAAATGTACCTGCAACTCCAACTCATCCTTACATCTCAAGCATGAATTTCGAGCGGGAAAAAACGCTCACATTCCTTTCATCACGGCTTTCATTATACTTCTCTTCCACACAAAAACACACCACAACCGACCGTCCCCCCTAGCCCACACCACTACCGGCCGGGTGATTCGCGCCTTCATCTGTCAAGAATCGTGCTTTACAATCGCATGCATTCGATATTAGCCTATTAACTGGCTGCTATGTGCGAATAATTATTTATTACATTCTCTGTATATAGTTGCATGGCGTAATATGGTCGAGTACTTCCTAATTGGAGGTAAACGACTGAGACGAGAGCGGAAAGTGCCTTTTGCCGGAATAATATTCTTGTCAAAACCTAATTCGTATGATCCATTTACATTTAATTACACTTATTAATAAGAAATCTATACTTTCAATCATTTGAACGTCTATTGGATGTACAATCATGTATTGTTTGTTTTGTGTTATTAATTAAGAGCGATTTATTGGAAATAGGAATGTGTATTAGGAGCAACAAAGCTTGAATACACATTCTGGTATAGCGACATAATGATCCGGGCTTACGTGATGAATTAAGTTTGATATCTGTTGACCAAAGAGCTTATCTATTGTGCTTTATAATCCACTGCCTTCTAGAGATTTGTCTGTTGTCTCTCCACCAGTACGCAATGTTGCTATGGTAACCATTGTTGGTCATCTGTTACTTGAAAGAAGCCTATACATAGAGGATTATGAATAAATATAATAAATTACATATGTAGAAACACTGGAAAGAAAATGAAAATACTCATTATTTTCCGTGTTGTTTGGTCTTGAAAATTTTTACTAAAGGAATTATTAAAATTATATTTTTTAACCAAACACGGTTTGTTCATTTTTTTTTAGCAATCTCGACTTTTATAATAAGAAATGTGAGTGTTGGAATGTGTATTATTAACAACATAATTCTCAGGTTAATGACAGGGATTTGAAATTTAAAATTCCTTGTTTTTAATTAAAAACGAAACCTTATAGAACCACACTATAAGCCATCGAGATAAAAATAGATTATTGTTGAAAAATTCGTTACTAATGCAATAATCTCAACTAGAGATAAAACTGAACCAAATTGTAATCCTGTATTAGTTAAACCGGCACATGTAGTTCAGTTGCTAATGCGCTCGTTTCATGTGATCCGGAAGATAAGGGCTCAATGATAAGGGGCATACCGGCCCTTGGTTCGATCCCCTCCACCGTCTTTCTTTGAAGGGGATTTTTCGTGGCTTCCCTATGTAGGATATATAGTATATTCCCTAATGCCGGGATGGTTTCTACAGCATAGGCTACGACCGCTTCCTTCCCATTACCTATGAAACCTTAATTCATCTTATCATCCCACTAATCATTCATCCGACGCCAATAGATCTTAGTTCACATTACAATGCGTCGTTAAACCCAATATAAATTGAAAAATTATGAATTCAATCAATAACATTCCTGAGCCCGTTATCTCATTCTAAATCAATATTTTAAAATATACAAATAAATAATATTAGATGTATACGTAATTCGTTCAGAGCGAGATTCAGATGGATTCAGACACAAATTCCCATCGCTGTCACCGCTAGATGATATCGCTACTCTTGCACGGATAGTTTATCTACGATATTAAACCTAGTTTACGGAAAAATATAAACACTGCGATATACGAGTACGAATAAACATTTGGTGATAATCATTTGAGCCAGTCACTCGCTGTGTAATTCAAAGTTGTCCGTAAATTGTCCATGCCTTCCTTGCAGCATGTCCAATTCATTCAACAACTAACCAAGTATGTAACAGGTTGGACGTAGCATCCACAGCCTCCATGATCATCGGACCGTAAATAAATAGATAATATTACAGAAACAATACGAAAATACCAATGCATTCTTGACGAGTATCGTATCAAATTGAAACCCCACCACATTCCATTAGAACGAAAACAAATCGTGATCAGCCGTTGCCTAGGAAACGTGTGCCATGGGCGTGTACCACCGCCACTTGGACAACACAATTCTAATAATGACAATAATAATTATTAATTGTTGCAATTACCTGATGCAGTCCAACAGTCGGTGGATTCCTGGCAGAGCATTGACCAATCGAATTCCAAGTCTTGATAAGAAGCCATGGTCTACAACTCGGTTCACACACAGCACAACATAAATCCTTGAGTCCTTTCGAATAGTTGGTTGCAATTATTACTCAATAAAGCAAAACAAATGTTACTGTTACGATTAGAACACAACCTGGGAATTCGTTTCGTTTCTCATGTCATTCCAGTCACTTGTCACTGCACAACAATACTTCGAAAAAAACAATACACAACCTAACCTTACATCACCGAATTGAAATACGTTATCCGATCGGCATCACTGATTAACCTAACGTAGATAACAGAAAAATCAACCAAGTTCAGATTATGATATCTAATAAATATTAAAAACCATCACAAATACATGAATGTATCGTCCTCCAACACGAGAATTGACCACTGTGTGGTACCACGATGGACTGCGTAAGACCACTGCTGAGATACCTCGTCGCCGTCGTTATTTTCACACACCTTTACTCCTCGACTCTGCCGGAGGAAATAACCTGTTTGCTCTGATGGTCGACCTCTCTCTCTCTCTCTCTACACACACATACACACTCGCAGCTGATAGCACTTTCTTCGAGGCATTTCGTCTACCACTAACGCCGAGGGAGATGCATGCAGTGGGAATTTATTGACCTACAAGGGTACTCAGGGTGGTGTAGAGAAAGAGACAGAGCTAGGAATATTGAAATTATTCGTAATATGATATAATAATAATCAAGCTCCCTGAATTTCTGGGACATTATATGACATGAAAATGTCTGAGAATGTTTATATTGTTCAAGCCATGAAAGAGAATTGTTTTAAATTTAGTAAATTGAGCATTGACTCTCATCTAACTGTATACTTATAAATCTAATAATTAATGTCTTGTAACTTGTAACTCTAATAACGTGTATCATTTATTCTATGACATGTATAAATTCTATGTCATCTTGGATATTATATTCAGTACAATTTTCAAATTTTCAGCCCACACACAGAGAATTTTCTCTATGTGGGCTTCTTATCTTATTTTATAACATTATATTGGATTATACAAATTTGTAAAGTGTTCGAAGATAAGAATAAAATGAGTTTTAAATGAAAAAAAATGAATGAATGATGAAGGTACCATACCTTGAGAACTAAATCTGCATTGATTGTATAATTATTGTAAGAGAAAACTAGTGAATTGAGTTGCGATTAAAACCGGTATAAACCATAACGAAAGCATACCTATAGAATTTTATCATTAACATTGTTAAAGTAAGTAATCAAATTAGAACAAGTTTTGTCTCAAGAAATAGAGTGGAAATCCAATGAATAGGTATCCATAACACGTCAGTGGTGAACAATGACTGAATTCATTCCTATTCAGAATTGTATAAACTGTGTTTTTTATATATATTTGAATTCGAATAATCTTTTATGTACGTGGACACATCTAGTGAGTTAATTGTTGGTTTTAATTGTTTGGTTATGGCGGTTGGTTTCCGGTAACAAGCCAATTAGAGCCAGAACTGTCATTTGTCAACAAATATATGTAATTACTAGTTATAATGATGTGGCGCTATTCTGTCAGACATCATACTGACTTATATTGTACTTATTAGCGTAATTCTTAATTGTTATGATTACATTTTATATTATTGGGAAAACGATCTACATGTGGCGTATTTTGTCACGGTGATTGATGGGTGGAGAGAAAAGAAATAATTAACTTAGGAAGTGTCGAATTGGTTTGTCGATTTACATTCTAAAACATTCAAACAACAACAATAACAACAGTGACATGCTTGTATGCACGGAAGAAGATCGTCGACCAAGGAAGTGCTAGGAAAACGCCATATATGCGTTGTTATACGAGCGAATAGTAGTAGTATGGGTAAAAATGGGTAAAAACTGCTTCGAGTGGTACCAATTCAGCACATTTCATTTTTTTTCTTCAAAATGGCTGACCCGATCGAGCTGAAAATTTCCACGAATGTGTATCAAAATTTAACTCAACTTCACGCAAAATTTCATTTTTTTGGAGGATAAAAATATTTTCTTTTCTTCTTCTGTGTTATGTGGTTTCCCTCTGTAGTCTAGGCTAATGCCGGGATGGTTCCTACAATAAGTCAGCCATGACCGCATCCTTCCCATTACCCAAGAACCTTCATCTGATCATCCCATTATCTCATAAATAATCCATCCGACGCCAATAGATCTTCGCCATCATTAAAGTGCGTCGTTAAACCAAATATGAAGAAAAATTGACAATAATATCCAAGTTATATTCCGACGTCTTGAGTAGTCTATACTTAGTTCCAACTAGGTAAACTACTTGCAAATCGTTCTATAATCGATAACCGGTATATTATATTTGCTTTTACTTTCTGCAATTGCATGATGATTGAGAACTTCTCGGAATATAGACATTTAGCACAATCATTTCATTATGCAGAAAATGTATCAATTTCATCCACGGTGTATAAACTACTTGCGTTATTAGTATCTTGCACGTGAGAGATGGTTATGTGCAATGGCGTCGCAACACTTTGAAAGTTGGGGGGGAAGGGGGGGGGGGGGGCAAGCTCAACAATTGAGACCCGCGGGGGAACAAATAAATGAACAAATAAAAGTGAAAAAAGCTAATTTTGACAAAGTGCATTTCAACAGGAAACAACGAGACAAATTGAGTCTTGCAAGACCTTTTTCGTCCCCCCTTCCCCTCTTTGCCCCTCCCCCCCCCTCCCTTGGCCAAAATCCCTGAAATCTCTCGAAATCCCTTGAAATCTCTGAAACGCCTCGAATTCTCTTGAAATTCCTTAAATCCCTTGAAATCTCTTGAAATCTCTTGAAATCCCTGAAATATCTTGAAATCTCTTGAAATGTCTGAAATCAGGTGTACACCAAATTTGCAAGTTGTAAACCCCTCTAGCTAGACATTGTCCTTCTCAATACATAATTACGATGATATGAAAGCTTCATCTCATCATCTCATTATCTCATTAATCATTCATCCGACGCCAATATCTCGGTTATACCATTACAGTGCGTCGTTAAATCCAACACAAATAACAAGTTTATCTTATATTCTCGTCTATAAACTACAGTAAACATGAAAGAAAGAATATCCTGTCCATCATTTTTGTCTACGATTTCTTTTTCTTTTTTAATAATCGTCAAAATGTCAATCATATTTGGTCCTACGAAGCATTTAGAGGCTGGTTCTTAGAATGGGTTATTATATATTCCTTTCGAAGTCAGTCACTTATGACAATTTATACATAAGAAATCGTTTGGGCGGAAATAAAAGCAATCATAATTCTAGTAATAGCTGTATTTCTTTACTTCTGCTTGTTTTTTTATCGTATGGAAATCTTTTCGAATCATTCTTATATTGATCCCTCATTTCATTGGTACTTGTATATTTTACAAGATACGTTGAACACATTGCAGATCTAGTTATTTATACACACTCATCCTTTCTCTTTTTTATACAAAAACATCGAAATTTGATACAAAATCATTGTTCCTCAATTTTAAGGCTATGGATGAAGGATCGTTTGGACAGGGGACTACAAGGGCGATCTATAAGAAATACCTATCCATAAACTAATCCTAAGATCAAATCTCAAGACGTATCTATTTTGCTAACAATAACATAACAATAACAAAAACATAACAATATATTAGCAAAAAAAAAAAATCGAAACAGAATGATGAATTTTGTTAATAATACAGAGAAAAAGAGAGACGAAAGAAGATTTCAAGAAGAAGAATGAGAAGAAGAAGAAGAAGAAGAAGAAGATCAAGATAATGAGAAGATTCAAGATTTTTTCTCCCCACTGTGAATGTTTGAATTGTTTTC
Organism: Brachyptera putata; assembly: GCA_907164805.1. Lineage (NCBI taxonomy): Eukaryota > Metazoa > Arthropoda > Insecta > Plecoptera > Taeniopterygidae > Brachyptera > Brachyptera putata. The sequence goes on from OU015464.1 coordinate 912,698, forward strand.
TAACCCTGAAATTATTACCTTATTTAAGATTTGATTTGTTTGTTAAATGAGTTATCATATTTTAATTATTCTTTGAGGTGGTAAGATCGCCCTTGTGGTGCCCCGTTCAAACGATCTAATCTTCCATCCAAAGCCTTAATTGGGGAACAATGATTTTGTATCAAGTTTCGATGTTATTAAAAAAAAAAAAAAATTACGCGTGTGGTCGTCACACGCCGCACATTCCAACACCATTATTTGCATGACGAAAACGCCATGCATGAGCATCGAGGTGAAAACTTCAGGAAGAAATACCTAATTAATATTTGAATATTGGGCCTACCATATTCGTGCGAATCACACGTTACGTTAGTCTATAATATCTGTATTCAATTATAATTTGCATTAGATCATGAATACGATGAAATGGATGCAATACAATTAATATTTAATAAAGTAACAAGTTTTTGTGAAAAGATAATTTCTATCAAGTTTTTATTTCAACTTCTTGTATTATGTAACTTGCTGGCTTTGAGGATCTAGATTTTCTAAAATCGTAATTAATTTTACTGACTGGAACAATTCAGTGCATGCATGCAATGTATATATATCTACTGTGAAAAATATTTGAGTATATGTGAATTAATTTAATTTTTAAAGGATAAATTTTTATTCATATATTATAACATTATTCAAATAATATATAATATCATAATTCTATATTAATTTGTATATTATAGAATAATCAAGGAATAATAATATTATACTGTATTATATCGCCATATTATAATGGGCATTGTAATGTATTATTTAGGAATTTTCAATATTTTTCTGTATTGTGTAATAAAAGACTACATAGATGCTATGGTACCTAACCGTCCCGATATTTCTAGGGTTAAAGCCGTCATACGATTTGGTTACAATTAATATCATAAATATAATTATAATAACGATTACGATTAAACCAATCCTTAAGACGGTTGTTCATGGAGAGAGGAAGTTGTGTAAAAAGGGCGATAACGAGATGTCAACTTACGGTATTCTCTGAAATCACTCCATTAACTGAAACTGGGCCACGCATCCGACATGAGGAGGCCTACCTTCATACGAGCTCCACATCTTCATCGCTGTCACACTGGCATCTCATATCAGGCTCATTGCAGAATATTCCGTGACTAGGAAACACTTGGGAAACTATTTTATTTATTCTTTTAATCATTAATTCATTTTCATTTCATTTCTTCATTCGTTTATTAATTCTGTATTTTATTTATTCCTCCATCTATTCATTTATTCATTCATTCATATATTTATTCCTTCATCTATTCATTTATTCATTCATTCATATATTTATTATATGTTTATTCATTTGTTTATTAATTCATTTATTGATTGATTGATCGATCTATTTATTCATTTATTCATGCATTGATTTACTAATTCATTAATCCATATATTTATTCACGAAGGAATTTATTAATTAATTTTTTTAATTTAAAATTACCTGGTTTTTCTTAGACCAATCTTGAAGGTAATCAAATATCTGTGTTAACCCCGTACTAGAACTCTGATGTCTCAAACCATTCCAAAACTATCACCAAAAACACGAATCAATTTCCTCACTGATTTTATTATTGGTCGTTATCTCCATTTTTCCTTCGAAATTTCCGATAAGTTGATAATTTATACTTTCCATTCATTTATTCCCTCATTAATTTATTTGTCTCTATTGCGATATATAAACAATAGAAGATGCAACATTCGAGGAAACAATACACCCGATACGTATCTCTAAAAGAAACTAATGGGTCAAAGGTAAACTACATGAGCATACCCAAGTAGACCTGTGGATTGGGTAATCGTGAAAAGACAACAGTATACCGTACGGGATGTTTTGTTACCACGTGATCACAATAATAATAAGATGTGTGGGATCGTACTCGAGGTGACCCACGTTATCGAAACCTCTGTGGTGTTATGTGCTCTGAACTAGAATCACTTCCTCGCTGACAGAGAACTAGGAATCATATATTTACGTGTGTCCACGACAGATGAAGGTTTCGAACGTCCGTTTCTATTATTCCACTATATCTACACCATTGTTGTACGGGTGGTTCGGTCCGTCTGATGTCAGGATACATGTAGACAAGAACAATTTTTTTGATAATATACATTTGCATAAACATTTTGAAGGCACACGTTGTAAAATCTTGAGATAATTATAGTTGTGGGAAATATTTTTTTTTCCCCGAAAGTTTCTTCTCTCCGTAATTGTTTTAAATTTCAAAGTATCTTTATACATATTTATCTAGATAATCTGTGCAATAAATTTTACGTGCGTATTCAAAATAATATAATATGATACCTAATAATTGCTCTATGTCTTATTAGTATATAGATATAACACACTTAATTGTTATTGAGTACTCAAATATAAATTATAATTTCATTGATCAATCGATGCTTTCTAAATAATTGCTATCATAAAAATGTCGAACGGTGCAAAATCATTTCACTGTCAACACAAGGTTCATTCAAAACAATTTTCTCCAATTAAAATGATGCACAAAAATCTTTGAAAACGTCATTCACATTCGACAATTTTTAAAATTAAATATTTTAATTGTATGCTTAAAATGTAGGTCTATACGTTTTCAGAATACTTATTCTAGTTTATATATCATCTTCAAACATCTCGAAGGCTCTCCGAAAATAATATTAACTTTCTATTCAGTCTTATCTTCAGGCTATCAGCCAACTTGATCTCACCTATCTATCGTGTATTCACCTCGTAAAAACATCTCTGCCATTGTATGATATAACCTTTAAGTTTAATTGTTTAAGTCATCTTGATCTCTTACACAATCATTCAATTATTGTATCGAGTTCTTTCAAATGCCTGAGAGTAAAACATTCTGTCTTACAAATCTTGCGTAACTGTATTAATACTAGTTAGTAATACAAACCATTGAAGAAATACCTTCTTATCACGACTAATAAAGCACAGTCATAGTTGAAAGCTCACTTTAGGACCTCCCTAGATGACCAGGAGGTATGCAGAAGGCACTGGTTCGAGCCTCGGTTAGTGATACTCGAGAATAATGTTGGTCATCGAAGGAGACGTACCGTAATTGCCGTTGCCCTGGGCTGAGATGGTAAATGTGATTGGGGGAGGGTTTAATAGAGCGTAGAGATATTTCTTCCGTTCAACTCAGACTGGTTTGTATTATGGTTTAAGTGCATGTGGACCACACTAGACAGGTTAAGCTTCTTTTGGAAGTAATTTTTAATATTTTTAATAAGTATAATTATTGACATTATCTATGAACAATTAGGAATTGGGTGGGGAATGTAAGGGGGGGGGGGAGGATGTGTACCGAAGGGAAGGGGGACATTTCGCTGCGGATTGTATAAACGAATCCCTGAGTTTATTTTTTAAGGTAATTCATTCATCTATCTTAAAGTGAAAAAAACTATATCTGACAAATGGAAGATATTTTGAATTAACTAATGTATACCATAGAATAAATATTTTGCCAACCAACTACTTTAGACGGAGATAATTTCTTTTTTCTAGAAGGAATTTATATAAGTTATTAAATACTTATTTATATCTACCTATTATATAATATTTTTGAAAGTATTCTTGAACAATATCTTGAGGTCACAGCAACGGTTTGACAGATCAGCCACTTCTCACTCGGGACACCCGTGCGTTCCAGCTCCATGCAGGGTTAGCGGGGTTAGCGGAGAAAGTATTTCATTAATATCGTGTTACCGTTGGCACTACTGACGGTAACACGTGAAAACAGTGGATAACACGCTCAACCCTCAACAAAACCACGCACCTATTCGACGCCTGAGAACAATGTAATTATATCTGTTGGTGTTTTTGTTACAACATTTTGTACATTTGTTAATATTGCTATTAATGGATGACGAGAAGACTACATTATTCCGAACTCGAAAAAACATATTTTTTCGCTCTCTTTTGTGTTTTCTGGTCCAACAGAAACACAAAAGTGAATTGAATTTGACACGCGCATACGGTAACACCCAACTTGATATCTGTGTTACTGCATAGTTTTGAGGCGCCGGCGATTGAACTACTTTTAAGAAAATGGATTTCGAAATTTTGAAAATACTCGTGTGAATAAACCGGAGAAGAGAATGTGGAGAAAATTTTATGTGACCGTGTAGGTGTACCAAACATAATGTGAAATGAAATTAAAAATTTGCTTTAAATATTATTGCAGACATCTGGGTTCGAAGAGACAACATTTAGGGGACAGCCGCCATTGGTCCATCAATATTGAATAAGTTGGTATAAAGAAAATTATATAAATGAATCATTATCAATATAACTGGCAAGTTTGAACTTTTGTTAAACATTTCAATGAACAAGAAGTTTGCATTATTTACTTCCTGGTTTTACTTTGGATTTCGTAATTTATATTTCATTTGCATAAACAATTCATCAGGTTTCTTCGAATAATTACAACAGTGTGAGACAGCATTAACAACAATGGAATGTGATTCTCATTAAATATTCCTGTATTATTCTGTTCATCAGGTTATAAACATCTTCATATCTATACGAGCAATTTATTCTACATATCATCGATAACAGATAAATCCGTCCAACTATACTGCTCATATATCAGCTTTTGTTTCAGAGCAGCATACACAAGCATTTATACACTCATATATAATATATATATATATATATTACCCCCCTCGTTAGCTCAGAAGGAAAGAGCATATGTATATCAAACATAAGGTCCGGGGTTCGATTCCCCGACGAGGAGGTATTTTTCAGTGATAATAATACCCGTCCTATCAACATCACGTGCTGTACGTTTCAACAGAAAGCCATGTACTCATATATATATATATATACATATATATATATATATATACATATATATATATATATATATATATATATATATATATATATATATATACTGATTTTTGGATGTTATCGTTATTTATTTCAATTTTATATCATTTCAATATACAGTTATTTAATTACGTTTTGTTATATTTTTCTATGAATTTTCTATCAATTGTTATCATATTGTTATAATAATCTGTTATCATCAGCCGCCAATATATCTTGGTTATCATTACTGTTCGTTGTTGAATCCAATAGAATCTTCTTAAAACACACAAGAACACGGGTTCGAACCCCTGGTACACCATGCAAGTGATGCATGAAAGTGACCATGCATGATCCGCATGAAGTTGGACTAATAAATGCTGTGAAGAACGTCCGAAGTCTTGCTCCAAGAAGGGTATTGGGGAGAGAGAAGCGCTGGAAGATTATCAGGAACGATAAGGATGTGGTTGAAAAAGTTATAGAAAGACCTAATACAATGATTGAGGAAATGGGATGGGAAAATTTGGCGAAACGTAGACAAATAGAAAGAATGTGCAATTAGGGGTAAGAATGGAAATGGAAAAAGTTGATAGAGAAGTGGGTAAATATGGATTCATACAAAGAACGACGCGGGAATGGAATGAATTGGAAGAAGATATCAAGAACATAACGAAGATTGGTGATTTAAGAAGAGAGCTAAGAAAAAAATGAAGTATAATTATATCGAGTATGTTTGATTGTAATTTCATTAGGTATAGTAACCTTTACCACCTGTTTTATGAACAATCTGTAATGAATGAATAAAATATGTAAATATGTATATATGTAAGTGTCGAGGTCAATGTATCCTACGTAAATGTTATCTAAACTCATTACAAAGTCGCATGTTTGGTGAAAAGATGAGCTGCCTAGTTGAAGTCTCCACACATTGAAGTGCTGATATGAAAGTCGGGCTGAGAAAATAGGAAGCTTTGAGGTGCATTGTTCTTCGAAGCGCATGCGCCCTTCTTCGGCGATTACGTTACTTTACTTTCAGTTCATTGGTGTGATTTAATTAATGTGTGTAGTAAATTAACATTTAATTTGAATATTAAAAAATTATAATCAAATAAAAATTAGAGAAAGAATATGAAGAGTGTGAAAGATGTACGGAGATTTATAAACATTTCAGAAATAAAAGTAATATACCGTATAGGCCTAATTAGGAATTTATCATAATCTTTAGTATATCGTAAAATTTCTTATTTATGATTAAATCATGATTTATGATAGTTGTTTAATATAATAGTTGAATTATGTATATATGTATAAATGAAAATCATTTTAGTTTCATTAAACTACAATATGGATTGTATTTTTTTAAACTCTTACGAAAACAATTAAATAATAAATATATAAAAATGACAGCTTATAATTTAGTGGTGGTTTTATTTGCAGTGGAAGTATACATATAGTAAAACAGTAAAATTTCATAAAACAGAGACGAGTGCTCGCGTGGCTAGTTCAATGAACCGTCGTTCAGGAGACCGGGGTTCGAATCCTGCCATGATCGACTATCCGGACAGAGCTTTTACGAGGTTTTCCTCTGTTCTTTAGGTTGGTATGAGATGGTTCCTTGGCAACAGGCCACGACCGACTCCTTCCCACTATACAAAAAACACATAATAAAATAATCTTTCGTCTCATCTTCACATCGTCTCATTCATCATTCAACGACGCCAATAGATCCTAAGTCATTAGAGTGTGAAGTTAAAACCCAATATAAATAAATATATGCATCTTTGAGAGGCTCCAACTGCTAGTTAGTGAGGCCACAAGTTAACAAGTTAATTGTAAGTTATTAAATACGTGTTTATAAATAATATTATAAATGTAACAATCATAACATATAATATCAATACTACTAATAACTTGCATACATCGGTAGTTCTAAGCTACCGTTGATATTGAATATTACGGCGCGCGCAGCCAAATTATTCTAAAAGATAACAGTTTTCCTAAAATTGCAATGAAAATACACAATCTCCCCCAAACCATTCCAAACCAAACCATTATAATTTTCTGAGCTCTTCCACTAATGTTTCTTTCTCCGTTCCATTCCACTCGACTCCCGCTCTATTCAAAAATGAATACTTTCCGACATCCTTCTTCGCCATCTCCACTAAAACCTTCCACTTATCCACTACTAGACACGAGTTTTATGTAGACGAAAGATCACACTGGCTGTAGTCTTAATCAATGTGTAACGGAACAATGTAGTCACCGCTAATTGTTGTAATGTGTGAAGATGTAGCTAAAAGGGTATAGTCCTGCGGGCTTCGAGCTCTATCTCTTCAAATAAGAAAGTTTGTGGCGTCGGTCGTATAACAAGCTGAAAATTTGACAGTATTTAGAAATATGATTGATACAACTGCTCTTCAAAATTGTTCGGATTTGCTTCATCGGAACACACTTGAAAAAAATCAGGAACCTGCCATTCGAGGAAAAACTGAAGAAATGTTGAGTTTCGATGAATTTTTCTCCCAAGGATCAATTTTGATCCTAGAACAATGAAACTTTCAGTAAACAGCTCGTCGTTATAAGATGTTCTCATAAAAAATGATGAACAAGTCAATTATATGGATAAAGTTCATGAAATATCCGAAATTCGGTAAGAAAAGATGCAAAATTACACGTTACCGGACTTTGGTTCTTAGCTGTATCTATTAGCGTGAATTTAAAAACGTGAATATAGAATCAACGAATAGCCTCATCTATAGGCTACAACTTTGCCGCTTGAAGACGTGTTTCACGTGAACTTTGTAACACAGTTTTCTACTATTTCTGTGGCGCCGTTTTGCATGTTTTGCAATGCTGTGTACTGGACACTGGCCACTTCGATTGACCGTCTCAGCTGTCCAATAACATCACCGATTGGATGGTTCGAGCCACCAAGATACCTTAACTGAAGTGGGTATCTAATGTCAGGGAAATTGATCGATTAAACTATATTAGTTATGTGGTTGTATGTATGGTTATTTGTTCTGATTATAATGGTAATTTCTTTATGACACCGATGTTTATGAGTTTTACTCATTGGATTATGAAAATAGAATGATATTCTGAAATACGATATGGTTAGAAGGTGAATTTTGCGTATCCAGCAATCGTTCTGTTACGAGATGTTCATCCGATTTCGAGCTGTTACGCCACACACTTGCGGGATCAATCGAGCTCAAAAGCACGAGGACGAATCTCGAGATTTTTTTTCACACATTAGATTCAACCCTTTACTTGACCAATATAATAACTCTTTCAGGTTCGGAATTCGGTGTTGATCAAGTTATAAAAACTTCTAACATTCTCAAATACCCAATAAGACGTAACAAAACAGAATATAGGCCATTGACAATTATATATATACAGTACAACCTTGATAGTACGACGTTCAGGGGCGAGTGCGACAGTTAAATCGTCGTATTATCGCGATCGTCGTTATAAATGAAATATATCCCTTTTTTTTGAATTATAGGAAGATGAAGGATTTAGGAAAATAATTACAATAAGATACTGTATTGTCGTCAACAATTGACATTTATGTTGTAGTCAGTACAGTTATAAATATAACAATAATTATTATTATGTATTAGGTTTGTCGGCGGGTAGGATTTTTCCTACCCGCGGGCTGGAGAGAGGAGAGCGCGTGAGGCGAGTCGTGAGCTTGAGCTTGACTGCATCTTTGCAACGAAGTGTACATATTATTATTGTTTGTCACTTTTTGCAATTAATTCGTCGTAGTAATTGCATTTTTGATACTGTGGGGACCATTTTAATCGTCGTATTATCGCGATCGTCGTTATAATGAGCGTCGTACTAACAAAATAAAATAACATTGAGTCTTATGGGGATTGGCCGGGATTATCTCAAAACGACGTTCTATCGCGATCGTCGTTGTATCGAGCGTCGTACTATCAAGGTTGTACTGTATATATATATATATATATATATATATATATATATATATATATATATATATATATATATATATATATATATATATATATATATATATATATATACATATATATAAATTTATTTAAAATCTAGAAACTGTTTGAAAATTGTGTTTTATTAATCACAATTCAATTAAGTTCAATTTGTGGTGTGATCCACAAGTCTAGAAATGTGTGACTGAACGAGAGATTTCGAAACTTGGAACTGTGTAAGAAGTTCTCCTCTAGCGGAATTGGTATAGGCTCAACGCGTCGTACCGGCAATCTGGAGATCCGGGCTCGACTCACGGGGGAGGTTGTAATTTGAAAAATCATACATTTATAATAACTGACCGGTGGTTCACCAGGAAACTTGCTGAAATCGCGTGTTATTTTATAACTAATGTTCTCGCGGATTGAGTGAAATGTTATATAAACATGTTATATAAACAATATAATGTTATACAAACAACAATAATAATAATAATAAATTTTATTCTCAAACTAATCAAGTACATACATGTACAGTATTCATTGGGATGAATAATATATAAGTTATAAACTCAAGTAAAATTTCAATACTTTTGCAAGAAAATGAAAAAGAAGTCCGCGTAAGAACGTGGTGCTGAGGACAAACATTTGTAAATAAATATGGTAATTTTCCATGATGACAAAGAAAAGGAAAGCTTTAGAAATTGAAAAATCAATATTTAATATACGGTATATATAATTATACGCCAGTTTTCATAAACATTCAACTCAGATGCTGATTATACTATTATAATTGGTAAGCTTGCACTTTGCAACCATGAGCTGAGAATAAAAAATAATAATAATAAAATACCCATCGGAAATATCGAATAATAAATAATAATCGAATAATAAAATACCCATCGTGCTATAGCTTCATTCGGCGCAAATAACCTCGTCGTTGACGCGCCGTAAAACCACACAATTCTGAATTCTACTATAGCTTCATCGGTGAGTTCTGTATCTTGCTCTTCACGAGAACGAGCACGAGCAGGTCCCAACTGAGCCGTCGCGCCACTGGTCTCCTCCCTCGCGGGACCAAATCCAGCACCGTCGCTGAGAAACGATATGCGCCCATTCACACGACTTGCCCAGCTCACTCTAGTAGCCTGCTTCTCATTAGACCCACGATATTCGGCTTTCCGTAGAGCTCCTCCAGCTCCTGGTTGTATCGGATTCGCCACGTCCCCGTTATTACGTCTAGTAGAAGACCGAAGATTTTCATTAGGATTTTCCTTTCGAAGATGATATGTTTATTCAGGTCCTGCTTCCAAACACTCCAGGACTCACAGCCATACACGACACGACTGGCTGGATTAGTGCCATATAGAGCCTGGTTTTGACTTGACGGGATAGGATTCGTGACTTGAGGAGGTGAGTCAGACTGAAGTAGCTGCAGTTGACCGCTTCGCTCGACGCGTCCGCTGTGACTGCCTCTTAATCTCCTCCAAGCCTGGTGGCGAATACTCTGGGTCAACCGTAGCTATTATTTGGAATTCGAACAATTCGCGGGGTTCAACGCAGTTGAGAAGATTGATGAAGTACTCCTTCCAACTCTCTACAACCTCTCGGCCGTTCAAGTTGCATAAAAATGTTCCAATGTAGTAGCTCTAGTAAAAATGAATCGTGTAATTTTTCTTGATCAATTAAATATTTCGGAATTATATACATGGTAAGATTAGTTCATGCTGCAATTTATTGATAGCATCAACTAGCTGATTGGCAGTTAACGTAAATATATAATTAATATGTATCTGTATACACATATTATATATTCCCTAGTTCCCTCTTTTGGGGTATAATTACGGTCCCATTTGGTACCTTGTCTGCTTTGCCACCGCGGAGAATATTCATCATTCTATATTTCGGTTTGCCATCGCAAAGAAGACTTGTTTCTATCCCAAAAGAGAACAAATAGTCAACGGGAGAAATCGAAACAACATTTCACTCAATCCGCGAGAACATTAGTTATAAAATAATACACAATTTCAGCAAGTTTCCTGGTGAACCACCGGTCAGTTATTATAAATGTATGATTTTTCAAATTACAACCTCCCCCGTGAGTCGAGCCCGGATCTCCAGATTGCCGGTACGACGCGTTGAGCCTATACCAATTCCGCTGGAGGAGAACTTCTTACACAGTTCCAAGTTTCGAAATCTCTCGTACAGTCACACATTTCTAGACTTGTGGATCACACCACAAATTGAACTAAATTGAATTGTGATAAATAAACACAATTATCAAACAGTTTCTAGAAGACATGCAATTTTAAATAAATTCATATATATGTATATATATATATATATATATATATATATATATATATATATATATATATATATATATATATATATATATATATATATATATAATTGTCAATGGCCTATATTCTGTTTTGTTACGTCTTATTGGGTATTTGAGAATGTTAGAAGTTTTTATAACTTGATCAACACCGAATTCCGAACCTGAAAGAGTTATTATATTGGTCAAGTAAAGGGTTGAATCTAATGTGTGAAAAAAAATCTCGAGATTCGTCCTCGTGCTTTTGAGCTCGATTGATCCCGCAAGTGTGTGGCGTAACAGCTCGAAATCGGATGAACATCTCGTAACAGAACGATTGCTGGATACGCAAAATTCACCTTCTAACCATATCGTATTTCAGAATATCATTCTATTTTCATAATCCAATGAGTAAAACTCATAAACATCGGTGTCATAAAGAAATTACCATTATAATCAGAACAAATAACCATACATACAACCACATAACTAATATAGTTTAATCGATCAATTTCCCTGACATTAGATACCCACTTCAGTTAAGGTATCTTGGTGGCTCGAACCATCCAATCGGTGATGTTATTGGACAGCTGAGACGGTCAATCGAAGTGGCCAGTGTCCAGTACACAGCATTGCAAAACATGCAAAACGGCGCCACAGAAATAGTAGAAAACTGTGTTACAAAGTTCACGTGAAACACGTCTTCAAGCGGCAAAGTTGTAGCCTATAGATGAGGCTATTCGTTGATTCTATATTCACGTTTTTAAATTCACGCTAATAGATACAGCTAAGAACCAAAGTCCGGTAACGTGTAATTTTGCATCTTTTCTTACCGAATTTCGGATATTTCATGAACTTTATCCATATAATTGACTTGTTCATCATTTTTTATGAGAACATCTTATAACGACGAGCTGTTTACTGAAAGTTTCATTGTTCTAGGATCAAAATTGATCCTTGGGAGAAAATTCATCGAAACTCAACATTTCTTCAGTTTTTCCTCGAATGGCAGGTTCCTGATTTTTTTCAAGTGTGTTCCGATGAAGCAAATCCGAACAATTTTGAAGAGCAGTTGTATCAATCATATTTCTAAATACTGTCAAATTTTCAGCTTGTTATACGACCGACGCCACAGTTTGGCCTAGAACAGCTCAAGCCCGCAGGACTAGTAAGCGGTCATATCCAGTATCGCATCCAATAGTCAAGTTTTCAAATCACTCCATCGCTTCCTTCCTCAATAACTCACGACTTTCACAATTGGAAGTGACAATTGTTGCTGCTGGCAAGCATGTAGTACGTGGATTGTGTATCAGATAACAAATTACCTTTATACCATGAAACTTGTTGATTTTTACTCATTTCGAAAGAGTTATTTGTCTATGTACACAGTCAAGAATGAAAAGTTAAACTTCATAATTTAGCTAACTATGGATTTCTTTGTTGCCCATATCATATTTCGGTATCTTTTATAAGTATATTATATCATACACATTGTTGTAATATAAGTTAGAATATATGGTGTCGTTGGTAAAATCTAAAACTAATTACAGAATGCGTTCTTGGCTTAAAACTATCAACAATAGGTCATTTTTACTCAATGTAATTGTTGTAATTTGCGCGCCCTTCTTTGTTCTTTTCATGAGTTCGTCCGTTTATAACACCAAAATCTTAGCTGCAACCACAGACTGGTGCAACTTTTACTTGCGAGCATTGTTATTCTATTATTGTACATCAAACAAGTGGACTAAACTGATCTTAATGTATAGTGAAATGCGATATAGTAGTTTAGTACGATATTAAAGGTTATTAAATGTAAACGTTACTTCAACAATAGAACAGTTTTTGACAACAATGGTCACGAGCGCCATTTGTTTATTGCTTAAAATATTGAATTAGGTTAACACAAAGCTGTTTTGGACATGATCAAACATGTAGGACATAAAAGTGAGATAGCATACTCAGATAAATAGAATATAGGCCTATCCATTCAATCTCTTCGAGCCAGACGAATTGATTGATAGGCCTAGAAGTAATTGTTTGTTTCCTGACCTGTGTGCCGCGAACAAAATTACAAAACAAACAAGTTACCATGACAACGAACCCCACATTTTTTCGGCATAGGCCGTATGAAAAAAAAAACACATCAAAATGAAGCCCATTTATTTTCGGTATGTGTAATGGAAGTCTTCGCTAAGCTCATCCTATGTGAGAAATATATGGCGTTTGACTGGATCGAGAGTGAGTAAACACAGCTGAGAATGGGAATTGAAAATAATCTCAAACCGCAAAGTCTGATTAAACGCTTAATCACCAATAAATTATTATAATTCAAAACTTTTTCCATATTAATAGCATTGCCACCACAATATACATGCTAGCAATTTGTTATTTGAAATAAGTTCCACGTTGGATTTCATATATATGAATAATCCTGCAAGTCATTCAATTCGTTTATTTACTTTATAATTTGAAACTTCTTTTACGTTACTTTTTATTATTAAATGTGAGAAACATGAATGAAGGTTAGAAATCTTGTTCTGGGGTCATTCAATTAAACAGCATATTATAGTTCATATCGACCTAAATACTTGAGAGAACGTAAGTCATATTTGTAAGGAAAATAATGTGTGAAAATACCTAAAAAAAACGCAGCGACTTCATTATGCTGAGTTTGATTATTGATTGGCTACTGGGCAAACATATGGCATACGCAGCATATGCGCTGTAAAATTAGCGAGATATTTATACGCCATATAATCGAAAACTCTACACAACTTGACACATATAAAATATACTCTATTCGGGAGCATGGTTCTGATTGGTATTTCTATCTATTTGATTAATAAAAAACAAAGCATATATTTTCCTCAAAACAAATCTTGCCAGAAATCTGAAATAATGCATATCATTCACGTGTTCACATTCAGTGAAAATTTGAATCATTTTGGAAAGATTTTATTTCTTCATATTTTCCCACTCAGTCTAATCTTATCAGGAACTTTGTGATGGTGATTCTAGAAAATGGTCCAACCGATTTCGACCCAAAACTTGACAGTTCAAAGTTGGATAAGTCCGCGTGTTGCCGAAAGCTCCAATACTTTTATTGTAACTACAAACAATTATTTATATACAAATTAAACATTGAATGAGATAATCTAAACAGCACAGGAGAGATCTTGGTTAGAGAACGCTTGACGTTAGGCATCCCTCAATACATGTGTGTGTATGAAATTGACGTGGCGGTTTACCATAGTAGTAACATACCAAATCCACCAGTTATACAACCAGTATTAATTACCAGTTAGGGCCTGGCTCATTATGCCACCCCATACAGACAATCACCATACTAATTTTTTATGATTTTCCACGATATATTGGTCATGGTCTCTTTCTTTTTAACAATTTATTCATTCAGTATTTATTCGTTCAACCATTGACTATGTGTTATCGTTCATGGTCCTGTGAATGCCTCCGATTGGAAGATAATATTTTGACTGTTTCAAATACAGAAATCCAATACATTTTATTTGAGATAAGAAGCCCAATGACATCCCTCTTATTGACCGTGCCATCCTATGCCTATTCCCATGACTTTGTACTAAGGAAGTAAACAATCACTCTGTGTATGGCCCTGGTAATTTGTTATAAATATAAATGATACGAAATATGTATTGAATTAAACTATCGACAGCTTTTTGAAATCATCAATCTTTCGCCTAATTCGTTGGCGGGAATACAGGGATGGTCGATTGATTAAAATAATAATGATGATACATTAATAAAGTAAAATAATATTGAAAACCAAAATCATGGCAAATATAATGGATTATAAATTGTGTAGAAGAACAGTGAAAGATTTGCAAGGAAAGTAGATAAAGAAGAAAAATAAAAAAATATAAAAAATATAAAAGATCGATATCGGTGAATGATATATGAGATGATGGATGACAGAGGGTAACCATGAAATACCTCTGTCAGGATGGTCGACCATGGCGGGAATCGAACCCCGGTCTTCTGAATGTCGGTTCGTGATTATTATTTGTTTGCAATAGCCCACGTCTTGAATACGGGACTCGAACTCATGACCTCCGTTTCTTAGCACTGCTTTTCGATATTTGACTGAGTCTAAGTTATGTCTGAGTCTAAGTGAGGCACGTTTAAACTTCAACTTTCATTACGTGTGTAGGCCTATGTCTACTTGACTTGACTAGTGTATTTATTAAGTGATTTATGGTCAGTTTATTACGTCTTCGTTGACTGATTTTATGATATTTGGCAAAAAGGAGATGAAAAGTGAAAAGTAGCCTATGAATAAGAAATAGACAAGTTGTACTTGTACTTAATGGATCAATTATAGGCTGAAAATGGAGAAACATATTAAACTTAGTTGAAGTAAAGAAGAATAACTACTTTTCTGCATAATTTAAAATATTCAAAACACGCGAAAAACAAGTATACTATTAATTTATTGATGTAGGTAGGCTTAAGAAATAGACTAGCTCGCTAGACGAGCACGTGTGTATTTGAAAGTTATAATTAATTTCATTGAATGAAATAGAAAACTAGGTATTGCCAACTGATGCAGTTTTGATTCCAATTTTATAATTAGCCGATCTAATGGAATATAATTTCTTATGAGCGAAAATTTTCAGTGTTTTCTGTGATTTTTTTTGCAGCTTTTCGATTTCGTATTACATAATTTACACATCAATTTAAATAATTTATAACATAAAACCCTTGTGGACAGGTATAATGAGCTCTTTGGACAGACATCTGGTTTTTGCCTCTTTGGTTACAATTGGTTTGAACCAAGTATGATAGTAACGAAGTAATGATAGGTGAAAGGATGTTTACAAGACCCATGCCTTATGCGGGACTCGAACCCACGCCCAACGGTGACTTCAGTCTCTGAAGCGTGCCTCAGCTGACTGAGTTAACGAGGGTGGCACTATGTTTAATATATTATAAGATATTGACACACTGTCAGAGTGAGTAAAAGGACAGATAATGTGAGTTTAAATCTTGGTGATCTGCCCTCAACCCTGTAGATAAGGATAAGGAAAATAGTAAAATGGCCAGATTGCAATTCAGCCGATCTGGGTCCCTGGAAGACAGTATAACACACAGCAATTGCATGTGCGTTGAATTCTTCTTTGAAGCTTCTATTGGTAACTTGCAGTTGTAAATAGCAGATCATTGATGTTCTCTCTAGTATAAAATTGATGACATTTTATTTTAAATTATTACCATTATCAATACATAAGTAATGAAGTGCCACACTACACCTCATTGTATATTTACATAGTAGGAGAGGCCAAGGCTTACATAAAAACAGATAGAATACTTTCCAATCCTGTTTATCATCAAAGGCTCCTCATTGAAATAAACATATACAGTGGAACCTTGATGCAACATTCCCAGACCCATAATTAATTTTTCAACACCCTCCTCCCATACAATGAATGAAAATTTTTATTTTATGGATTGGTTTTTATTACTGGTTCCTTGAAAAACAGAAGTTTCACTGGTACAATGAAACCTGCAGTACTAAATTTGATTTAATACATTTAGTTTGCTCGTACATCAAAACACTAGTGAGCACTGGCAATGAAAATCGAATATGTATCATCATCCACAAGTCATGGAAGTGTTTTAATAATACATAAATAAATGTGTAATTAAAATTAAGTTTACTCTAACTTTTCTGAAGTTTAAGAAAACCAGATGTATTCGAAAAATATTTAGCATTCGCTTCGTTAACTTTCTTCTCGGCTGCTTGCGGATTGACAATTTCCAGCCCCTGCAACGGCGTGAACGCAACGCTGGACGACGTTCCGGACACTTGTTTCTTGACGGTTGTACTCCCTCCCCACACCTGTTGTTGTTTCTGCAAGTTCTTCTGCAACGTCTTCGAGATTCGAACTTTCGTCTTCTCGTCGATCTGCGGCAGACGAATACGTCCGGTACCGGCTTTACCGATCGTACCTCGCGTATAACCCAGATCTTCTTGATACGCATCGTCTTCGATATCGGCAAAGTTGAGACGATTCGCTTGTTTTCTGAATTCAGTCATTGCGTATCTCTCTTTCATTTTCCTGACTCGTTTACCGCCGCGCTTCTTACGTCCTGAATCGATTGGCTTCGGTAGCGGTTTGATCGATTTAACTGGCGGTGGTTCGGTCAACTTGTCGAATTTCTTTTCGATCTCGTCTCTCAACATCTGGCCGATGTGCCCGTCCGTACTCTCGTGGCAAGCATCTACGCGGGCGGCCAACGTACTCTTGGTGGAAACTAGACGGGCTGCTTTTCGACGCAAGTCCTACAACAAAATAACATTGGGTTTTGTAATTATACGTACAGTCAGTCATGAGGATGTAATTAAATTCTAACAAAATTGTATTTTTTTAATGTAAACTTATTGGATATTGCAGGCCTTTGTCTTGGTTTTTGTATTTCAAGTTGAGGAGAAAATATGAGAAATAATTCACAAATTTATTGTTTGCAACTCAAATGGGTGGAGTGAATGGGATGAATGGGAGGTCCTGTCACAGTCAGTTAGCTTAGGCACTGTGGGTTTGAGATCCGCATGAGGCAGGTAAAGGACAGTAGGCCAAAAGATTACAGTATGAAATCCTCAGAGACAATCCACTGAGATGGGCCAACTAATTACAGTGCTAAGGTCTCCATTATTTTGCAAGCAAGTGTGCATGTACGTATTCCTTTACTTACTGGAGGAGTGTCTTGTACGATGTCGGAATAGTAGATGAATCCTGTGTGGGGTAGCATAGTGACTTGCGAGAATCCAGAAAGTGTCTTTTTCTGCTGACCAAGAACGAGGACGTTGCACGCTGGCATCTTGGATAATTTTGTTAATCCTCCAGCAACACCCATGACTTTTGCTGCAGTTGAAGCACCGACAATAATGGAAAGGTTTGGCGCTATAAATGCCATTCTGCTCTCAACGTAGTCATAAATCTTTTGTTTACAGTTGTTTATTTCGATTGCCATATCACATGCTTCACATATATCTTCCTTCTCGGCATCGCTCAACATCTGCCCTTGAGTAGTTGATGCTGTTACCGAGACTACCATTATAGTAGCTTGAGTCAGGATTTGCTGTAAAGCTTCATTATTCTTGGCCTTGTCAAGATCATTGCCCAATTCCTTAACTGTCATGACATATTCTAGAGGACCAACAACTAGAGATTCAAGCTCGGGAAATCGCTTTGAATATTTATCTCGTACAAATCGATGAATAGTGGCAACCTCACTATCTATATCAACAGCTATATTATTAGCTTCCACAATCAGCTGATACTCAGGATCTGACTCAACAGGTCCAACAATGTCTTCCGACTTACGCAGCTTATTCCGATACTCGTCAATTTGACCCATAATTTTCTTCATACGTTCGGAATCATATAGTTTAGCAATCTCTCGAATCGAGGTATTTTTTAGGTCAACTTCCATCGGAGTATGCCTAGCTAATGAACGGGGTTTTAGGAATTGATGAGGTTTGACTGACCCCATTCTTTCTGGTTCAATCAAACCAGCACTCACACTAGGCCTAGGTGTTATATTTCCAGTGTTTTCTGTGAATTGATCATCTGTTTGATCCAATTCCTCTAAATCATTCAGAAGTTCATCTGCTAGAGACATTTTACTTTTCACTCGTGATAAGGTTTTATTTGAAGTAAAATGTTACAGACTTATGTAATATAAATAACGTAACTTCAAATTGATAGGTTAGAACTAGGTTAGAATCACCAAATAATTATAGAAATGTCACAAACCGGCCGCCAGCGAACGTTCACTTGACGTTAGATGTTAGATGGCGGTGGGCGGTAGCTCTGAAGACAGTTTACAACTTCCCGCTAGAGTGATCTACTGAGCCGTGTACTAGCGATACCTATTAGCGAGACTACCCTGCTTTAAGACCTTCTAAGGTTATTGAACTCGGCCCATGTGTCAAGATTTTGGAATTTTTGTATAATATTTGAAAATGATAAATAAAATAGAGTTGTATAGCTTCTAAGGAATAATGAATCCGCTTTTTTTTTTTACGATTATTAATATTACAACACGCGCATAATAGTTGAAACTTAGCTTCCGGTATTCAGGAAGTTGTTATTTGGCGCAATTTTGCCCCCCCTGCGGCCTGCAGACCGAATGATTTTGCAGATGGCGTTTACATTCAATGCATCAATTTTTTGGCGGACACGTGGTGAGTAAATTTCTTTCGATAATAATGTAATTAGGGCTTTACAAATTCTGCATAGACTCAACTCATTGTACACCTTTTATATTAATCTTCAAACTATAGTAAAATAATGATCAGTTGGGCTTTAGTCGCTTTTTAACATGTATTTTAGTTTGAAAGGAGCCTCAGTCAGCGTGTGGTTTGCAGCCTGGATCTGGAACTAGGGTCGTCGAGGTGGTACTGTGGGCCCAGTAACTTGTGCAAATATTTACATGTTTTCTCATTTTCTTTCAGTATTAGCATCATCAGCCACCTTGGTAAAGCGTAGGTCTTTCAGTAAGAATTACTTCATTAATATAAGTGTAAAATCAAAGTTAAAACTGAACTTATTTTGTGGTCAGGGAAGTGCGTGTGATCATTCTAACCTCACTTTTTTGAATCGATTTTTTTCTATCCTATTAAAACCAGGTTGTCTATTTTCGTCTGATGTGAAAATGCTTGATTCTGATAAAGCAGTAAGTAAAAGTGATATTGACATGGAAGACAAAAAGGAAAATACTTCAACTGGTAAAAAGTTCATCAGTGTGGGAACTCAACGCAGCACTACATTTACCCATGAAGATGAAATCTCAATTGTTGTGCTGAAAGAAACCAATTCGGATGAGGAGGACTTGGACGCTCCAGTAAAACCTGAGGACTCTGCTGATTTGGTAAGTGTGTGTTACATGTTATGTGGAGGCCTAAATCAAGTTTGGGCCTAGTATAAATTTGTGCTGCTTGGCGACTCATCAAGGTTGCTTTAGGCCTATGTGGTTTTCCCAGGGAACATATTCAGCAAACCATTATTGTCTTATATCCATTTTATAAGCTCTACTTGCCATTTTCTAAAATAGCCCAGATGTAGTTTCTCTAGGCATGGTCTTCAGTCTTCGGCCTAGTAGGACGCAGGTTTAATTTGTATGGTCGATATATATAATTAAGCAAAAATAGTTGGCATAGTAGGCCTACTGTACTCGTTCACCCAAACAACAAAGTTTGTTCCCTATGCGGAACTAACCAGAAGACGAAATTATCTTGCTATCGATGCACCTGTGAAACTTGATATTCATAACAAATTTTTATAATGATTCATCCAGTTTGTATCAGCAATTTTCAGTGGGTCTTCATTAAAACATGTTTGAGCATTAATTGCCTTTGTCAGTGGTTCTGGGATTTATCAATTGTATTGTAGGCTTCATTGAAAATATTTCCAAATAATAATGAATTAATCACCAAATTAAGCCAGTAGTTCTCGACTGGTTGATCGCGAAGCGTTTGTGAATTTCTCGCGATTTTCAGCTTTGAAATATCCCTCGAAACAAATTATTGTATTGTGTTACTACTTCACACGTGATGATTCGAGAATTGCTTTGGTCAAAGATAAAACCAGCAGCTTACCTCGTTTGGTTTTTAAATTGTGTACAACAATCACACTACCAGACTCTAGGTTATATGGGGCAGGTGATATTGAAATTTATCGACATGTTGCAAAGTGAATACTGAATAGCCGGTGCCCATAGCGGGATGTCATTGTAATAAGCAATGAATGTATATTACCTTCAGATGCCAGTAGGAAATGGAAGCCACTATTTCCAAAACTTCTTGCTAAGAAATGTGAATCTGTATAGGCCTACTGAGAGTTATCAAGTAACTGAGATCTGTTGAACGCAGTTGATTTGTAGTACTGCCGGTTGTGTTTGCGTCTATATATTTGACACTGTATAACCGTGTCGTCGATGCACAAGCGTGTATTATTTGCCTAATCATTTGATGACGCGGCGGCGATTGGGGTTTTGGTGGTAGTCGATGAAAACTGTATCAGGGCCCAATCTGTAAATTAATTATTGAGATCTGAGAAATTTACGTGTGACCCATACAGCAAGCCTGACCTATATTCTCACTTGGATTTATTTTCTGAGTAGGCCTATATTCTAAATGCAATACTTATTTACACGTCGACATTTTCTCGCATGACATGACTAACATTCATTACAAAAGTGTACACTTGTGGACACATTAAATCAAAAATGTCCATCTAAATAAAATCTATATAGGCCTACATTTAGGCCTAACTGCTAATTTTCTCACAATTTTTGCGTGGAGTGCGTATGCACATTCTCATCTGGTATTCAACTATTGTATTTTGAGTGCCAGTAATTTTTTGGAACAAGATTACGGATTAGAACCACACCTTTCAGAAGAGTCATCGATCTTCTCTAAAATTCCCGAAATTTTACAGAACTATTCATTTGATAGACGACCAACTTCTTTCTTGAATGCAACAAGTATACTGTGCATGGCTGAGCCAACCGGGCGCTAGGAGGTTTTATGGAACATTCTTTATTTTTATTGTTTTCAACGAATCACTGTAGGCTACTGATGACGAAGATCTATTGGCGTCCGTGAATGAGATGATTGGAAGAGTAGATGCAAGGTTACTTTATTATGTGTTTTCGGATAGTGGGAATGAGTCGGTTGTGGCCGGTTTTTGAGGAACTATCCCGGTATCAAAACTGATTGACAACGCGGGAAACCACAAAGAACGTTCGATGGGATGGTCGACCATGACGGGAATCGTACCCTGGTCTCCTGAATGACAATTCAGTGTGCTATCCACTTCCACTTGTCCCAGTTTTACAATATTTTCTTATCGATTCAGGCGCAAAATGACCTCGGTGTCGACGCGCCTCTAAACCCAACATTCATTCATTCATTCTTATCGATTTACTCATTTCAAGATATGGGCCTAACAAATTTTTTTAATCAATGTTCAAAGTTCGAACTATTCCCCAACAATCTTACTAATTCATTTTTAGATTTAATTGGGGAACAGTGATTGTATATCAACATTCCAATGTTGATTCTAATAACTATGGAAAAAAATTGAATTTAAAATATCATTTATCCTAATCTTGAAAAATAATTTCAACACTCCATGAATTCGTGTCCAGATGCTGACTTGTATAATCTCTAGAATTACTTATTAACCTCATTACCATGCATGCCTCGACCAGGGGCTCATTAGTACACGATAATTCAGATCAACACTGATAACAGAGGTGATGAAAGACCAAGTAACGGAGACCTAGCTAAATCATTACGCGAGATATCTGCCAAGTTATTATAAGTTATAATAGTTATCTTCTGTGATAGAATGACATACGTTCTTGCTGCCGGAAAGTACGTTGTGTTAATAGTGGCTGTAGCTTCATGTGGTAATGAGTCTTCCAAGGCTGGTAGATAACATTGGTTTATTTCATATGTGGTTTTATTCGTGCGAGATGAAGGCGCGAATCACCCGTGTGCTAGTGGTGTGGGATAGGGGAGACGGGCGTTCGTAACCTTCATCTGTTATGAATACAAGTATCCAAGAATTGCAGACCGAAAGTATTGGTCGTCAATGTTAATGAATAGGCACAACAGTGAAAGAGACGGCAGTCCTTTGGATCTTCATTTCGCCTCATACTGTACACACTTCGAATACGTTTCAAGATTTAAAATAGTCATTTTACAAAAAAAACTAATCTTCATTATTAATACAAAGATAATTCTTTTCTCATAAATTCTCTCTTATCGCATTAAATTAGTAGGGTGCAAGAATGTTCTACGTAAATCCACTGAAGGAGGTTCCGATCGACCGTCTCCCTTATAACACACCACTAGCGGCCGGGTGTCTCGCGCCGTCATCTTCGCGTGTCAACTCGTGTAGTTACGATTCAGGCTCGATCGACCGTCTCCCGTATAACACACCACTAGCGGCCGGGTGTCTCGCGCCGTCATGTACGCGTGTCAACTCGTGTAGTTACGATTCAGGCTCGATCGACCGTCTCCCTCATATCACACCACTAGCAGCCGGGTGTCTCGCGCCGTCATGTACGCGTGTCAGTTGGTGTAATTACACAATTCAGTTCCCATGCTATTGTGGCGGGTCTCACAACACGTCTCTGTGTCAGCCAGGTGACACCCGTGACGTCATAGTTGCTCTCTTATCACGCTTTCTTCGGAACTGAAACAAAGCCCCCTCGGTTCGCTTTATTACCTCAGACGTCACCGTTGTGCGTGGGTTCGAATCCCGCATAAGGCATGGGGTTTTGTGAACGTCCTTTCACGTATCATCACTTGATCTTTCCATAATCACCTGCTCATTCGTACCCCCGTATAACCCAGCTGTTGGTGGGGTCGTTAAGCAAACAATCAAGATCAGTGAACTAGACATAACGAAAAATTATTTCAACCCAAGAATAACACAGCTATACAAAGTAGACGGTCGACTTCCAACAACGTAACTGTAAACATTTCGATGTCTAGGCCTACATGAAATCTCGCTGTACAAACATTGCACACTCTTGAAATATGCAGTTAGTGGTTTTTCTCATCTTGAAAGGTTATTATACCCCAAAATACCACAGCTATAATACCAATATAATGGTATAATACTTGTGTTTGTTATGTTGGTAAACGACCTTCTCTTGCGGAAGTTGGTTTTATATTTCTCAACATGTCCGTGTTTTATATATCTCCGTTGTGGGTGTTTGCCCCCCCCTGGGTTTCTTTCTGCTCTCGATCTGGGGGGGGGGGCATCTCGCGGATAATTCGGTTTAGCTCCAGATTTATGTGGCGCTTGAGTGCATCAGCGACCCACCACTGTGACCTAGAACAACGACAACGACATACTTATTTATTTATTCATGTGTATAGGTCTATATTGAACTACGGAGAGGTCCTGGGTTCAAGTTCCGGAGTAGTCACATTTGTAAGATTTGACAAAACGTTCATATACCGGTATATATATATATATATATATAAATATATATATATATATATATATATATATATATATATATATATATATATATATATATATATATATATATTTGAATAGTTATTCAATAAATTCAATAAATAATCCCCTGATGATAACATGTCAAAACATGTTGCAACGTTCGGAAAATAGTTTTAACCGTTTTTCTAATAATTGTAACACACATGGTATTCCCGAAAATATTAATTCAAATATATATATATATATATATATATATATATATATATATATATATATAGTTCGATAAATAATCCCCTGATGATGACATGTCAAAACATGTTGCAACGTTGGGAAAATAGTTTTAACCGTTTTTCTAATAATTGTAACACACATGGTATTCCCGAAAATATTAATTCAAATATATATATATATATATATATATATATATATATATATATATATATATATATATATATATGTATATATATATATATATTACATGTGTGTATACAGCTGCCTATCGCGCTATCATTCTGTCACCACATGCTCATATAGTTGCGCGCGCAGCCCTAACTAACCTAAATAACCCAATCTATCTAATTGACGAACCTAACCTATCCTAACTGTCCTAAACTAACCGCACAAACATGGTACACCAATTCAATCTGAACTAAAACTAAACTAAACCCTACTTGGTATCGAACCAGCGAACTGGTGTCGCGACATCGCATGTCAAACATGTATGTAAGATTGTGCGAAGGTCGCCTTTATCTCGGTACACACGGGCCGGAAACTGATCTATGAATGAATACATGGCGCGAGTACTCGATAAGTACGCCGGATCTCGCACAGTGGTTCCAGGGGATTTACTACCGACGTGTGAGGAGCTCGGGAGCAGCAATTAAAGGGCGTCATTGCCGTGGAAGTAGATTTTATTGACTTAAGTGAAAACTGGAAATCATCTCAATTTCAGGTATAATTCATGTATTTGTCCTCTAGGACACAAATCTATCAGTACTAGACATTATTATTAGTAGACATTACTCATTTCTGTTTCTATACACTAGGCAAACGCAGGATGTGCGTTGTACGATGAGCGAGTTTCATGTCGATCGGTCAAACCATGCGACCTGTGCAGTGTTTACAAAAAAAAAAGAAAATAAAAAAACGCACAGTCAAAGTTCCGTAAGAGTTCAGTGAAAATCTTCGCTACGCTCATCTAATGACCGGTAATGCCTACGTGACGTCATGACTCATGGTCTCTGGGATACCTAAAAATTGATTTTAATTTCGGTAATTAAAATGATGAAGTACCTACGAAAGAGAAAAGGTGTCTACCAACATAACATTCATTATTATGTTTGCGTAGCTGTAGTATCTGTGAGTTCTCAAGATTCTTCAGGACGAGGTTTACGACAAGACCGCAGCTACATCTTTCAAAAGCGTTACATTCTTATAGTTACAGTGAGATTGTGTATATATGAGATACATTTTACAGTTTTCAAGTTGGTAGTTTTTGAATAACCTTGATATTTCGTGGATATACAAGTATGTAGGTCTATTTATTCTGTTGGCTTTATCATCAGTTTTCGAAGTGATGACAAAAAATGGCACAGGAAGCAGATTTTTTCTGTTGGTAACAATTAATGTACTCTTTTGCGATTATGTTTGTGCTTGCGACAATCTGTCTGCATGCATCAGTGTCGGTGGTTATCTTGGCAGGCGAACATTTTACCGTTTTGGAAATGATTACTGGTTATTATTACCAGTTAATTCTATTTTTTATTACTAGAAAAACGCCATATGCGTTGTTAGACGAGCGGATATTAATAGTATGGGTAGTAATGGTTAAGAACTGCTTCGAGTGGTACCAATTTAGCACATTTTATTTGTTTTCTTCAAAATGGCTGACCCGATCAAGCTGAAATTTTTTAGAAATGTGTATCAAAATGTAAGTCAACTTTACTCAAAATTTCATGTTTTTGGAAAATAAAAATATTTTCTTTTTTTTCTGCCATGTTATTCTTATGAGTATTTTTGAAATTTCTAAAATTCATAAAAAAAAAGTTACCACCCAATAATGCCACAAAACTATACAGATCAAAGTTAGATTAGGGACCGTATTGAACAAAAGTTTGAAGTTGATAGCTGTAGCCGTCTTGACATGTGGAGAACCGACAAAAAACATGAAAAAAAAAAAAAAAACGAACACCAATTTTTTTCAGTATGTCAAATTGAATCCTCGCTAAAGCTCGTCTAATAAATATGTGCACATTGTAGTTTGGCATTAACCTAAAATTTGCTACGCTACATTTTTTGTATCTTTCTAATTTCGTTACTCTTTCTCACTCGCGTGTCTCTCTAATCCTGATGGAACGCATCCATGTTTGTATTACCAGCAGACTAGAACTGGCCGTGTTTCGCGCCCAAATGATTAATACTGGCACTGGAAGAGAATAGACTCGCGACTCGGGGAGATAATAATAGAGATATTTATTTTCGTTCGGGGAATAACGATAGTTAGGCGATGGATCGTTAGGGTGCGCGGGCGACGACAGACGGCGAGTAATGCGGGCTGGCATAACCGGTGATTTGCAGGCGTGCTGTATTTCCGTCTGCACTTCACTTTTTTATATTTCATTTCGGGTTTAACAACGCTCTGTAATGATAACTAAGATGTATTGGCGTCGGGAGAATGATTGATGAGGTTAAAGTTTCTCAGGTAGTGGTAAGGAAACGGCCGTGGCTTATATTGTAGGAACCATCCCGGCTTCAGCGTGGACTACAGAGGGAAACCACGAAAAACTGATATACAAATGTTCATACATAGATGGTGGTAGGAGTCGAACCCCGGCCCGAATACACCTGTTATCTGAGGGGTTAACAACTCCTGAAATCAGGTGTACACTTGCCTTGAAATCATCTGAAATCACCTGAAATTACTTGAAATCATCTGAAATCAGGTGTACACCAAATTTTCGAGTTGTAACCCCCTCGCTGTTATCTATCAACTCCGTCAGTATCTGCACACAGATTGATTGTACTGGATCTCGATTATAGCTGTCAATCCGACACACCGAACAATCTGTTTAACGACATCACACCCATATAACTGGATCCCACTGTGTTATTGCGTTCACCAGCGATGTCATAATTGCAATTTGCATTCATGACGTCATTGAAGCTTCGCTAAACACTTCGATTGTCGTATAAATCAACATCACCTCGTGGGAATCGATTGATGAGGGGGAGGGGGGGAACACGTTTTTGTGCATTAGCCAATTAGCGTACGCTGCAGGAAATTAGTGCGAACGAATTTACGTGCACAGTGACAGAAAATCATTGTTGTGTATGTCTGTCTCTCTCTTTCTCGTTTCCTCTCTCTTTCTCTATCTCCTCTCTCCTCTCTCTCATTCACATTCTCTCTTGTCTCTCTCCTCTCTTTCTCTCTCTCTTTCTCCATCTCTCCCCTCTCTCTTGTCTCTCTCCTCTCTCTCTTGTCTCTCCCCTCTCTCTCTCTTGTCTCTCCCCTCTCTTTCTCCATCATTCTCCTCTCTCTCTTTCTCTCTCCTCTCATTCTCCTCTCTCTCTTTCTCTCTCCTCTCTCTCTCTCTAATCGTCGTACTCACGAAAGAAATAGTTACCGGTATAACTATTCATTCTAATCTCAGTTCAGTCCTTTCGATTGTAAGTCGAATATGGATAAGTGGACTTTCACTTATCATCACTTCATAATTTCATCGTCACCTGCTCATTCGTACCCCCGTATAACCTAGCTGTTGGTGGGGTCGGTAACCAAACAGTAAGGTCGACTACGTCATGGCACGTCACGCTATCACAGCATGTCATAACAATCAGAATGGTTGGACCCTGGTTTATCCGAACCAAGATGGATGACGCTTTCATAAGTCGGTTTATCTGACACGGGATTCCTCTCGGATTTAATTCCGTCACAAGTATGAAAACAGCACTCGAAACCACAGAAACAGAACTAGTCATATGGTAATGTCGTCGGATTTGCATGCATTATTTCGTGTCGTGTTATTATTACTCGTTGAGATGGCTTGGTTGTGGCTTTCTGTGGAGACGCTGATGCATGTTTTGATTACACACGACTTCGAGCAATGCACTCAATTTTGCAGCGTTTATTCTCTTTTCTCTTACTGCACGAATTCATCTCTTTTTTGCGTGGGTTTACTTATGTTATATATTGCACTTATTTATATTAATAATATATATGAGATAAGTATAAGGTGAGATTATGATAGAAAGATATAAGATATAGTGAGTATTATTGGTGTCGATATAACTGAAGATGATTAGATGATTATAATGATAGATATGATTGAATCGAACATCTCGGAAATAAATTTAATGAATATTGAAATAAAAGATAGCATATGAATAGTGTATTTGATATGATAGTCGTGTAGATATATGTATGTATTATGTTTTGTATATAGTATATTTTTGTTTACGATTAATATATTGATAATAATCAGTATTATATAGATATTGATATGTAGATATGATAGATTAATGATATATATATAGATAGATGATATTGAATAGTAGATATTGATAAGGATAGATATGATAGATAGATAGATTAATGATAGATATGATAATGATAGTATGATATGATAGAGAATTGATAGATAGATAGATAGATATGATAGATAATATGATAGATAGATAGATATTGATGATAATATGTGATATGATAGATAGATAGATATTATGAGATAAGAAGATATGATACAGATATATGTATAATAGATGATTATGATAGATAGATAGTTGATAGATAGATAGATAATATGATATGATAGATAGATATTGATTAGATAGATTAGTAGATATATGATAGATAGATAATATGATAATAGATAGATCTATGGTAGTGATAGATATAATAGTAGATAGATATTGATATGATATTGATATAGATATTGATGATAGATATTGATGATAGATATTGATAGAATAGATAGATATGATAATATTAATAATGATAGATAGATAGATAGATAGAAGTATTGATAATAGATATTAGATAGATAGATAGATAGATATGATAGATAGAGTATTGTATGATGATAGATATTGATAGATAGATAGATATAGATAGATAGATAGATAGATATGATGATAGAAGATAGATATATTGATAGATAGATAGATATGATTGTAATAGATATTGAATAGAATAGATATTGATAGATAGATAGATATTGATAGATAGATGATAGATAGATATTGATAGATAGATAGATATAATGATAGATAGATATGATGATAATAGATAGATAGATAATAGATATATGATAGATAGATATTGATAGATAGATAGATATTGATAGATAGATAGATATATAGGATAGATATGATTGATGTAATAGGATAAGATAGATATTGATAGATAGATAGATAGATATTGATAGATAGATTGATTGATAGTATGATAGATATAGTGATAGATAGTGATAGATATTGATAGTGATATAGATAGATAGATATGATAGTAGTAGATATTGATAGAGTAGATAGATATTGATAGGAGTAGAATATGATAGATATTGATAATAGATGATAGATATTGATAGATATAGATAGATATTGATATATGATAGATAGATATGTGATAGATAGATAGATATGATGAATATTGTAGTGATATAGATATGTAGATATTGATAGATAGATAGAGTATTGATAGATAATATGATAATAGATATAGATAGATAGATATAGATAGATAGATAGATAGATGATTAGATAGATAGATATTGATAGTAAAGATAGATAGATTATGATAGATAGATATATGATTGATAGATAGATATATGATAGTAGATAGATAGATGAGATAGATTAGATAGATGATGAGATATTGATAGAATAGATAGATATTGATAGATAGATAGATATTGATAGATAGATATTGATAGATAGATAGATAGATAGATATTGATAGATATAGATAGATAGATAGATATTGATAGATAGATATAGATAGATAGATATTGATAGATAGATAGATATTGATAGATAGATAGATATAGATAGATAGATATTGATAGATAGATATTGATAGATAGATAGATAGATAGATAGATATTGATAGATAGATATTGATAGATAGATATTGATAGATAGATAGATAGATATTGATAGATTGATATTGATAGATAGATAGATAGATAGATAGATAGATATTGATAGATAGATATTGATAGATAGATATTGATAGATAGATAGATATAGATAGATAGATAGATAGATAGATATAGATAGATAGATAGATATAGATAGATAGATAGATATAGATAGATAGATAGATATAGATAGATAGATAGATATAGATAGATAGATAGATAGATATAGATAGATAGATAGATATAGATAGATAGATAGATATTGATAGGTAGATAGATATAGATAGGTAGATAGATATTGATAGATAGATAGATATTGATTGATAGATAGATATTGATAGATAGATATTGATAGATAGATAGATATAGATAGATATTGATAGATAGATAGATAGATATTGATAGATAGATAGATGGATAGATATTGATAGATAGATAGATATTGATAGATAGATATTGATAGATATAGATAGATATAGATAGATAGATAGATAGATATTGATAGATAGATAGATATAGATAGATAGATAGATATTGATAGGTAGATAGATATTGATAGGTAGATAGATATTGATAGATAGATAGATATTGATAGATAGATAGATATTGATAGATAGATATTGATAGATAGATATTGATAGATAGATATTGATAGATAGATAGATATAGATAGATATAGATAGATAGATAGATATAGATAGATAGATATAGATAGATAGATAGATATAGATAGATAGATAGATATAGATAGATAGATATAGATAGATAGATATAGATAGATAGATATAGATAGATAGATAGATATAGATAGATAGATAGATATTGATAGATAGATAGATAGATAGATAGATAGATAGATAGATAGATATTGATAGATAGATAGATATTGATAGATAGATAGATATTGATAGATAGATATTGATAGATAGATAGATAGATAGATAGATATTGATATATAGCCAAAACATTGTATCATTTTTTCGAGTTTCCTTCTATATTCAACAACTAAGTTGTTGGCATGGCCCGTTCTTACGTCTCGCCGTTCGTCTTGTTTGCGCAACACCTTGGGGGTTCTTGTTTATCGGCGTCGCCCGACCTGTTGTCAGCGGTGCCCCGGCATGAGCGCTCGACCTGCTGCACTCGCCGGTACGCGGGGTCGTCGAGGCGGCCGGATCGTGTGCAGTCGAATTAATGTGACGCGACTCCTGATTGGCTGGCTGGATAAACACGTCGGTCGTGGTTAGGTGGAGACGAGTAGGCCTATAAGAATTGGCTCTTTTGTTACTGATTGGTTGATTGCAAAATAGTCATGTTGTGACGCGCCTCCGATTTCCCCCCCCCCTTTCCCTTTCGCGACATTCTTTGTGGTTGTAGATATTCTAATTTTACGTCACAAAATTGAAGAATTTTTTCATGTCTTTGAACCAATTCTCTAGATATTAGTAACTAATTCCCTAGATATTAGTTCAAAGTTCGTAAATTCAACAGCCTCTGAAAGTATATTATGAAAGTAACAGTTATTTTTTCACTTTTAATTGAATTTGTAGGCCCTACAAATAACAATTTTCAGAAATGTTCTATTCAATTCTTTTTTTTCAAATTAATCGATGTAATTCATAGGCCTACTGTAGAGAATCAACGTCGACCCAACATTCATTCATGAAGTAAAGCATGCGTGTTGGGAATAATTTTCAAATATTTTACTACACAACTGATGTAGGCCTACGTTATCGCCGGATATCGACCTGGTTTCGATCTCGGGTCGTTTAGTCTGATATTTCTGAGTGGCACAAGTCACCCCCCCCCCCCCCCCCCTCATCTCGAGGCGAACGACAGTTTCCTTCCCCCTTCACATCTCGCGATAACGACGGCTAATAGACTGGAATTATCTGTAATTTTCCTACCCTCTATATACTTTCAGGGTACGTAAATGCCTGATCGTTTAATCAATTCTTCAGTGGAACCTCACTTTCGAGTTCCTTCGACTTGACTCTTCGTTTAGTTGAACCGTAGAGCAAAGAGTTGGGGAAGAACTTTGTAGCTTCTGCGTGAATTAGCCCCTTCCCCTCCCCCTAACCACCCTGATCAAATGACGCGAGCGCCTTGGCAGCTGAGCTAAATGTGCCGGTACTGACGTCATTGCTGCCATACCGACGAATTTCATAAGAAGAATGTCTCATGAATACTTATATCTATTTATATAATTTACCCACAACTGTTGATAGCGAGGGGTTTACAACTCGAAAATTTGGTGTACACCTGATTTCAAGTGATTTCAAGATTTCATGTGAGGGATTTCATGTGTTTCCAGGGATTCAAGTGTTTTCAGGGATCTCAAGTCATTTCAGGTGATTTCAGGTGATTTCAGGGATTTCAATGGGATTTCATGGCAAGTGTACACCTGATTTCAGGATTTGTTAACCCCTCGGTAGTAGATACCAATCAATATTAAAAAAGTTAGTTGTGCAAATGATGAAAAGAAACGTTCTAATAATAATTCCACTTTCATCGTGTGGAGGCAAATTGATAGTAAACAATTAATTCGCCTGGAGACAATGTACAATGGCGGACACATAAAGTGATCGATCAAGCTATATATTGAAATGTATCCCCGAATAATTAACTCATATTATTCGCACAGAAACGAGATGACAATGTTAATACGCACTTCACGCATTGTCTGTGAAAACATTAGCGGTTAAATATGCTTGGATGATATCTAAATTCAAATTCCAATTTCAAAAAAATCATTTTTTTTGACCACAAGTGTTTATTGACGTGACATTGAAACTTTGAGTTTTTAGTATTTCCATAACTGTTTGAAAAATTTGAATTCGAACAATAGTTAACGTTCTTAAATCTATTTAAACATTGATTGCATTGATTTGATTGGTCGTGATCACTATCGTCATAGCTCTAGTCCAGGCTCTAGAACCCGGCGCCTCCACCGATATGTTCTGCACGCGATTCGAGTGTCACTTTATCCGATGTTTTCAGCTTATCAACATCGATATATTTCTATTTGTTCCTAATTAAGGCTACAGGTGAAAAAAACGGTTCAACAGCGAGACTCCTTGGTTATTACAAGACTTCGTGGGTTTGTCACCATAAATATTTATATAATACTATTTTAAATTAATAGTGACATTTTACGCCGAGACTACATTGTCCATGACTATACGTAGCAAGTATTTTCCATTTGTATTTCCATTTTAATAGGTCATGAATAAATTTGTTGATCGAATTTATAGGTCACTAACATATTTCAAATGTAATCAGGAACTGATGATTTTTTTTGTGTGACATTCGAAATTGGAACAAAACTGTTGTATAGCCAATTTATGAAACCATTTGGATATAATTTCATCACAATACGAATTGAAATGAAAAAATCACTTGCGAGAGATGAATGTCACAATCGACCGTCTCTCCTATCTCACACCATTAGCGCGCAGTAGTTTCGCACCTTCGTGTGAAATCCAACACATCCTTCTGATTTATCAGGATGAAACTCGTGTGGTCACGGTTTTACCTTCTACACATCATGTATTTTAATCTATTCGCTGGTTAAAGAAACCTGCAGACGAATCTGAGAGCAATTAGTGTTATTTTCTCCTGTTCGAAGAAAATATACAGCATTACATGTATCATGATGACACTATTATGCTGTCGAATACGTCAAACATGAGTATAAACGAGATATAAACCAGAGCCGAGAACGATATCACGCATCTATCGGAACCCTAGTCACTCGTGGTGGATACAAGCTACACGCGAGAAGGTTCCTACTGTACTAGAACCAACTGTCCTCAAAAACCAACTGACCTAAACCTATGTTTCTTGAACAACCTGTACTGAAGTAAAATTGGGAGGTTAGGCCCCTCCTCTTCAGAGATTTATTCGATATAACATTACTCACCTAACCATAACCATCATTAGCCTGAGCCGTCCTCGGTAGCTCAATCAGCTGAGGCATTGCTTTAGAAACTGAATTGAAAATAACAATCGACCGTCTCAGTGTAGGCATTAGTGTTATTTTCTCCTGATCGTAAATCTTTAATATTGGTTTTTCATGGATTCTATTTTTGTACAAAGGTTGACAATTAGGATGCACTTACTGGGGGGTTACCTGCATGGGAAATCCCAGTAGGTATATAGTTTCAGACGGGGTCAACTCGGCCAAAAACCCATCGTTATCCGCAAGACATGCAGTCCGTGATCCCATCGTATTGTCTCCGGCCTAATGTATGCTGATTGTCTTGTGATGCGATCGTCTGAAACGCTTTACTGCGTTTCTCCCCGCAGCTGACAGGCAATCTAGATGACGTTTGAGGTGCGAGGGAGAGAGAGAGACGAGAGAGAGAGAGAGAGAGGGAGAGAGAGAGAGAGAGAGAGAGGGAGAGACGAGAGAGAGAGAGAGAGAGAGAGAGACAGAGATGGAGACAGAGATGGAGACAAACAGACGGACAGAGAGAGAGAGAGAGACGGAGAGAGACAGAGAGAGACAGAGCGAGAGAGGGAGAGAGACAGACAGGGCGAGAGAGAGAGAGGGAGAGTATGAGAGAGAGAGAGATGGCTCGACTAGATTGAGATGTGCACTTGCGAGAGAGAGAGAGAGACAGCTGCAGGTAAAACCTACTTTTAGACGTCGCATCGAAAGACAAAACAGCCACCGTATTCTACTTGGGAACAGTAAATTCGAGCTTTGTTTTTTTTCGCGTGGTAAAAAGTTAGTAATGCCGCGACATCTGCCGCGTCGTCTCTCTCTCTCTCTCTCTCTCTCTATGTGGCTTTCCGTCCTCATATCGCCTGTACGTACACTTGCGGCCACGTAAAGCGAACGATCGAGTCACCTCCTCAAATTAATATACGATATTTCACTCATTCAAACTAGAAGATAGTATGCGCACGCGCACTGCCTATGGATTGTATATGTGAAAAAATCTTCCGTCAAATGTTCTTAGATATTGTAGTTTATTTTTTTTTCTATTTCTGATCAAACCATTTTATGTGACCGCAAGTGTACATAGGCACTCCATCAACAAAATTGTCTTTATCTATGCGTATATTTCAATTATAGCAGACTAACTGAGTGTAACATTTTCAGTGTCAACGTGACATATAAACTGTCGGGTGAACGATCGTTTGAACATGGTGCAGTGCTTGCCTGCTTCATATCATTCGGGGAAGTATCATCTCAAATACTGTCGATCCATAATGAGCATTAACAATATGTTACGTGTTATATGTTCATAACAGAAGGCGGTGAGGTAAAAATCGACGGCAAAAATATCGAGTGTTACAATTGATCCGTCCACATATATTTTCGACGAATACTGTCTTCGCCTTAAGTATTTGTTGATTTGGTAAAAATTGAATCATTTTATGTATCCGTAAGTGTACTAGGATATGTGTGAGAACGCGGCGTATCCCAGCCCTGTACGAGGCGACCTCATTAATCTCCATTGTTTCGGCTTTACCCCTAATGCGGCGTTTCGTCTCCACAGGGCGACTCGTACCACCTTAATACGCGGCTCTAGTTGTAACGAGGTTCGATCACTGGGTAATCCGCGTGGATCGGGTGTGGGTAGAATGGCGGGAAAAAGAGGAATACCCTTTTGAGATTCTATAATAGCGCGAGGAAGAAATGATTAGCCTACTCTTTCAAGAAAAACTGCCCTTGACTAGACCTAACCTATTCCGGGTTATTTCTTCTCATTTGTTTCGTCATTTCGTCGATGTGAATTTTTTCTTCCTTTCAAGAAATGTTGATGGAGTATTTTTCCCGTGGTTATTCAAGACCTGAGGGTATTTTTATTGCAGGTATTTTTCAATGTTCGCAACCTGTAACTAGATTCTAACGAATGTTGACGATATTAATTTCACTAATTGAACCCAAAAAATAAAAAAATGAAATCATCCCTTTTTCAGAAATTATAATCCTTTTTTTTTGTCTCAAGAGTCTTGACGTAAACATTATTCGATTCTGTGTATGTTTCTGTACAGAATCGGTAATGCCTAGGTCATGACTTTTGGGTCTCTGGGGGACAAAAAAAGCAATTATAATCTGAAATCGAAGATAATTTCTAGTTTTCTATAAAAAAGAAATAAATATCATTATTATTCATCAGAATTTAATTTCAGGTTTCTCGGGCTCCTTTGATTTTATCCAGAGGTATTCCGATTGCTATGAGGGTAGTTTTACAGCCAATAGAACGTTTCTCATGCAAATGTTGGTTAAATAGTGCATGTGATAATATCCCCAGTGTGGTGATGGTCGGGAATTGGTATTATGTTGACTGGTTAGCGAGGGGGGGGGGGGGGGGGGAGAGTTAGGGGAAAGGGATAATTAAATTACTTACACATTTCACATATGCTAATTCGATACTGGACGAATGCTGATCGATCGAGACCTCATAATTATGTCAATTTTCACGCCTGGTTTTGTTTTTGGGTCAACCTAGATTTTCTAGCCCAGTGAACACGGTATCTCCGTTCCTGAGAATTTCTACATGTTGTCTTATTTAGTTTTTATTTTAAATTGTGGAAAAGTACAAAAGTGCAATCTTTTTCCATTACAAGTTTTATCATCATGGCAAACATTTGCTCTGCCATGAACGGAATAAACCTTCCAAGTTGTTGGATTATTTTACTCATTTATCACATTTTTTTTTTTTTGTTTCAGGCACATTTTTTTTTCTATTCAGAACTATCAACAATTTAACTCAAGACTTCTGCCCTAGATAGTTAAGTGTTACACCCACCGACTCGAATAATTTAGTCATCTGGGATTTATGTAATAATAATCAGGCAAAAGGCTTTCAGAATTTGGCGTACACAACCAATGGCTTACCGTCCTTGTCATAAATGAAGTAAATTAGAATGAAAATATATTGAAAGACGAATAAAAAATAATATAACTAAAACTTGTAACAAAACAATGAATACCCTTATTTAGTCTAGGATTCCCCCATATAACCTAGCTGTTGATGGGGTCGTGATGTATCTTCCATGTGAATCCATCAGCCGTATCTAAAACACGTCAATTGCTCATCCTGTGTGCAAGTACGCGGGTAAACCCCACAGGTGTGGTGAGGCGACAGTCAGCAGTTAGTCCCAAGTTTTTGGGTAAACCCTCTCCGGCCGGCTCGCATGTCCGGCTACCCTCTCTCATTCTCTCGCCAGCGCACCGAGCTACAGGTTGTATACACAGGTGGTGGCCACTACCACTGAAGCACTGTACAAACTTCGGTAATTACAGCAACTTGGGGGATGATACGGTTTTGAAAGATGTAGTCTCGTTTCTGATAGTACATGTCTAGAAATGTACGCTATTTTTGTATATTTTTTGGTGTGAGTTATACAAATATAACAGGGATATTTGTGTTTGACATGTTGGTAGACGACATTCTTTCGTATATACAAGTATCGTGTACACTTGCGGTCAAATGTTTTTTTATCAAATTTTTAATTGAAAAGAAAACAAGTCAATTTACCTATTTTTTTCCTAGACTCGATGTTGAATACGTAATTACAATGTCTGCTAGTTTCAGTGTAAATTTCTTTCCAAGATGGTTTGTATTGGGGCTTGATCGACTACTTCATGTGACCGCACATATACTCGGACCTTTTTGTGATAATCATTCTCAACAAATATAAATCAAATCTTTCTAGATTTCAATAAACTTTTTGTTGTCTACGTCTTCTATTGTTTTGTATTTATTGTTTTGTAGGCCTATTTTTTTGTATTTTGTATTTATTCCGTAGCCGCCCCGGTGGCTAAGTCAATTATCGCTAGCGGTAGTAACTGAAGTCACCGTTGGGCGTGGGTTCGAGTCCCGCATAAGGCACGGGTTTTTGTAAACGTCCTTTCACCTATCATCGTTTCATTATCACCCGCTCATTCGTACCCCCGTATAACCTAGCTGTTGGTGGGGTCGTTAAGCAGCACTGAAAAAAAATATATTTCTTGATTTTCGGGTGACAATATTATTTCCGTTTTCAGCGGAGGCCCAAGGCGAGATTTTTCGTACCGTGGATTGGGGAGCGAAACGGGCTTTGACTGTGTCATCTAATTCAGTCAGTCTTTTTCTCTCTCCTGTCACCGGTCCGACATGATTCAACAGGCATTCCCAGACAGGTGTTTTAATTGACGCGCTTTGTTGAGACCCATGAAACCTCGCTCTTTGACAATGGCTATAAGGGGGGCTATAAACAGAGGAATTCAATTAGTGTGGATATAATGCCAAGAAATAAGGGAAGTGTCGCATCATTGACTGTTGTTTCTCACACATCACCGTGGTGTAGTCGGGCCTAGGCCGTTTTCTAGCCAGGCGCGCCTAGCGCAATTGTATGATGAATATTACTGTTCAGTTCTAATTTTTGTCAGATGATACATGATTAATAATATAGGTATAAGCCGACTAAATTTAATTATACTCGAATAAATTTTGTGTTTCATAGGCCTTTTTGGATTTAAAAAATTCAATCGTGTATTTTTTTCAAGTTTCATTAATTTCTCACCCTGCGCTGCCATTGCGAGTTTTGATGATTTTTCTATCATTTTTGACCGCCTATAGAGGCTCATGTAGGCCTACGTCTGTATTTTATTTGCGTGTACACCACTGCATTAGCGGTCTGAAATTAGTTGTCAGTTTTTCCAGGTTCGCACGCAACGAGGCTGCCGCCATGGTCGGGCTTGTCGGTCGGCGAGAGAAATAGGCTTAGGCTGTGATCAAGTCAGTCTTTTTCTCTCTCCTGTCGACGCTCTCGAGTTGTCGACGCGCCGAGGAGTAACTGTCTACGCTCACGAGTCTTCGGCTGCACAGGCTTCGTTTATATACATTATAATTGATCATGATGAAAATAAATGCTTATATTTGATTTTAGTTGTTATTGTGAGCTAATCAAGCAACCTCAGATCAATGTGTTATGTAT
This sequence comes from Brachyptera putata, assembly GCA_907164805.1. Lineage (NCBI taxonomy): Eukaryota > Metazoa > Arthropoda > Insecta > Plecoptera > Taeniopterygidae > Brachyptera > Brachyptera putata. Next base: position 951,937 of record OU015464.1, read on the forward strand.
TATAATTATGTTCGCTATGATTATTATAATGATATTTATGATCTGTATTTATATGAAAAACATTAAATAATAAAGACGAAGCGAGTATGTCAACGCGCGGACGAGAGAGGAAGAGGGAAGAAGACGACGAAGAGAGAAGATATTTCGGATGTGCGAATCGGAGAGAGAAACTAGGCTCGGACTAGAAATCAAAAGTCAGTCTTTTTACTCTCTCCTATTAACTCTCCGACCTGTACAACGTCGATCGGGGAGACTGGATTAGTGACTGGATCTGGATTAGTTGATGTTGACAATAGCACCTGTTTCGACCCACAGCCTTCTTGCTTTCGACCATAGCTAGTTATAATTGGCAGTGTTCTGACATGTACACATTATATTGTCATTTTTTAACATTTTCATCTTATCTAGATTTCTTTGTAAATATTATCTTAATTTATACATCATTGTTTCACATGCTTGTGCAAATAGATAAATTCATGTTGACTATTTTTTTATAAGTTCACAAACCAGCGTAATTGATTTACAAGTATATCCACTCCAAGATAATTCTATTCTCGTTGGTTGATATTACATTCTACTTTAGTGAGTTTCAACTGTTTTTGAGATGATGCGTCAGTAAATACAAGAATGTGATGAAATTCATTGGCGTATTATCTAAAAACTGATTGAATTCTCAGAAATAGAATATCGTATTAATTGAAGAGCGTAAAATCATCGTGGAGTTGATATTCTTTTATTCAGTTGTAACGCTACTTCCTGAACATGGGAAAAATCGAAAAAACAGTAGAAAAGAATTTATTTTATTTTTGTAAGCCCCGTGCTTGCACCCCCTTTTAGAAACCGCGTGTGAAGGGTTGAAACAGGTGTGACGTCAGTGGACATGTATCAAGTGGAATCACGACAATCGCCTCGATCTTGACTGTGCGTTTCGTTAGTTTTCCTCAGTCATGCAAGGTCAATGCCGGGATAGAACTCTTTCACAACTATGTACACGTCCAAGTTGGGTCATTTATCTATAGATTACATTTTATTAATTAATCATTTTATTTCATTTTGTTGATATGTAAATATATTCAATTGTATTTTCTATGTTTTTTTTTATTTCATTGGTATGTATATATTTATATATCCCTCAAGTCCATAGAAAACATAAATAAATTCAAAACCACGATTAAAGAAATTTTACTGGCAAATGCTTTTTATTCGACAGATGAATGTATGAAGTTCTTCGCCACATACAAAAGATCTTTCTGATTAACCTTTATGTCATTTCAATGTCAAAATTATTTGATTCCATGAAATAAAGAATTATTGTTATTAATTATTATTATTATATTGTCTGGTAGTCCATATATATTTGTACGTTGTATAAGAACCTGGTTCAAACTTGGCAGTTTCCACTAAACCACCGTTGGTAGCCTGACTGGCTTAGGGCCTACCGAAATAAAGGTTACGCTGTTGCTGCTAAGAATAAAAATGGATAGCATGAAGTTTTTGTGAAGTATGAGAGATAACATTCGTGCGATTATATAACTATAAAATGTAATATTATTTGTAAAATTATAAAAAATGAAAATTTTAATTCCATCATAATTTAAAATTGTATTCAAACACAAATAGTTTTGACATAAAATCGTACCACCTACAATTAAATTTAATGAAATTGTGACATGCGTGATTAATTGATCATGGCAATAAAAATCTGAATAAAATCTAAACCCGGCACCTCCACCAGTTTATCAATGTCAACTGAATAGACGCTTGGGAGCTTGGATGGTTGGATTCTTGGATTCTTGGATACCGTTCTCAACATCAGGAGAGTATCTGAGTGAATATGTAAGATATAATAAGGAAAAGTGAGGGAAACTGATTAAGGAAAACAAATCATCCATGTCTTGTCCCCTCTACCTTTGTGTAGCGAATTGGCAAAAACTGGTATTGGAAAAAATCGCTCAGGGTATAAAGCCCGGATTTATTGGGCGTAAAAGTGCTGAAAAACAATGAATTTGCACTCAAGTTGATTGTTTGTTACCAATTGCTTGAATTCATTGAACAAAACAAAACAAGAAAAGCTGTCATTACATAAATGAAATAGAACATAATTATACGTGGTACAGAATAAAAAATGGAGTGTGAAAAAAGTTTCATGAAGTTAGTATTCTGTAATGTTGCTTAACGACCCCAGCAACAGCTAGGTTATACGGGGGTACGAATGAGCGGGTGATAATGAAACGATGAAGTGATGATAGGTGAAAGGACGTTTACAAAAACCCATGCCCTATTTACTCGGATAAATTCGGGAAATGGACAATATAATCATTTGTCACCCTCCTTGGATTCTTTTCTGTCTCACTTCCTTCTCTTCCACTTATAATATTTTTCAATAATTCACATTTTCACAATCTTTATACATGTCTCATTTGACATTTCCAATGTCATGTTCTTTTGTGAACATTTGTACATTTGTTTTCCATTGAAATGTATGTATATTCTGCTCGTTGATCACTGCAGTCATATCCGTAGCTTGTATCTTTGTCAAGAGCGTTGGTTTGGAATGTAATCCTGCACGGAATTGAAATGATCATGAAAAAGTACCTTTATACAATATCAATCATGCATCAATTGACTGACAACGACGTGACAAATGCATGTTTCCACAAAACGCAATCTTGCAAATGATCGCTTATTATCTTGCACTCTCTTTACTCTCTCTCTCTCTCTCTCTCTCTCTCTCTCTCTCTCTCTCTCTCTCTCTCTCTCTCTCTCTGTCTGTCTCTCTCTCTCTCTCTCTCTCTCTCTCTCTCTCTCTCTCTCTCTCTCTCTCACTCACTCTCTCTCTCTGACTGTCTACCCCTAGAAGGATTTCAAATCATCCTAGGTCTACCCACATAACAGATACAAATATCACCTCCATCTTGCTATAGCTTTGGTCTTTCAAGAATGATTTTTCGTGACGAGATTTACGATTAGAAACACTACAACATCTTCCAAAAGCGTTACAAATTCAAAGTTGCAGTGGTTTATTTACAATTCCCGTAGTTTTTACGATTTTTCAGTTGGTAGACAGTATTCATCTCGTTGGTGCAACTATACATACATGCACTAGAAAATGCAATAGAAACTATTTGTATCTGAATGAGGAATAACTGCACTGGGAGGAAGTATCTGTAGAAAAAGTGCCCGATTGGGAAGTGTCTATTTGTGCACATAACTCAGCTTTTGTCTGAACATGATGCAGTCGGTCGCTTGTGACAGGAATGTCATGGCAGACACACAAAGGAAGAGACGATATTCCCAATACAGGACTCGGGAAGAAGGGGATGAAAGCGAGCGAAACGAATTTGGATGAGTATCAAACAATTCTTTCAAGATTGATGATGCTATTCATTATTTTAATGGTGTTTGATGATCCCACCAGTAGCTAGGTTATTTGGGGATACGAATGAGTTGTGATTCGATGAAAGGGAACGGAAAAAAAATTGAAATAAAAATTATTATTATTATTACGTTTACAAAAAAAACATGTCTATGCGGGACTCTAGCTTTATTTCCTGAAGAAATGTCTTGACTGGTTTAGTTACGGAGGCGACACGTCTAGAAAAATAAAATAAACGGTTTTGAAATAGTTTCAAGTATTTCGAGTTATTTATAGTTTTATTTATAATACGAATAAGTGAAACCTGGATTCGTTTTGTTTATTTGTTTCTTTTTTGTTTATCCGTGTATTTATAAATATAACGAAAGGTGTGTTATTGTTGGACACATGTGTCCCGGTTGTATTGATCGGAGAGATGCTATTTTTAGTAGCTTGTCGAGGATCGAACCCTGGTCTTCTTCACGCGGGTTTATACGTCTCGTGTGTTTGCCTTTTGGCTCCATTGCTTCATTGCTAACCAGTTTCAAATAGAGCTATTCTAAATTTAACGATAGGCCTTTTTTTTTTTTTTTTTTATATATATTGGGTTTAACGACGCACTGTAATGACAGCGAAGGTCTATTGGCGTCGGATGGATGATTAATGAGGTGATGGGATGATGAGATGGAGGTTTCCTGGTTAATGGGAAGGATAGTGGGAAGGAAGCGGTCGTGGCCGACTTATTGTAGGAGCCATCCCGGCATTAGCCTAGACTGGAGAGGGAAACCATGAAAAACCCCTGTAAAGATGGTCGGCGGCGGGGATCGAACTGGGTCCGAAGTTCCCGTCGCCTACCAGATCACAAGAAGCGAGCGTGCTAACCACTGCGCTAAATGTGCTGGTTATATATTTTTTATTTTTACTGAGTCGAGATAAAAAAATATATTGCTTTTCTGCGAAATTGTTTTATTAAAATTGTAATTACCAGGTCGTCTGATATTTTTTCGTGTCCATTCGTTTTTTTTTTTTTTTTTGATCAAGTTTGAAAAGAGAATATAAAAATAAATTGGATGCGTGTAATATTTGTGTGAATTTTATTTGTTACCTACAGTAGAATTCATGTTTCTATAGAGTTGACTGACTATGCTAAATGGTTGCATTCTTGATCGCTAATTTTTACCGAAGTACATTTCTCTTTTTGAATTCCGTTGTTTTCTATCATTTTTAATTTCAAGTAGTCTACTTTGATTGGTCATGAGACGAGTGGTCGAGTGGCTAGCACACTGAAACGTCATTCAGGAGATCGGACTTCGATTCCCATCATGGTCGACCACCTGGCATGGGATTTTTGGGTACCAGGGAGATGTGACAGATGTATAATACAACTTGAACGGTGCCAGATACAAAACTAACAATATATCATAAGATGCAGACATTATTTGTCGAAAATGATAATGTCTCAAATTTTATAATAACAGAGATTGAAAGATCAGTTATTTGTAACAGTAACATTGAATGTTTTTGCCATCGATTCTTACCTCACAGCGTATCGTTACATACAAATATCATGCAAGCTCTTGTGTTTATTATGGATCAACAGTATTCTATAAGATGACTTCTCGCAATGGTAAGAAGGAAAGTCATTTATATGATCGTTTATATGTAATGTTGACATCGAAAATGTGACGCTGTGGATGGGTTCACGAAAGTCGGATCAACTATTTATTGACTTTAGGGCCCATATTACCAATGATAAAAATGTGTTAATCAAGCTAATTAATCAATTACAGGACAAAAATAACATTGGTAACCAAGGGTACTAACAAGCTAATCCACTAATTATCGCTTAATCAACAAATTTATTATTCGTAATACCGGGCCTTAATGAAGTCCGATTCTGTTGTTTTTACTAAAATAAATGCCAGTCGTTACTTGAACCAAGTCAGTAAATGTCTTATTCGCATTTCTATTGTAACCCCGCAACGTTCTTGTTTTTTACCAATAAATTATGCTCAACACATTGGGCGTACAATCTAGAAATAATTCCTCTTGCAACTAAATTACTCACTTTGACTGCAAGTAATTGTTTCTAACAACATCAAGCTGCTCTTGTCTGATCTTTGGCGTGAACCTGACAACAATTAGACCACTCTCGACGCTATTTGTGGACTAAAGAAATCTCGTGTCAGTAAGACGCTATATTGTATCGTGTCAACATGGCTTTGGCTCTCGCCAATAAACTGCTGCATCTTCATTTGTTCTCGTTTCTCTCCTACCTGTTGTTGTTGTTCTTGTTGTTTGACCTGTGTGACCTGCACCGCTGATCCCGTACTTTGTCGCACTGTCAACATGCCTGATTCGACGACTTGCCTGAGGTCACCGGGTCACACGTCACCTGGAAACTTATGCGGATTAATTGTTCGTTAATAGATATTGCCGCCCTCCGTGGCTCATTCAGTCAACTAAGTGCCTGGATTGAAAGTCGTTACGAGTATTTTTTTTTTAATGTTGCTTAACGACCCCACCAACAGCTAGGTCATACGGGGGTACGAATGAGCGTATGATAATGAAACGATGAAGTGATGACAGGTGAGAGGACGTTTACAAAAACCCATGCCTTATGCGAGACTCGAACCCACGCCCAACGGTGACTTCAGTTACTACCGCTAGCGATAATTGACTTAGCCACCGGGGCGGCTGATTGGTGTACTGATTACCACACAACTTACTGAGACTTATTGAACTTGTAACTGTGTATAGCTGTAAGGCTTGTAAGGCTAGCACACTTGACGTTTAATCAGGAGACCGGGGTTCGATTCCCGCCATGGTCGACCATCCTGACAGGGGTTTTTCGTGGTCCCCTCTGTCGTTCAGGTCAATACTGGGATGGTGCCTTGACAACAGGCCACAAGCGACTCCTTTCCACTATCCAAAAACACCCAATGAAAACACCCATCATCTCATATAACATTAACCGACGCCAGTAGATCGTAGTCGTCAGTGCAGTGCGTCGTTAAACCCAATAAGAATGGAAACAAACGACACGGCTACCGGTGGTTTGAGGACGGAGACTTGCTTCTTGGACGCGACCAGATCTTATCGCGGCGGAACCGGAAGTCAACGAGTACAATGGGGGGGGGGGGGGGGAGGGGGGGTTAAGAGCTATAACTGTAAATGTCTTTATTGCCATCTCAGGGTCGGGGTTTGAAGGGTTGTATTGTTGAAGTTTTGATAAGCCGGAAGTGTCATTTTAGAACTGGTTATTAATTCTAGATGACTCTGGACATATAATTAGTCTGCCTATTTTACAATATATATATCGAGGTTTTTGTTTACGTTGAGGGGATGCGTGCACGGTGCTTACAAATTTATCTTCACTTTTTTTTTCCATTTCTAAAAGCCAGTTTAATTGAATGAAAAGTTGACATCTCCAAGATAATTTCATGATCTTTATTTGATATGACATTTTATTTTTGTGAATTAAATCAGTTTTGAGATAATACGTCAATGAATTTCATCGTATTCTTTTTATTCATTGACGTATTATCTTGAAACTGATTGAATTCACTGAAATAGAATGTCATATTAATTAAAGAGCATACAAATATCTTGGAGATGTGAACTTTTCATTCAATCACTCTGGTTTTTGAAAAATAGAAAAAAATTAGTGAAGGTGATTTTCTCTATTTTTATAAGCACCGTGCCTGTACCCCTTAAACATGATCCAAGTAGGCCTATAGACGTATAGGTTCGGTTTTACTAAGTGATAGTTAGTGAATTAGGTGATTGTTAGCCGGTTAACTTGTTATCACCGTTGGTTATACGCATGTTATTTCCGTACCTTGACTAATAGTTGGAGGATTAACACTTGATTGAGTTTTGTGGAAAAAGTTTCGTCCATCTCTGCAGAGGTTTTTCTTGGTTTCTTGGTCATTTTTTCTACAATATAGGCCACGGTCGCTTCCTTCCCACTATTCTTCCTATTACCTAAGAAGACTTCATCTCATCATCCCATCATCTCATTAATCATTCTTCCGACGCCAATAGCTCACAGTGCCTCATCAAATCCGACATGAATTGAAATAATTATTTTTAATTGCTTCTATTTTATTATTGCTAGCTTTTCTTAGTTTCTACTGTCGAATGAAATGCTGCCGGTTAACCTATACATAGCCATGTAGAAAGACTTGAAATAACAAAATCTACAGCAACTTGAAGAATTGAATCTAAAGTTGCGTTGTTAGCAAATACTCATTCTTCTGGAGATCTCTGTCTGAGAAAATTGTGTTAGTCAAGTTTGCTCTGTATTATTCAAAACGGAAACTGTAGAACATTCAACCGGTGGTCGTCCAATTAAAAACTCAAGTAAACAAAAGCTCGCTTCACTTCGAGTGTTTTCGTTCCTCTCGTGAAAATCCGGGAATCTATACTTGTATTCAAGAAAGAAGACGCTCGTGTACCAACTAAATGATTGTAAACATCCCGGAAATTCTGACGATTGGACGATTTTGAAAGATTTAGTTGTGTTTTTCATCGTAAACGTCGTCACGAAGAAAATGAAAAATTATATTACCCATACAATTGACCTCGCTGTCGACGCGCCTTCAAACCCCAACATTAAAATATCACAACTATACAATTATAACTCGGTATTTGGGTTTGCTAAGTTGGTAGACGATTTTCTTTCCTAGATAGGGTCTATGTGTGTATGACGTATGACCAATTCTACATGAGCTTGAGAGCCGTGACGAGAGAGAGAGAGACAGATACAGACAGATACAGAGAGAGAGAGAGAGTGCACACTCTGACTGAAGGATCTCAAACAAGTCCATGTAAATGCACTCTTTTCACGAAATAACAATACGTATTAATGAAGCAATGGTCTTTTAGAGACATGAAACACAGTAGTTCTACGATTATTACTGGCGGCCAATGTCAAGGGTCGTGTCGAGTAGTGCGTCGCGGCGTCTTAATTGCTCAGAACGACGCTATACTCTCTTGCTTATCGTCTCTCTCTCTCCCTCTTTCTCCTCATCTCTCTCGCTCTCTCTCACCCTCACTTTCTAAGCTGCGTAATGTCTGAAACAATTGAGTTAATATGAACGTATCGTGGCGTATCGGGCATTTGGCCAAACTGAAACATGAACGCATTTCGTTTGAACTTCGGATCGCTTGTTCTCAGTTGATACTGAACAAGTCTTTCATCTTTTCTATTCGAATACTTTCCGCTGCGAGAAAGGATACATCGGGGGTCGATTCGTTCTAATTCTGATCCATCTGACAAAACATTGGCCAATCATAATGTATACGGTAGGACAACTGACATTTTGATGTAACTTACACCTGACTTTTTTTTTCTTTTTTTTCTTCATTTTTTTCGATTTTTTTTATTGATTTTTTTTATTCTTTTTCTATTCTTTTTTGTGATTTTTGGTGATTATTTTATTTTCCATAATCTTTTCATATTTTTCATTTTTTTTCCAAAGTGTACACCGAGGGGTTTACAACTCGCAGATTTGGTGTACACCTGATTTCAGGTGTTTTCAGAGATTTCAAGAGATTTCAGGTGATTTCAAGAGATTTCATACGGATTTCAAGGGGATTTCAATGGGATTTCAGGGATTTCAAAAGGGATTTTAATGGGATTTCATGGCAAGTGTACACCGGATTTCAGGAGTTGTTAACCCCTCGGTGTACACCTGATTTTCTTGACCCCTCGTTCTGTACGTGTGATATAAGTGCTTGCTGTAATGGGAAACTCCTTGAAAACGATGAGTCTGCCTACTCACCGAGTTACTCATATAGGCCTAATACAGGTAGGAAGGGCGTCGTCGTTTTGTACCCCTCTGAACCGCAATCGATTCCTCGGACATTTCCCAGTCATATTGACCTGTGCTCAGTGTGCATGGGAGTCGATTTAGCGATGGGAAACAATCTACAATTTTTGGATTCAAACATTTTCACAGGTGTATACAGTTCAAAGTCCGTTTCCTGTTTTCTGGTACCTTTTAAACCCCATGCAATATCACAAGTTTGACTGGTTTAGCTATAGGTAGAAAAAATAACTAATACTTTCGCTTCAAACTGTACATATTTGCGGTCATATAAAATTTAAATCTCTGGACAATAATTTTCGGGCCTCGAGGCCCAAAATGTCTTGATACCACTCCGCCTACATCTATATGCAACCCTCATAGATCTTAATCCCATTTTGGTTACATCCCTACACGTTTCTTTGCTACTGGCCGTACAGAGAGCGTACTTTTCCTAAATGGCCCCGACCTCGGCTACAATAATCATTAGCCTAATGTAACGGCAAGGCAAAGAGCTCAGAATGTTTGGTTTACCTTCGACTGCTAATGGGTTTGGTTGTTTGAAAGTGGTTCTTCGGTTCTCGGCAGTTTTTTGCGATTGAACGCCTCTGGCTTTTTGCTCTACATGGCCGATCGATTCTACAACTATTTTCTGTTACACGAAATACATTATTTTGCTAGTTAAGGCGTCCACAGTTGCCCGAGATAAAAAGTTCCCTTCAGGGTGATTTAACACAGGCTCGTGTAAAAGGTAAGAACTTCAACAGTGCAAGATCGAAATTAACAAATACATCATAATATTCGATATAATATAAAAGTTGGGAAGACCAGGGACAGTCACGCCATTTTTTGTTGTGAATCCAGGTAACAGAAACTTTATTTGTATCAAAACGGTCGTAGGTGTGCTGATGAATTATAGTTTATCTGATCGAGTCATGTTCACTCATCAATTGTCATCCTCATGCTAAACATTTATTCGTTTTGTTGTATGTAACGGTTTACTGGATTTTCCAACTGGTTTTTCAAAACATTCTGGGAATTTCCAATTTTTTTTTATTTTAAATTTTTAGTATAATAACATCGATACCTCAATAAATAACAAAAAAATTGATAAATTTTTGTGGTTGGGTTCCCTTAAATGCCAATACTTTGAGGTATACATATTTGCGTCAGCATATAGAGATCCATATACAGATGTAATAGGCAAGGTAGTGACGTATATGTATCATGTGTATTATTGTGTAATATGGTAGATGAGGCATATGATCAAAGACTAAGATACGTCAAGCCTATTAGTGGTATGATGAACTCCATTAGGCATATTACCGTGTACCAGACAATCGCATTAATCCTCTGGGATCATCTCTGACGCAATATCGCCGCGCGCACGCAGCTGCGTAGTCAGCTCAGAATCCATGGTCTATTGGCGACTAGATAGCTGTGAGTTGAACATTCGTCACGACAAGCACAATTCTTATTTTAATATCTTACCATTTCAATTGTCAATTGTTGGTTTTTCTCGAGGGGTTAACAACTCCTGAAATCCGGTGGATGTACATTTGCCATGAAATCCCTGAAATCACTTGAAATTCCCTTGAAATCCGTAAGAAATATCGTGAAATCCTCCTAAATCTCTTGAAATCTGTGGAATCACCCTGAAATCAGGTGTACACCAAATTTGCGAGTTGTGTATATTCTCCAGACGACGCTCCCGACGGCGCCGACGTCACCTGACCCACCTGGCATAATCAGCGTCCCTTTTGTCCCATTCACAGACGTCTACCTTGATGAATTGCTCGTGCGTTGTTGATTGTTGATGTGTATATACTGAGTTGACTGGAACTCTCTCTCTCTCTCTCTCTCTCTCTCTCTCTCTCTCTCCCTCCCTCTCTCTCTCTCTCTCTCTCTCTCTCTCTCTCTCTCTCTCTCTCTCTCTCTCTCTCTCATACGCTATAATTGATTCCATCGGGCTCGCAGGAATGTTGGCCGAAGTATGGAGTATCTTGTTCCTACTAAACATTGTTCTAACTTGGCTCGGTGGTGTTCTGGCCACTAGAACCACGGACCGGAGTTGGGCTAACTATGCAGGCGATTCAAAACCTAGAATACGCGTAATCAGTGTTCGAATAATATAGTTTGTTTAGTTGGCCAAACTTAATTAATTAAGACCATACCAGCTGGATGGAGTCGGTTCGAAGTTTCGTTAGTAATTTATTCATCGCTTAGGTTATTATTTCAATACAATATTATTCATGGTGGTTCTGTGTGTTGTTGTGATACTGGCTAGAATTGTTTCGATCATGTTTTCATTATTGTATTGAATTGTTGGGGTGGTATAAGATCGCCCTTGTGGTGCTCTGACCAAACTATACCTAGTCAACTACTCACAGCCGTACGTTTCCAGTGTCAGTGTGACATGTAAACGATCGCAGTGCAGTTGTTTTCCGGATGAACATATTGTAGTGAAACTATGACTGAAACTGCTTCATACCTTTCAGAGAAGTATTTTATGAAATTAAATCCATAAATGAACAAATTAGGAACCAATATCTGATCACATCGAGATGAAATATATGATAATGATAATGATACATTACTTCCATGTTTCTCATCCCTACAGGGGAATATTAATTATAATTATTTGAAAATATAAATTACAAACTACATGCCAGATACTCTTGCCACTCTCCACATTGCATTACGTACAAAATGTATCGAAGTTCAATGGAAACCCTTTTACCATGCTTGACCGGCGATGCTGAAAAATATAAAGACATTTCAGTTAAAAAAAAAATATATTATAATTATAATTAATATTATAAAGATATGAAGAACATCAAATTATAATTATAATTAATATTATAAAAATACATGCAAACTTTTTTTAATTTCTGATTATATTTCTGGTATGTATTCACAATTCTATGTAACATGACGGACCCTATAGACAGATTTGAAAAATACCAACGTTTACACATCTCTTTCACGATTACTCATGCTTCAACAGATCACGAGTATATAGGCTGCTGTATTTCAATTACGTCAATTAAAATACCGTGAACTTTGATCCTAATCTAATTAAACTCATCTATGCGAAACTGGATACGGTTCCATATCTCATATCATGCCCTGTACGGATTGTAATGCACAATTAAATATTATAATGCTCATTACAGACGGACGGGTATAATAGTCGAGCGGAACGGGTCCGTGGAAATAACAACCCGCCCTCCGATATTATTTAATACTCTCCTTTGGGGGTTGTCTACAGTATTAATATTAATATTGGTGTAATTCCACAGTGAAACGTAGCCGCTCATTAATTGTCCAGATAACGAAGTTCCTCTCCCCCCCCACCCCCACCCGCCCCCGGTCCGCCCCCAGGTCCAGCGACAAAGGGTAACGCACTAATATCTGCGTCGATCATTGCTAGCCTAGTTTCGACAACGTTTAGGCACATTGTGACGTAATAGATGCATATAGACAAGAAACCTTATGATGTATAGTGCAATATTTGTCAGAAACGTAAAGCCTGATTTACATGGTCCAAGTTTTCATCCAAGTCCGAGGATTCAAGGGTTGGTCCAATTACTTTGACAGCAACTAGGATGGAACTAGGATGTTACACAGTCCAATCTATTGAGACCATACACGGCACATAAATCCCAATAGTTGAAATGCTGATTGAGTATCTAGATGACTTGTAACAGTGTGACACTTGTAACACTTGTAACAGTGTGTAATTGTGTGACGTCAAAGCCTCTGATTGGTTGGTTTCATAAAAGGTTGAACGAAATTAGGAATGGTTCTAAACAAAATGACTTGGATGAAAGGTTGAATTCCAGAGTTGAATAGAAGAAGCTTTTGCTTCAGTTTTCCATATAGACGATCCAAGAACTTGTAATCAACCTTGAATCCAAGGACTGGATGAAAACTTGGACCGTGTAAATCAGGCTTTAGGACTATTGGACTTGTTTAAACAAACCAGGAAAGATCGTCCAATAGTTGGTGTCGTGAGGCGGGGTTTAATAGCGGCTGTCACCAATAAATACTTGACACATCGACATTGATGTAGAACATTATTGTTCTATTCGATTCATGTCTTGTGCCTGTATGAGCTAATCCTCTTCCCCGATCACTCTGCGTGTCTTGGTGGTCCAGACAGGTATCGGGGGATGTTTGTTGAACTATGACTGTTGATATGGTTGGTATCAATCAAGGGCTGTGTAGCGGCCATTATATTCTACCAAGCGTCGGGTTATAATATGTTATACCTTTTAATTTATGGTTTAAATTGACGCAATGTTAATGACGACCAATTAGTTATTGACAATCGAGTCATGTTACATGTTATTAGATATATAATATTCATTGGAAACCAACGGTATTTCTATTCCAGCTATGGTCATGTGATACAACAATTACTGTGTGTCGTTTCATTTCTGTTTGAATTGCATCGTACTGTCGGGGTCACGTACAAAGGTCAATCAAGCTACATTAAAATGCAACTTGACAAAATATGGAGCTACTGATATTATATGTACTAAAAGTAGAGTGTGAAACTGTGAGAAACTAAACTAACTGAAAAACTAGCTGTGAAACAGTTAGGTGTTGAACGTGGGTATTTAATTCGAATCTAAATTTGGATTAATCACTTTATTGTGACAGTAAACGTACGTTGTTGAATATAAAAAATGGAAGTTTTAATTTACATTTATTTTTTACCAATGAAATCTGTGGATTAAACCTGGCGTAGAAGGCGGTGGAATCATCCAAAGTGAACTCGGCGCCTCCACCCATGGTTTACGTATCAGGTGTGCTAATGAGCAGCTGATCCTTCATTCAGGGTGAAATCCCTTCTCAAAGGGACATGAAACTGAAGTCACCGCTGGTCATGGGTTCGATTCCCTCATAAGGCATGGGTTTTGTGTATATCCCTTCACTCATCATCAATCCATGGTTTCTTTATCACTTGCTCATTCTTACCCCCGTATAATCCAGCTGTTGGTGGGGTCGTTAAGCAAACAACAATAATCATCATCAGGAAATGAAAGAATAAAGTAAATATTCTGGAAGACGTAGTAAACCCCAGTCAGCGCATGATCACGTGCTAGCGTGACGTCATTGTTCCAGGAACGATACTAAACCGCGTGTATTAATGCTTTCATTTCCTCTTTTTGTCAAACAATAAAAGTAAAACCGCAGTTTGATCATTTCATGCAATTGATGTTGTTGTTTTTTTCGTGCCGTGCATGTGTAGATTGGTAATCTGGTCGCCTGAGAACCGGAAATAGCTGCGAGTATTTCGACCCAATCACATTTGCATGGCGGACATGTTGGTTCAGTTTCGAAAACTAGACAAAAAACCTATTACAATATTTTAATGAATATTAGCAATCGTATCTATGATGGAAGTGATGGTAAATATCTATATATTTATTTATGATTAGTGATTATTGTTTGCTCAACGACCCCACCGACAGCTAGGTTATACGGGGATGATAATGAAACCTCAGGTTTAATGATGGACTAATGATCGAATTGATGTCTAAGCTCTATTTAGGACGGTGATACCAACGGTGACTCAAGTTTCCAAGGCGGTGCCTTAGCTGACTGTACCACGGAGGGTAGCGCTATCCCTTCGTTTATATGAAAGTATATGGACATGCATGTTTATTTAGCCTCAGTTGTTCTTTATTATGTCCCCAAAAAACTCCCCGTCCCCGTCCCCGTCCCCAGAACAATCATACAATGTTGTCCTGAAGATACGTCAAGTCCTGAGGGAATGGAGTTACTGTTATTCCCGGCTGTAATCCTGGAAGTGGCCATTCGCTGGACGTCATTGGCTCATGTTTATGGGGTGCATGTTGCGATGTGTCATCATTCCTTCTTATGACGGACCTCTTCCCGAGGGAAGACAGGCGACAGATGTAAATCATGAAACGTTAGCCCCTATCAGGGTTCCTTACGAGAATTATATACACATTTATTCAATTTATAAATGAATGAATAAATGGTGAATAGAATACAAATCAAGGGGGACCAACAAAGTAGTAGTACCAACTGGTAGTTAAGCGTTGGTTGCTATTCGTCCATTAGGCTAACTGGACTTTTGTAACCGGGCTTCAGTAAAGTTCATAATTTTAACATCGATAACATTTCGAACCAAATTATGTTGAATATTCGATTTCATCCTTGTTTTTCCGAGCGGGTATTCCATTTAGTGTTCAGAGCTGAGCCGTACAGCTGTACCAATGTGATAAATCTTCTCATTTACTATAAATGATAAATATATATAATCATAAATAGGTCAAACACATTATTACGTCATTACAAGTCATTTTTTGTATTCGCCATTCATCATCTTGCTGGAACACAAATGCTATTCTATTATCACACGAGTTCTTCACGTGTTTCGGTTGGCATACCTGCAATGTCCCGCCACCTGCTGTGTTGACAAACATGCCAATCAGGGCTGCCAACACGGGACTAAATATCTACACATATTTATTCACTTGTTTCGTTGATCGATTGCTGATAGAGATAAAAGCCAATGATAGAGATAGAGATAATGATAGAGATAATGATGGAGATAGGGATAGAGATAGTGTGTAACGAAATGCAAATATATGTGATACGTTTTACCGTTGTAGATGGAATAGTATTTTAGTTAGTAGGACTATCAATATTTTGTGTTTAAATTCGGTAAAAATTCTTCCTTTATGATAGATATATTTTCCAATTATTTATAAAATAATGATAGTCTCAATGATGATAGTAATGATATTTTTAGACGAGCTTTAGCGAGGATTCAATTTGACATACTGAAACAAATTGGTGTTCGTTTTTATTTATATATATATATTTTTTTAATGTTTTTTTGTCGGTTCTCCACAGGTCAAACGGCTACAGCTATCAACTTCAAACTTTTTTTCAATATGGTTCCCCATCTAACTTAGATCTGTATAGTTTTGTGGCATTATCGGGGGGTAACCTTTTTTTATGAATTTTAGAAATTTCAAAAATACCCATCAGAACAACACATAAGTCTAGCGGAAAAAAAGAACATTTTTTTTTCCAAAAAAATGAAATTTTGCGTGAAGCTGAATTACATTTTGATACACATTTCTAAAAATTTTAAGGTTGATCGGTTCAGCCATTTTGAAGAAAAAACATAAAATGTGCTAAATTGGTACCACTCGAAGCAGTTTTTACCCATACTATTACTATTCGCTCGTCTAACAACGCATATATGGCGTTTTCCTAGTCTGGTATAAAGAACAGATGAGATTAAAATTGAAATAGATTTTCTGACATGTGGAGATAATTTTCTTAATCTTCAGTTCGCAATGTCACCGCTTTGTGTTATTATTGGAAAAAGAACAGCGTATAACAAAGCGTCTCCGATGTAACGCAGGTAGCCTAAAACTCGGATCTGTCGTGAAACTTGGTCGACAAACTTTTAAGAAGATTAGGATTTAATTAAAAATTAAAATTGTTCAAACCCGCAGGGAAACCGTTTAAACTTTACGTCCTGAAATATCGACACTTTTACTTTGATTCGAAAGTGAGAATTAAAGTGTGTATGCTGTTCATGGAGAAATAGTAATATATAATTGAGACGAATCAGTTCGAATTTCAAATATTTCTTTTCCTAGCACACGAGCGATTTGTTTATCTAAACATTAGTCGATTTAGCGAAATATCAGTTTTTCGGTAATAAGTTTTGAACGGTTTGAAATATTAAGATTGTAATACGAGGGAAACACATATAACTTATTTCTAATGCCTGCAGGGTGGTATGAGTAAAAGCTAGTGAGCTTATATCGTACTTTCACAGGTAAAATTTTTAGCCCGTTCCAATGTTTGGTTCTCCGGTAATCGCTTTTTGACCAACCCTCCCCCCGTTCGGGTATGGGAAAATTTACGATTTTTTTATATTTTTTTTTGCAGAGACCAAGTATGGCATCAAACTGACGGGGCATTATAATCCATTGCATAAAATTCTAATTTCAGCCCGATCCAATGTTTGGTTCTCCGGTAATCGCTTTTTGAAAAACCCTCCCCGCTGGGTATAGGAAAATTTACGATTTTCTTTTAATTTTTTTTGCAGAGACCAAGTATGGCATCAAACTGACGGGGCATTCAAACCATTGCATAAAATTCTAATTTCAGCCCGATCCAATGTTTGGTTCTCCAACAATCGAATTTTGAACAACCCCCCCCGTTCGGGGGAGTCCCGCATAAGACATGGGTTTTTGTAAACGTCCTTTCACCTATCTTCACTCCATCGTTTCATGATCACCCGCTCATTCGTACCCCCGTATAACCTAGCTGTTGCTGGGGTCGTTAAGCAAAAAAAAAAAAGTGAACTAGAGAAATATCATATTTATTAATTGTATTCCAGTATCAGGTTTTTGATGAGTTGGCACTCGACCTTATTCTTCCGTGACTATAAGTATACACACATAATCCCCCCGTGGTTTTATTGCCGGGAAACGCTCTAGTATGCAGCGCCTCATGTCGGCGTGACATTACGGTCAATCCCGCCCTCCATGCACGCGGGTAATGGTGTTAAAGCTGCAGCTAGCAGCCCATAACCTCACTCACCGCTGCACTTTTATTGAATAATCGATCTATCCACATTCGGTTCGAGAATTACTGTCACGCCACGCGACTAGATAAAACGTCGTTGCTTCTATTTTATATGTTTTTATTGTTTGTTTTACACACATACATGCACACACACATACGTACGTGGTCTAGATTTCCCGATCTGAGCTTTGTGATTGTTGGAAGAAGTTTTTTTTTTGGATTTTTTTTTATGTTCGATGTAGATTTTTCGAAATTGTTTCATTTTATTTAATGTAATTTTGTGTATAGTAAAACGTGGAAGATTTATTGGTACACCATGTGTGTGTATGTATGAGTATGTCATTTTGTATACGTATATATAAATAAAAACATTCCGATTTTATGTAGTCGTCTTTTTCAATTCAGTTTTTTTTCGAACTGCATCCGCGTTTTCAAAGGTACTATACATACGAATGTGGCTTTTCATGTATATATTCATGTACGTAGTA
This sequence comes from Brachyptera putata, assembly GCA_907164805.1. Lineage (NCBI taxonomy): Eukaryota > Metazoa > Arthropoda > Insecta > Plecoptera > Taeniopterygidae > Brachyptera > Brachyptera putata. The sequence goes on from OU015464.1 coordinate 970,188, forward strand.
TATCGAATCAAAATAAAAAAAAAAATCGTAAAACAAAATGAAAATATTGGATATTTATGTAGAAGTAGAATAGTAAAAAGTCTAAGCTATTGACCGTATTGGTGACTGCCAAGACGTGTGGTTTCACTCGGCTGTCAATCTTGTTCTATTTCACGAGTACTGTTCAGGGATGATTTCAGGCTATTCCATTGGGGTGGGTGGGGGGGGGGGGGGGTTGCCTTTTCTCTTCGATAAACACGTTGAAGTTGATATTTGAAGCCACTGGACCAACAATTAAATAATTGGAAGACTTAGTTTCAATCCATAGCCTCGGAAAAAACGAATACGTTTTTTCTAGGTCAAACGAGAGTACAAATTCAGTTGAATCTTGGGATAGACAAGTGTCATCCAATCATCTAATTCGATACTGTATAGCATAGACCAGAGGTAGCTCTCATATAGGCTACTATTATATATAAGTAGGCCTTACCGATTCTGTATAGAAACATGAACAGAATTGAGGAATGTCTACGTCACAACACAGATAAAGCGCCATCTGGAGGCTTATTCTATAACTCTAAAACGAAAGGAAATCAGGCCATCTTCGATTTGTTCAAACTATTTCGTATACTTTAACACGGTGTATCATATGGGCTCTGACACTTTCGTCACGCATCCATTTCGTTTACTGTTATAGAATAAGGGCCCTGAAGGAAAATGAATAAATAATAATTTCTGAAATCGAGATTTTGATTTACTTTCTCTAAAATTGGGAAATTAAACATCGTAATTATCCGTTGAAATCTCTTTTCAGTTTCGGATATCCTTCAGCATTGACGATTGGTAGTTTCGGTCTGAAATTCTCCGGACTTAGCCGTGTTTTAATTGTGTCGACTTGTTTCGACTGTCAGAACGATATCGATTAACACCTCCGGGTTGCTCGAATGTGCATCACGTCTCTCTCCCCGCGGTTCACAACACTACATCGAACCGCACTCAGAATCACTGCCCTTCGTTTTATGACAGGCCGCGAGCCGCAATCAACCGTGTCATGTTGTTTTATTCAAAACCTTCGTCTAGACTCACAGCTGATACACGTTCCAACTCCTTGATTGCAGTTACTGCATAGCTTAGAGAACTTGACCCGTCTACAGTGAAAGATTGAAGCAAATAAATTGAATTCAATACATGAAACGAAGATAGAGTTGAATTTTTGTCGTATAGCCATGCTTAATTTTGCGTTACATTAAAAGATTCACAAGGAAACCAACCAATCAGAATGCATCAATCAATCAGAGTAATAAGGACATCACAAATTGGAGAATAGATTTTTTTTTTAATAACATCGAAATTTGATACAAAATCGTTGTTTTCCAATTAAGGCCAACGAAAATGAATCCATACGAAAATTCTAACGAAAATGACAATATTTATTTTCCTAATATTAGAGTGAGCTGGAAATCAACAACTCAATTTGAGAAATTGAAATTAATTTATCTGTCCTCCAGGAACCGTTCTTTTTCCTAATCGTGACGTAGACATCACTAGATTATGTGTGGCCTACGTCATGACTTATGGTCTCTGGAGGGCAAACACATAGTCGATATGGTGGGTGGAAGGGCCAGTTTTCAAAATCCCGGCGCCTCCACCAGTCCTTGATTCTATCATCACCTCTATCGTCGGCATTTCCACCATCATTGTTCACCGTTATAAATCGATCAATCAATTCGGCTGTATATATAAATATATATATATATATATATATATATATATATATATATATATATATATATATATATATATATATATATATATATTTATATTCATAGAAATAAATATGAGTGCATGTGGGCTGGATCCGAAGTAAAACCGTCGACATTGATGACGTCATGCGATGGTTCAGGTAGTGATAGTTTCCACCGACTTCATCAAGATTGATCTCGCACTAATATCGCAGGCGGTGGATGACGCGCTTTCAATCCGTCAAACTTCGTCAAACTTCGGGCAACACTTGATAATTAATCCGAGTAATAATTGAATACTGCCAGGGTGAGTTTGTATTCGCGAGGTGTCGCTAGATAGGTAAATGTGTAACTCTTAGTTAAGCTCGGCTAATTGGTCGTTAAAGTTAACGACGAGTCAGCTGAGTGGACGTCTTGAGATTGCATTTCAAAATGGATCCATCAATTAGTTCAGGTATTTAGGAAGTCTATTCTGTAGAAAGACTACATTTGTTGGCGGTTGATTCGGTAAAAGACTTACTGCCAGGTTCAATGTTTTGTTCCAACTCCTTGATTGCAGTAACTGACTTCTAAAGCACTTTAACTGTCTAAATTAAAGGATTGAAGTAAATAAATTGAATTCAACACATGAAACAGGTATTGAGTTGTATTTTTGTCGTATATGCAAGGAAATATAACAAGGAAATATAACAAGGAGAGATTTAGAAGGAAACGTTCAAATAAAACGTTGAATACGTTTAAAGGACATCTCAAACCCGAAACTAGATTCTAACGAACGTTGACAGTATTTATTTCCATAATTTCAGAGAAAACCGGGAATCATCATCTCAATTCCAGAAATTATAAATTATTCATCCTCCAGGACCCATATTCCTGAGATGAATGAGATGTAAGAAAATAAAAATGAGTGAGAAAACGAGTATCTCACATAAAATATGAGATGAAATATGTCATTATTAAATGAGATAGTTTTCTCATTGATTTTTCTCACATCTCATTTATCTCAGGAATAGGGCTCCTGGGGTTATAAAGGTTGGACACCCAAACCCATGCCATGTAACTGAGTAGACTTATTCCGGTATATGATCTTCTGGCGCACCAATACACCGTTGTCATCATCAGTGCATCGTTGAAGCCATCATAAATAAAATACATTCTCGGGTGTCCTTGGTTCCCGCCTCCTTCCTCTCCCCTTCCTGTATAAACGCATGCACTACAATACCCGGCACCTCCACCCATTGCGTGCTCGTTGTGCAACATGCCACGACTCTCAGCGAGCTCCTAAATAATTCGTCGCCACGAAGTCTTTTTCCTCTCACTTCCGTAATCCACTTGTAGATATCGATGCACGATTATGCGCCGATTCATGAAAAGCGTGCCGAACCTGGGGCCACGATGTCTCCGCATGAACGGCTATCTTATAGGCCTAATATACACTTGGATTGGCGAGTTGGGTTGAGCATTGAGTGCTTGTTCGATGTATTAGGGAGCGAATCAATACTCCTCAGAAATCTTGAAGCTCATCTCAACCCTGGGTCTAGATCTGAATGAATAATGGGGTGATATTTATCTCCTGATTCTAGAGAAAACTAGATTTTTCCCCTGATTCTAGAGGAAACCCGATCCTTTTCTGATTCTAGAGAAAACTAGATATATCTCCTGATTCTAGAGAAAACTAGAGGAAGTATTCTCTTCTCAATTGTTCCAAACATTACGAACATTCAAGTTAATCATGTAAATTAACGTTATGACCCCATATATCGTGATTTCTGGTGGGGTCGTTAATCATCATTTCACTTTATGAGCTACAATTTCTAGTTCGTACAGTCTAGATAGTTTAGTTCGAAAAATCAAATTTATAATTGATATTTTATACATATTGAATAACAACGGCGAGGAATAGAAAACATTAATATTTAAAACCCTGAAATTACATATCAATGTCCTGTTGACGGTTTCGGAGATAAGAATGTCAGAAACGTGACGTTTTCTCACCCGACAACGAGACTCAAAAGTGTATTTATTTTAGTGTTCATTTTCTGATACTTTTATCTTTCACATCCGGGAAAAAAGACGGCTGACTACCAACATAACACACAGAAATATCGCCGTTAGCAGAAAAGCTGGGACATTTTCAAGATCAACAATTTTCCAGGATGAGATACACAACTACAGCTTTCAAAATGATCAAATGTTCAAAGCTGCAGTGGCTTTGTCTACAATTACCAAAGTTTTTACAGTTATTCTATTGGTAGACAACCTCCAGTTCCCCTGGACACAAGTCTACCAATTCTATTAAAAATATTATTCGAATCGTTGTTCCCGAAATAATAAACTTTTTGTTACAACTCGGTATAACGATGAATTCGAAGCAGGCTTAATCGTTCTTTTTCAACTAAAAAAAAACGTGAATAAAAAAAGAGCTACGAAAGAACTTCTTCATTATTCAAAACGGATCTATGGGAATATCTAATTGTTAGGTCTATTTACATAACTGACTAGAGCAGTATACTCAAGCACGTAAGTCAAGCACCAAAGTCAAGCACGAAAGCACGAAGAACACTCGTTATATTTTTGCATATCTAGCAAACACTTTGGTCGAGAAGTTTCCAATGTGAAACGTAGAAAAAGACAAGAAGATCTTCGAGGAGGGAGATACCGATCTTTATCAAGTTCTAAATGAAATCAGTTCCGAATCCAATACAAATATTATACGTGAACTTGAGACTGCAAATGAAAAAGAAATGAAACTAAATGAAACCCGGGCATCTGGGTATAAGCGAGTTAAAGGGAAAATCATTAATTCAACTAATATAGCTGATTCTTAATATATCAACGAAGATGAAATCAGCAAATTAAAAGAGAATTTAATTATCTATTCAGTTACTGATTAATGCATAAGGGGCGTGGTGTTAATCAGTAAAAGAATGTCCAATCCTTGTGGGATTAATGGTCAACGACTAAAGATATAATTATAAGTGCAAAATAATAATAAACACAATCAAATATATAACTAAATAGAGTGTCTAAAACTCGAAAACATTGTATTTATATGAATGAAAATGGATAGAAAGAAAAATATATAAGTATTGAGTACCGTATATATAATATAATCCAGGGAGTGTATTCTTCTAAGAATTAGATAAGGTCCAGTTTTGTACGAACAGATAGTAATAGTTAACTAACAAGCGATAGTTAGCGGATTAACTCGCCATCACCCTTGGTTACGTATATTATTTTGTAGTCTATATGTCACATTGCCATAATGTCACATTGCTATACATCAAGAAATCAGCTTCTTATAATTTATATTCTATTGTCTGTGTATGTTCTAGGCGTAGGTTGATTTAGGACTCATCAAAATGTATATTTTTTATTCATTTTTTCCATTTTGTTTAGCAATTACCTTCTTTTTTCCTCAATTATGTTTTAATTTGATTCTGTTTATATATTTGACCGAAAATATAAAATTTGTTTAACCCACAGATAAACTACACTTAATTTTAGTTTTGTGGGATACTGTGGATGTAGTGGTTGTTTTTATTTGCTGTGATTAATCAAATATATATATATATATATATATATATATATATATATATATATATATATATATATATATATATATATATAAAAATATTAAATGTAAAGTTCAAAAAAAAAATGAAATAAAATGAAATACAGTTGATTTTCGAAATCAGAATTTTTCGCAATCGATTGAATGTACCTTCATTTTGATACCACACACGACTCTGTGAAAAATTTTCCAAAGAAAATCGTAAATTTTCCGACACCCGATCTGCAGGGGGTTGTTCAAAACCTGTTTGCCGGAGAACCATACATTGGATCGGGCCAAAATTAGAATTTTTCGCAATCGATTGAATGTACCTTCATTTTGATACCACACACGACTTCGACAAAGATTTTCCAAAGAAAATCATAAATTTCCTATACCCCTCTGCAGGAGGTGGTTTTCAAGATTTTTTTTCCTGGAAAACCATACATTGGATCGGGACAAAATAAGAATTTTCCGCAATCAATTGAATGGACCTTCATTTCGATACCACACATGGCTTTAAAAAAAAAAATCCAGGAAAAATCGTAAGTTTTCCGACACCCCTCTGCGGGAGGGGGTTTTCAAGAATTTTTTACGGAGAACAACACATTGGATCGAAACGAAATGAGAATTTTTCGAAATCTAATGAATGTACCTTCATGTTGATACCACACACCACCCTGTGGAAAAATTTTCAGAGAAAATCGCAAATTTTCCTACACCCCAAAGCACGGGGGGGTGTTCGCGATTTTTTTTAGGGAGAACCACACATTGGATCGGAACGAAATAAGAATATTCAGCAATCTGAAGAATGTACCTTCATGTCGATACCACACTCGACCCTCTGAGAGCTTTTCCGAGAAAAATCCTCATTTTCCGACCCCCTATACACATCGGGTTGTTCAAAACATGTTTGCCGGCAAACCAAGAGTCGGATCGGGCTGTGGTTTGGAATTTTTGCAATCTGATGAATGTAGCTTCATTTCGATTTCATACACGACCCTCTTAGAGCTTTTCCGAGGAAAATCATAATTTTCCGACCCCCTATACACATTGGGTTGTTCAAAACATGTTTGTCGGCAAACCAGATGTAGGATCGGGTTGAGGTTTGAAATTTTCGCAATCTGATGAATGTAGCTTCATTTTGATACCACACATGACCCTCTTGGAGCTTAAAATCATGATTTTCCGACCCCCTATACACATTGGGTTGTTCAAAACATGTTTACCGGCAAACCAAATGTTGGATCGGATCGAGGTTTGGAATTTTCGCAATCAATTGAATGTAGCTTCATTTCGATACCACACTCGACCCTCTGAGAGCTTTTCCGAGGAAAATCATAATTTTCCGACCCCCTCTACACATTGGGTTGTTCAAAACATGTTTGCCGGCAAACCAAATGTCGGATCGGATCGAGGTTTGAAATTTTCGCAATTTAATGAATTTAGCTTCATTTCGATACCACACTCGACTCTCTGAGAGCTTTTCCGAGAAAAATTCTCATTTTCCGACCCCCTATACACATTGGGTTGTTCAAAACATGTTTGCCGGCAAACCAAATGTCGGATTGGATCGAGGTTTGAAATTTTCGCAATTTAATGAATGTAGCTTCATTTCGATACCACACTTGACCCTCTGAGAGCTTTTCCGAGGAAAATCCTCATTTTCCGACCCCCTATACACATTGGGTTGTTCAAAACATGTTTGTCGGCAAACCAAATGTCGGATCGGATCGAGGTTTGAAATTTTCGCAATCTAATGAATGTAGCTTCATTTCGATACCACACACGACCCTCTTGGAGCTTTTCCGAGGAAAATCATGATTTTCCGACCCCCTCTACACATTGGGTTGTTCAAAACATGTTTGCCGGCAAACCAAGAGTCGGATCGGGCTGTGGTTTAAAATTGTCGCAATCAATTGAATGTAGCTTCATTTTGATGCCACACACGACCCTCTGGAAGCTTTTTCGGGGAAAATCGCAAATTTCCCCCCCTCCCCCTGCGCATGGGGGTGTTTAAAACATGATTGCCGGAGAACTACACATTGGATCGGAACGAAATAAGAATTTTATGCAATGTTATGAATGGACCTCCATTTTGATACCACACATGACCATGTGGAAGATTTTCCGAAGAAAATCGTAAATTTTCCGACACCCCTCAGCACGGGGGGGTCTTCAATACCTGTTTGCCGGCAAACCAAACATCGGATTTGGCCAAACTTGGATTTTTTCGCATTCAATTGAATGTACCTTCATGTTGATACCACACACGACCCTGTCAAAACTTTTCCGGGGAAAATCATGAATTTTCCGACACCCGATCGGCAGTGGTTGATTCAAAACATGTTTGCCGGAGAACCAGACGTCGGATCGGGCTGAAATCAGAACTGGACGTCATCAATTTCGATTATCTTCAATTTGATACCACACACGGCTGTGTAGCAACTTTCCCAAAGAAAATTCAAAATTTGGCTTCATTTTCAAGATTTTTTTACAGAGAACCAGACATCGGATCGAGCTGAAATCAACATTTTTGGCATCAGATATTCTGTACCTTCATTTTGATACCAAACGTGGCTCCGGCAAAAGACTTTGACTTTTTTTCAAATTTTGATTTTTTCCCCATACTAGTACCCGTCCGACAAGAAAATCTTCGATCGGGGATTGCTCGAGAACCCATGATGCGATCGAGCTGATTGTTGGATTTTCGGAAAGCTGGCGATCTCGTGAGCATTTTGATGCCCCTCAAAATTTTCCAAAAAATTTTCCAAAGAAAATCACAAATTTGTCGGAAGGGTATTCAGGATTTTTTTTTAGGAGAACCAGACATCGGATCGAGACGAAATAAAAAAAATTCGCAATCTGATGCATGTACCTTCATTTTGATACCACGCATGACCCTGTGGAAGATTTTCCAGGGAAAATCGCAAATTCCCCCCCACCTCCCCTGCGCATGGGGGTGTTCAAAACATGATTGCCGGAGAACTATACATTGGATCGGAACGAAATAAGAAATTTATGCAATGGTATGAATGTACCTACATATTGATACCACACACGACCCTCTGGAAACTTTTCCGGGGAAAATCGCAAATCCCCCCCCCCTCCCCCGCGCATGGGGGTGTTCAAAACATGATTGCCGGAGAACTATACATGCGATCGGAACGAAATAAAAAGTTTATGCAATCTAATGAATGGACCTTCATTTTGATACCACACATGGCCCCGTCGAAACTTTTCCAGGGAAAATCATGAATTTTCCGACACCCGATCCGCAGTGTTTGGTTCAAAACACGATTGCCGGAGAACCAGACATCGGATCGGGCTGAAATCAGAACTGGACGTCATCAATTTCGATTATCTTCAATCTGATACCACACACGGCTGTGTAGCAACTTTCCCAAAGAAAATTGCAAATTTGGCTTCATTTTCAAGATTTTTTTTACAGAGAACCAGACATCGGATCGAGCTAAAATCAACATTTTTGGCATCAGATATTCTGTACCTTCATTTTGATACCAAACACGGCTTCGGCAAAAGACTTTGACTTTTTTTCAAATTTTGATTTTTTCCCCATACTAGTACCCGTCCGACAAGAAAATCTTCGATCGGGGATTGCTCGAGAACCCATGATGCGATCGAGCTGAACGTTGGATCTTCGGAAAGCTGGCGATCACGTGAGCATTTTGATGCCCCTCAAAATTTTCCAAAAAATTTTCCCTTAAAAAATCACTAAATAGAGTGTGTAAAACTCGAAAACATCATATTTATATGAGGGAAAATGGATAGAAAGAAAAATATATAAGTATTGAGTACCGTATATATAATATAATCCAGAGGGTGTATTCTTCTAAGAATTAGATAAGGTCCAGTTTTTCACGAACAGATAGTGATAGTTAACTAACAAGCGATAGTTAGCGGATTAACTCGCCATCACGTGTTAAGCATCCATCCCAGTATTGACCTGAACGAGAGAGGAAAACCACGACAAACCAGTATGGTCGGCCATGTAGGGAATCGAACCCCGATCTCCTGAACGTCGGTTCAGTAATTCTAATGTTCAACAGTTACAAGTGTCAAGTGACTTGATAAACTAACGGGAAACATTGTCCTAGAAGTCAAGCGTACAAGATCAGCTCGAGTAGCAGTGTCTGTAGACACGGAGCCCGTTTACCGTGCGTTCGTCGTTCTGTGACCCGAATATCGCTATAAAGCTTTATCTCATTACTATCCAACAGGAAGAAAATACTAAAAATATACTTAAAAATCCCGAATAAAGTTACGGGTCTTATTCTATTCAGCAGCAGGCATGTCAAAAGATGGATCTCGTGACTATTGTACATCCCCTTCTCTCCCCCCTCTACTCCCCCTCATCCAGGGAAACACGAGAAAACTGTCTTCAACTCGCCACTATCACACTATACATATTTTACATCGGCCACAATGAGGACGAGGGGGGGGGGGGTGCGCATTGGGTGTCGTAAAAGACGACTTATTCACGCATAAACATATCTAGTACTGTCAAGAAAAGGTCCGTCATCAATATTATTGCCAGCCGCCCCCGTGGTTCAGTCAACTATCGCACTGCGTTATGGCCAGTTCACACGGAAGCATTGCAATGTTCGCCGTTGGGATGTTAGTCTTCCAATGCTTCCGTGTGGATCAACACGACCATGAGTTTGGCGGGTTGAAGACTTTCAGAGCTTGGTTCTACAACCTGGCGTTGGACTGCCCAGCTTTGGAACGGCGACCAATAGGAGGTCAGTATTTCGGAGTCGATCGACTGCGGATATATGGATTATCGATAACCTAGCACGAGAAAATCAAGATTCAATCTCAAGAACATAACTATAATTACAATAATAACGTGTGTTAATAATAATTGTGTATAAACAATAATTTCGAGAACACATAGGCCTATATGATGGTAATAACAATAATAATAATATTTTTTTGCTTATTCCTTCAATAATTACACTTACGATGATTACATATAATAATAATTGACAATTATCTTTATAATAGTGAGACGACTCTTCGAATTTGTTATGGAAGTGGCTATTCGATGGACCGGAAGTAGTTTTTAGATTAGTTTCAGTTTAGATTAAATTAGTTCAGGACGACTTCTTCCTTAGATTAGCTTGGGTAAGGTTGGGCTGATAAGTTGGGTTGATTTAGGTTAGTTTAGGCTGCGCGCAACAATGACAACAATAACATAGACCGATGGTCCGAAGAATAGTCTCCAGGCCAGTGCTGGGATGGTTCCTACAAAATGGGCGCTTCTTTTCCACTGTCTTTCCCGTTACCAAGGAAACCTTCATCTCATCAATCATTCATCCGACATCTTACTTATCATTACAGTACGTCGTTAAACCCAATATAAATAAACAGAAGCACGACTCGATTCTCATACCTTCTCGCACATCCCATGTTCGACGGCAACAACTATAATTGCAGCCACATTCATGTTGAGTGAGTCATATATCCTCAACAGTCTCCCTAAAAGTACTCGCCATGCGGTGAAAAACTCGAAACAAAGGATTCCAAATCGAGGAATTGCGTGCTTCAGCGCAGTACGAATCGCATGGGTGTATGCGGAACAGTAATGTGTGTTTAGTGTGTACACTATTCGAACTGGGAGGATAATGAGTGTGCACACGAGTAGGTCGGGTGCCACTTGCCTGAATGCTGTCGGGTGGGCTCGGCCGGACTTCGTTCCTGATGGGATGTATCGGGTTGAGACTTGAGTGTGGTGTTTCGTTGGTTCAGTGGTCTTAACAGTTGGATGATTTTAATGATTATACGTCTGCGATAATGATTATACGTATACGTCTTGTGGCGGGCTATATTTTTTTGACGTGGATACGTCTATAAATTCGTATATGTGCAATAAATTGAATGAATATATAATATAGGCCTATATGCTATAAATAATATATACATGGGCCTATATATTGTCAACATTATATGCATATATATATATATATATATATATATACATGTATATATATATTTTTATATTTTTTTCGTACCTTTATCAATAATTAACCAAGTATAGTATTGAATTATGGATTCTTAAAACGGTCTTCTATTAAAGTAAAAGTGAAAGATATAAAAGTGTGAATTGGCTTGTTATGGCTGCTATGGGAGTCACCAACCACTCGGTTCACCAGTCAAGTCCATGCCTAGGCGACGCCGTGTGCTCGTGCATGAGTGCAGGAAGGCGCCGCCGCCGTCGCGACGCTCGTGTTTACCCTCGCGTCATCCCCGACACGACACGACGAATCGGGTACACGTGATCGACTGTCATACCGACTGGGAAAACGCAATAGGTTTCTCTTGTTAATGGATGAAAGAAATGTGAAAATCCTATTAAGTTATATGCTTCCTTTTTTCAATTTATTTCAATGCTGCTTAAGGGGGGGGGGGGGGGGGGGGTACGTACGGCGCTTATAGAAAGAGTGAAATTAATCTTTACCATTTTTTTCTACCAGTGTAATTAAATGAAAAGTTTATCAGTTCCTAGTTGACTCTATATGCTCTTTTATTACTATGACAGTCCATTGTTGTGAATTCAATATGTTTCTTTCAAGTTGATACGTGATTGAATAACAAGAATGAGATGAAATTCATTGACGTATTATCTTAAAACTCATTGAGCTCACAAAAATAGAATGTCATATCAATTGAAGAGCATATCATTATCTTGGCGTTGATATAATTTTGATCCAATCACATTGGTCCTTATCACACTACACCTTGTGTATGTTTTCAAAGTATATCTATTACCTCTGTTTAACCAGTTTTTCTGTCTTTTCCAGGTAAGTTGCAATGTTTGAAGACGAAGCACACATCAGCTGTCGGGATAACATGTGACGTGGAAGCACGAACAATTGTATGTTGTTGTTACAATTATTATGTATATATTTTATTAGATGACCGTAGCGAACATTTCCATTTCACATACCAATTTTTTGTAATTTTGAAGCTGCCTACAGTTCAGAAAAAATCAATCGACTCGAAACTTTTTCTGAAGCCACTCGAACATCGTTCTCAGAATTGTTCAGTTCAGAAGTAATGTGTATCATGTTGTGCTCGACTTTCTTGCGAATTTGAATTTATTCGGAGATATTTGTTGCCCATATTCTTCCCCTCGGTTATTCTCTTGAGATTTTTCAAAGTTTTCGAAATAATTTCTTTTAACAGTGGTCTATCCCTTTGCGTCTCAAAATTGTACGATATCGAGTTTCACAATAACATGTCCCTACTTTTGTTCGACCTGTAGAGCGCGAACAAAAATCCCTCCATTTCTTTTTCGAGTACGGTAGAATGTGAGTCTTCGCTTCGCTCATGTCATGGTCTTGAGATTTAGTCAAGTTTTCGGTCGCTTGAAACCGTAATGGCTACAGACAAACGTCGTTCGAGCCATGTCCAATAGCACGTATAAAGTTCCCCGAAGTTTCCCGAAGTTTCCCGAAGTTTCCAGTCTGTTATTTAATTAAGTCTCAACTGTTGCATGTGTTCTCGCATTATGTGGAGGTAGCTATTGTAAGTGGAACTGGGAAGTAAAATGGACCAGAAACCGAATCGCGTCTTGTCCCAGATCTCATGCATACAGGTCAGGGCGCGTGCACGGCGGTAAAGATATTCATCTTCACTACGTTTTTCCATGTTCACAAACCAGTGTAATCAAATGAAAAGTTTACTAGGAAAACGCCTTATATGCGTTGTTAGACGAGCGGATAGTAATAGTATGGGTAAAAATGGGTAAAAACTGCTTCGAGTGGTAACGATTTAGCACATTTCTAGTTTTTTGATGTTTTTTGAATGATGAGAAGAAACGTTAAAACGTTTTTGGATAGTGGGAAGGATGGTGGATAGTGAAAAGAATTGTCAGGAAGGTGAACATGGTGGGAATCGAATCCCGGTCTCATGAATGACGGTTCAGTGTGCTAGCCACTGGACCACTCATATCAGTACATGTTTATAGGCCTCATGTATTATATATAGGGGATAGGTCTACATATATTCTATATAATTGAAAGAAATTCACAATCTTTATATTTCCTCAATGTATTGATTGAGTTTCTGTACTTGTCGTAATAATTGATAACGCATGGCTCAATATTAAAAGCGATAATATTTCCGCTGAAAGAAGAAAAAATGTAATGAATATTTTATAATCTGAATTTCCCCAAGGCTCGTATCTAATCTGACGGCAAAATGTAAAAATATAAATTCGATTAACTTTTGATGATCGTTAATCTTTATCATGATTCATCTTGTCTTTGTTCGATCATTTGATGTAGTGAGGTGAGTTTTGGGGAAAGGGGTAGTTGCGAGTTGGGGGGGTGAGGGGAGTGGGTGGATCGAGCATGTTTGGAGTTCCTTCTTTTAATTTATTACCAGGATTTTTTTTCCGAAAAAGAAGTGTTAGCTCAATTTTCACGCGCTGCTGAGTTTACCTTTAAAACGGGCCGGGTTCACTAAACTGGTTAAAAGGTTAATTTCCTCCCTCCCCCCTGCCTCCTCCCCCCGCCCCTCTTGCACGCCGCCATGTTTTAATGAACAATTAGTAAATACCGATTGATGCGGATGCTCACAGATTTCCACCCCGACCTTAGTTCGTGTCGACTTCTTCGACTTGAACGTCTAAACTGCCTTCATTCTTGTTAGACGAGCTTTAGCGAGGATTCAATTTGACTTACTGAAAAAAATTGGTGTTCGCTTTATGTTTTTTTTTAAATGTTTTTTTGTCGGTTCTCCACAGGTCAAACGGTTACAGCTATCAACTTCAAACTTTTTTCAGTATGGTTCCTCATCTAACTTAGATCTGTATAGTTTTGTGTCGTTATCGGGGGGTAACTTTTTTTTAATGAATTTTAGAAATTTCAAAAATACCCATTAAAATAACATAGCGGAAAAAAAAAAAAAAATTTTATTCTCCAAAAAAATTTTGATACACATTTCTAAAAAATTTCAGCTTGATCGTGTCAGCCATTTTGAAGATGAAACATATAGAATGTGCTGAATTGGTACCACTCGAAGCAGTTTTTACCCATTTTAACCCATACTATTCGCTCGTCTAACAACGCATAGCGTTTTTTCAGTTTTATACTCCAATGATTTGTGCTGGTATCGTTTCTCTCCTCGGCGGACTGGACGAATCACAAGCAATCAGATAAATGCAAATATTCCATATTTATCAGTTGATTAATAATTATAAGTATATAATTAATTATTTTCTTCGGGTGGTAAGATCTTGCTTCGTGAGAGCCCCTCTGAACGATCCTACCAGGTTATATATTTTGGAAATATATCATATCTGTCATATAGAACTATTCCTCATCTTTACACCATGCATTGTAAGTCAGTAGTCATAAGGGAAACCCTCCCCACAATGTAACTTTTTCACTGTCAGTGTAAGATGTAAACGATCGTAGCGGCTTTCCTTGTGAACATCTTGCAGTGAAACGGTTTCACACCATTCAGATAAGTATCTTCTGAAACACTGTCGATCTATAATAAACATTACCGATTTGTTACGCGTCATTTCTGTATGACGGTACGCTATGAGGTAAACATTGATGGCAGATAACAATTGTTCCTGTAACATGCAACTGATCTTTCCACCTTTCTTAGTAGAAAATTTGACTCATTAGCATAATCTGACATTTTTTTTCTGTATCCTAAGATGTATTTGTTAATCTTGATCCTGCACTGTTCGAATTTTATGATCATGCATACCTGTGAAATCACCCTGGTGGGAACTTTCAGCCCTGGAGACTGGGGACGCCTTAATTAAAAAATGAGGAATATCCGATACCCTCGTCCTCCTCCCCCCCTCACCATTCTACCGACCATACTCTTTAATAATTGGGCAACCATTTCACATGATCCAAATATGTTCTTTCATCTATACACTACATGTAAATATATAAAACGTAATTAAAATTGTAAAAATATTTATCGCATCATAAATTAAATTATCGATCGGCGTACGTGGAGGCTCGCTCATCGATAAACCTACTCTGGCTTGTATAACTCCGTTCTTTTGTGCTGCGTCTAAACTTGATGGAAAATCTATGCGAACTTGAAGAATTTAAGACCCGAGAATTAAGTGTGCTCTTAAGAAGATTGGGTTGTGGGGGGGGGGGGGGGGGGATGAGTCGCCCATCTGAGTATTAAATAAAGTGTACAGTGGAAGGTTAAAGAGCAATCTATTGGGAGACGTGGTTTTTAAAACTTGGCTGTTGACTTTATTTCGATGAAATATGCAACAGGCGTGTGGAAGTTACACGTATTTTTGATCATTCCGCGAGTACCTGTTTATACCTTCGGATGATACCATATCCGTATTAAGGCGTTCCCAGTCTTCATAGGGCAAAAAGTTCCCACCAGGGGATTTCACAGATATACATGATCAATTAATAGATCACAAGATTCAGGTGGTATTTGTCGAAAATGCTACAGTCAAATTTTATATTAGCAAATGTAGAAAGATCATTGTGTATGAGAGTAACATTCATAATATCAATATGTCAATGTTGGTGTTTCGAAGAAGCATGTATTCCAGAGAACCGATAGACCAGTCATTGTTATAATGACCCTATGTTAACCATCCTGTTGCTGGAACATTTTATGGACTCTCTTAACCTCTCTCCACACCCTTGCGTTGACCATGTGGGTTGACAATTTGTTCAATTATGCAATCTATACAATCAATTAGATCAATTAAATGGTGGAACGATTGCAATTAGGTGAATCAGAAAGGTATCCGATTCAAAATCCCTATTTCTCGCTCATCTTACCACACATATGCTGCGTTTTCTTAGTTATTATTACATACGTCGTTAACACTCAATGAAATGAAATGAATTATTATAATTATCAATATTCAGTTCTAGTTCTGAGGCCATGCACCAGGTTTGAGTTGTAATTGAGCAGCTCGTAAACCCTGGCGGTCGGATGTGGCAGCTATTAGCCCTAATAAAGGCCGCCATGTCTCCCCTCCAGGCGCGGTGATAATACGAGCACTGCTAGGAGACAAATGGCCAAAGCCAGCCCGTCACATTACTGATGATGTATTGCAGTTTAACGACCCTACCAACGACATGGCTGATACTAGTAGAATTAGATGGATGATGGACACGCGTCGAATTCGGTCCATTTTCTGTCCGTGTTTTATCAAGGTCCAGTACTCATCACTATGTAAATTCGCGGTCATATATAACGTGTACAAAAAGAGATTGAAATCGATTTTTGGTTATGTATTTTAACTCTGAATTGTTCGTAGACGCGGATGATGACAGTGCAAGTAATTCAAGATGCATTTCAATGTGCACTTACTTGATCGACTGTTTTATAAGACCACATAAAACAGAGTCGCATAAGTGTGCGTGCATTATTGTGGGGAGAATTCATTCTCCAGTCGCATATATCATTTTATAAAGTTGAATCCATGGGAGTCGATTTAGCGGAATATCACTTTAACTTTTGAGCGGTATGAGATATCGAAATTCTGAGAACAAGGGGCCAGTTTTTTCTCGCATTCGATTGAATGTACCTTCATTTTTACCACACACGACTCTGTGAAAACTTTTCCAAAGAAAATCGTAAATTTTCCGACCCCCGATCTGCAGGGGGTTGTTCAAAACATGTTTGCCGGAGAACCATACATCGGATCGGGCTGAAATTAGAACTGTACGTCATCAATTTCGATTATCTTCAATTTGATACCACTCGCGGCTGTGTAAAAAAAATTTCAAAGAAAATCGCAAATTTTCCTATATTTTCAAGAATTTTTTTTACGGAGAACCAGACATCGGATCGAGCTAAAATCAACATTTTTGACAAGAGATTCATTGTACCTTCATTTTAATACTGCACACGGCTTCGGCAAAAGAGTTTGACTTTTTTTGAAATTTTGGTTTTTTCCACGTACTAGTTAGTACCCGTATGTCAAAAATGAATCGACAATCTTCGATCGGCGATTGCTGGAGAACCCACGATGCGATCGGGCTGATTATTCGATTTTCGGAAAGCTAGCAATCGCCTGAGCATTTTGATGCTACTCACGGTCTCGAAAAAAAAATTCCGAAGAAAATCATAAATTTTCCGGGGGGGTTTTCAAGAATTTTTTTACGGAGAACCAGACATTGGATCGGGACGAAATCAAGATTTTATGCAATCAAATGAACGTACCTTCATTTCGATACCACACACGATCCGTGAAAAATTTTCCGAAGAAAATCGTAAATTTTCCGACACCCCTATGCGCGAGGGGGTGTTCAAGATTTTTTTTTTGGAGAACCACACATTGGATCGGGACGAAATGGGAATTTTCCGCGATCAATTGAATGTACCTTCATTTCAATACGTAAAATAAGAGGAGGCTTCGACAAAAATTTTCCAGGGAAAATCATAAATTTTCCGACACCCGATCTGCAGGGGTTGGTTCAAAACATGTTTGCCGGAGAACCATACATCGGATCGGGCTGAAATTAGAACTGTACGTCATCAATTTCGATTATCTTCAATTTGATACCACTCGCGGCTGTGTAAAAACTTTTCCGAAGAAAATTGCAAATTTGCCTTTATTTTCAAGAATTTGTTTACAGAGAACCAGACATCAGATCGAGCTGAAATCAACATTTTTGGCAACTGATATTCTGTACCTTCATTTTGATACCTCACATGGCTCCGGCAAAAGAGTTTGACTTTTTTTCAAATTTTGGTTTTTTCCCCGTACTAGTACCCGTCCGACAGAAAAAAATCGACAATCTTCGATCGGCGATTGCTCGAGAACCCACAATGCGATCGGGCTGATTGTTCGATTTTCGGAAAGCTAGTGATCACGTGAGCATTTTGAGGCTACTCACGATTGTCCAAAAAAAAATTCAAAGAAAATCATAAATTTTTCGTTGGAGTATTCAAGATTTTTTTCTAGGAGAACCAGACATTGGATCGAGACGAAATAAGAATTTTCCGCAATCTGATGAATGTACCTTCATGTCGATACCTCACACGACCCTGTGGAAAATTTTCCAGGGAAAATCGCAAATTTTCCTACACCCCTCAGCACGGGAGGGGTGTTCAAAACATGTTTGCCGGCAAACCAAACATCGGATCGGGCCAAACTTAGATTTTTTCGCAATCGATTGAATGTACCTTCATTTTGATACCACACACGACCCTCTGAAAACTTTTCCAAGGAAAATCATAAATTTTCCGACACCCGATCTGCAGGGGTTGGTTCAAAACATGTTTGCCGGAGAAACATATATCGGATCGGGCTGAGGTTTGAATTTTCCGCAATCGATTGAATGTACCTTCATTTTGATACCACACACGACCCTCTGAAATTTTTTCCAAAGAAAATCGTAAGTTTTCCGACACCCCTCTACACATAGGGGTTGTTCAAAACATGTTTATCGGCAAACCAAACGTCGGATTTGGCCAAACTTGGATTTTTTCGCATACAGTTGAATGTACCTTCATGTTGATACCACACACGGCCCTGTGAAAACTTTTCCAGGGAAAATCATGAATTTTCCGACACCCCTCAGCACGGGGGGGGGGGGGGGGTGTTCAAAACATGTTTGCCGGCAATCCAAACATCGGATTTGGCCAAACTTGGGTTTTTTCGCATTCAATTGAATGTACCTTCCTTTTGATACCACACACGGCCCTGTGAAAACTTATCCAAAGAAAATCGTAAGTTTTCCGACACCCTTATGCGCAAGGGGTTTTTCAAAACATGTTTACCGGCAAACCAAACGGCGGATTTGGCCAGACTTGGATTATTTTGCATTCAATTGAATGCACCTTCATTTTGATACCACACACGGCCCTCTGAAAGCTTTTCCAGGGAAAATCATAAATTTTTCGCCACCCCTCAGCACGGGGGGGTGTTCAATACCTGTTTGCCGGCAAACCAAACATCGGATTTGGCCAAACTTGGGATTTTTCGCATTCAATTGAATGTACCTTCATTTTGATACCACACACGACCCTGTCAAAATTTTTCCAGGGAAAATCATAAATTTTCCGACACCCGATCTGTAGGGGTTGGTTCAAAACATGTTTGCCGGAGAACCATACATCGGATTGTGCTAAAATTAGAACTGTACGTCATCAATTTCGATTATCTTCAATTTGATACCACTCACGGCTGTGTAACAAGTTTTCCAAAGAAAATTGCAAATTTGGCTTCATTTTCAAGAATTTGTTTACAGAGAACCAGACATCAGATCGAGCTAAAATCAACATTTTTGGCAACAGATATTCTGTACCTTCATTTTGATACCTCACATGGCTTCGGCAAAAGAGTTTGACTTTTTTTCAAATTTTGGTTTTTTTCCCCGTACTAGTACCCGTCCGACAGAAAAAAATCGACAATCTTCGATCGGCGATTGCTCGAGAACCCACAATGCGATCGGGCTGATTGTTCGACTTTCGGAAAGCTAGTGATCACGTGAGCATTTTGAGGCTACTCACGATTGTCCAAAAAAAAATTCAAAGAAAATCATAAATTTTCCGTTGGGGTATTCAAGATTTTTTTCTAGGAGAACCAGACATTGGATCGAGACGAAATAAGAATTTTCCGCAATCTGATGAATGTACCTTCATGTCGATACCTCACACGACCCTGTGGAAAATTTTCCAGGGAAAATCGCAAATTTTCCTACACCCCTCAGCACGGGAGGGGTGTTCAAAACATGTTTGCCGGCAAACCAAACATCGGATCGGGCCAAACTTAGATTTTTTCGCAATCGATTGAATGTACCTTCATTTTGATACCACACACGACCCTCTGAAAACTTTTCCAAAGAAAATCGTAAGTTTTCCGACACCCCTCTACACATGTGGTTGTTCAAAACATATTTACCGGCAAACCAAACGTCGGATTTGGCCAAACTTGGACTTTTTCGCAATAAATTGAATGTACCTTCATTTTGATACCACACACGGCCCTCTGAAAACTTATCCAAAGAAAATCGTAAGTTTTCCGACACCCCTCTACACATGGGGTTGTTCAAAACATGTTTACCGGCAAACCAAACATGGGATTTGGTCAAATTTAGATATTTTCGCATTCAATTGAATGTACCTCCATGTTGATACCACACACGGTCCTGTGAAAACTTTTCCGGGGAAAATCATAAATTTACCGACACCCGATCTGCTGGGGTTGGTTCAAAACATGTTTGCCGGAGAACCATACATCGGATCGGGCTGAGGTTTGAATTTTTCGCAATCGATTGAATGTACCTTCATTTTGATACCACACAAGACCCTCTGATATCTTTTCCAAAGAAAATCGTGAGTTTTCCGACACCCCTCTACACATAGGGGTTGTTCGAAACATGTTTACCGGCAAACCAAACTACGGATTTGGCCAAACTTGGATTTTTTCGCATTCAATTGAATGTACCTTCATGTTGATACCACACACGGCCCTGTGAAAACTTTTCCAGGGAAAATCATGAATTTTCCGACACCCCTCAGCACGGGGGGTGTTCAAAACATGTTTGCCGGCAAACATAAACATCGGATTTGGCCAAACTTGGGTTTTTTCGCATTCAATTGGATGTACCTTCCTTTTGATACCACACACGGCCCTGTGAAAACTTATCCAAAGAAAATCGTAAGTTTTCCGACACCCTTATGCGCAAGGGGTTTTCAAAACATGTTTACCGGCAAACCAAACGTCGGATTTGGCCAGACTTGGATTTTTTCGCATTCAATTGAATGCACCTTCATTTTTATACCACACACGGCCCTCCGAAAGCTTTTCCAGGGAAAATCATAAATTTTTCGCCACCCCTCAGCACGGGGGGGTGTTCAAAACCTGTTTGCCGGCAAACCAAACATCGGATTCGGCCAAACTTGGGTTTTTTCGTATTCAATTGAATGTACCTTCATTTTGATACCACACACGACCCTGTCAAAACTTTTCCAGGGAAAATCATAAATTTTCCGACACCCGATCTGCAGGGGTTGGTTCAAAACATGTTTGCCGGAGAACCATACATCGGATCGGGCTGAAATTAGAACTGTACGTCATCAATTTCGATTATCTTAAATTCGATACCACTCACGGCTGTGTAACAAGTTTTCCAAAGAAAATTGCAAATTTGGCTTTATTTTCAAGAATTTGTTTACAGAGAACCAGACATCAGATCGAGCTGAAATCAACATTTTTGGCAACTGATATTCTGTACCTTCATTTTGATACCTCACATGGCTCCGGCAAAAGAGTTTGACTTTTTTTCAAATTTTGGTTTTTTCCCCGTACTAGTACCCGTCCGACAGAAAAAAATCGACAATCTTCGATCGGCGATTGCTCGAGAACCCACAATGCGATCGGGCTGATTGTTCGATTTTCGGAAAGCTAGTGATCACGTGAGCATTTTGAGGCTACTCACGATTGTCCAAAAAAAAATTCAAAGAAAATCATAAATTTTTCGTTGGAGTATTCAAGATTTTTTTCTAGGAGAACCAGACATTGGATCGAGACGAAATAAGAATTTTCCGCAATCTGATGAATGTACCTTCATGTCGATACCTCACACGACCCTGTGGAAAATTTTCCAGGGAAAATCGCAAATTTTCCTACACCCCTCAGCACGGGAGGGGTGTTCAAAACATGTTTGCCGGCAAACCAAACATCGGATCGGGCCAAACTTAGATTTTTTCGCAATCGATTGAATGTACCTTCATTTTGATACCACACACGACCCTCTGAAAACTTTTCCAAGGAAAATCATAAATTTTCCGACACCCGATCTGCAGGGGTTTGTTCAAAACATGTTTGCCGGAGAAACATATATCGGATCGGGCTGAGGTTTGAATTTTCCGCAATCGATTGAATGTACCTTCATTTTGATACCACACACGACCCTCTGAAATTTTTTCCAAAGAAAATCGTAAGTTTTCCGACACCCCTCTACACATAGGGGTTGTTCAAAACATGTTTATCGGCAAACCAAACGTCGGATTTGGCCAAACTTGGATTTTTCGCATACAGTTGAATGTACCTTCATGTTGATACCACACACGGCCCTGTGAAAACTTTTCCAGGGAAAATCATGAATTTTCCGACACCCCTCAGCACGGGGGGGGGGGGGGGGTGTTCAAAACATGTTTGCCGGCAATCCAAACATCGGATTTGGCCAAACTTGGGTTTTTTCGCATTCAATTGAATGTACCTTCCTTTTGATACCACACACGGCCCTGTGAAAACTTATCCAAAGAAAATCGTAAGTTTTCCGACACCCTTATGCGCAAGGGGTTTTTCAAAACATGTTTACCGGCAAACCAAACGGCGGATTTGGCCAGACTTGGATTATTTTGCATTCAATTGAATGCACCTTCATTTTGATACCACACACGGCCCTCTGAAAGCTTTTCCAGGGAAAATCATAAATTTTTCGCCACCCCTCAGCACGGGGGGGTGTTCAATACCTGTTTGCCGGCAAACCAAACATCGGATTTGGCCAAACTTGGGATTTTTCGCATTCAATTGAATGTACCTTCATTTTGATACCACACACGACCCTGTCAAAATTTTTCCAGGGAAAATCATAAATTTTCCGACACCCGATCTGTAGGGGTTGGTTCAAAACATGTTTGCCGGAGAACCATACATCGGATTGTGCTAAAATTAGAACTGTACGTCATCAATTTCGATTATCTTCAATTTGATACCACTCACGGCTGTGTAACAAGTTTTCCAAAGAAAATTGCAAATTTGGCTTCATTTTCAAGAATTTGTTTACAGAGAACCAGACATCAGATCGAGCTAAAATCAACATTTTTGGCAACAGATATTCTGTACCTTCATTTTGATACCTCACATGGCTTCGGCAAAAGAGTTTGACTTTTTTTCAAATTTTGGTTTTTTCCCCGTACTAGTACCCGTCCGACAGAAAAAAATCGACAATCTTCGATCGGCGATTGCTCGAGAACCCACAATGCGATCGGGCTGATTGTTCGACTTTCGGAAAGCTAGTGATCACGTGAGCATTTTGAGGCTACTCACGATTGTCCAAAAAAAAATTCAAAGAAAATCATAAATTTTCCGTTGGGGTATTCAAGATTTTTTTCTAGGAGAACCAGACATTGGATCGAGACGAAATAAGAATTTTCCGCAATCTGATGAATGTACCTTCATGTCGATACCTCACACGACCCTGTGGAAAATTTTCCAGGGAAAATCGCAAATTTTCCTACACCCCTCAGCACGGGAGGGGTGTTCAAAACATGTTTGCCGGCAAACCAAACATCGGATCGGGCCAAACTTAGATTTTTTCGCAATCGATTGAATGTACCTTCATTTTGATACCACACACGACCCTCTGAAAACTTTTCCAAAGAAAATCGTAAGTTTTCCGACACCCCTCTACACATGTGGTTGTTCAAAACATATTTACCGGCAAACCAAACGTCGGATTTGGCCAAACTTGGACTTTTTCGCAATAAATTGAATGTACCTTCATTTTGATACCACACACGGCCCTCTGAAAACTTATCCAAAGAAAATCGTAAGTTTTCCGACACCCCTCTACACATGGGGTTGTTCAAAACATGTTTACCGGCAAACCAAACATGGGATTTGGTCAAATTTAGATATTTTCGCATTCAATTGAATGTACCTCCATGTTGATACCACACACGGTCCTGTGAAAACTTTTCCGGGGAAAATCATAAATTTACCGACACCCGATCTGCTGGGGTTGGTTCAAAACATGTTTGCCGGAGAACCATACATCGGATCGGGCTGAGGTTTGAATTTTTCGCAATCGATTGAATGTACCTTCATTTTGATACCACACAAGACCCTCTGATATCTTTTCCAAAGAAAATCGTGAGTTTTCCGACACCCCTCTACACATAGGGGTTGTTCGAAACATGTTTACCGGCAAACCAAACTACGGATTTGGCCAAACTTGGATTTTTTCGCATTCAATTGAATGTACCTTCATGTTGATACCACACACGGCCCTGTGAAAACTTTTCCAGGGAAAATCATGAATTTTCCGACACCCCTCAGCACGGGGGGGTGTTCAAAACATGTTTGCCGGCAAACATAAACATCGGATTTGGCCAAACTTGGGTTTTTTCGCATTCAATTGGATGTACCTTCCTTTTGATACCACACACGGCCCTGTGAAAACTTATCCAAAGAAAATCGTAAGTTTTCCGACACCCTTATGCGCAAGGGGTTTTCAAAACATGTTTACCGGCAAACCAAACGTCGGATTTGGCCAGACTTGGATTTTTTCGCATTCAATTGAATGCACCTTCATTTTTATACCACACACGGCCCTCCGAAAGCTTTTCCAGGGAAAATCATAAATTTTTCGCCACCCCTCAGCACGGGGGGGTGTTCAAAACCTGTTTGCCGGCAAACCAAACATCGGATTCGGCCAAACTTGGGTTTTTTCGTATTCAATTGAATGTACCTTCATTTTGATACCACACACGACCCTGTCAAAACTTTTCCAGGGAAAATCATAAATTTTCCGTCACCCGATCTGCAGGGGTTGGTTCAAAACATGTTTGCCGGAGAACCATACATCGGATCGGGCTGAAATTAGAACTGTACGTCATCAATTTCGATTATCTTAAATTCGATACCACTCACGGCTGTGTAACAAGTTTTCCAAAGAAAATTGCAAATTTGGCTTTATTTTCAAGAATTTGTTTACAGAGAACCAGACATCAGATCGAGCTGAAATCAACATTTTTGGCAACTGATATTCTGTACCTTCATTTTGATACCTCACATGGCTCCGGCAAAAGAGTTTGACTTTTTTTCAAATTTTGGTTTTTTCCCCGTACTAGTACCCGTCCGACAGAAAAAAATCGACAATCTTCGATCGGCGATTGCTCGAGAACCCACAATGCGATCGGGCTGATTGTTCGATTTTCGGAAAGCTAGTGATCACGTGAGCATTTTGAGGCTACTCACGATTGTCCAAAAAAAAATTCAAAGAAAATCATAAATTTTTCGTTGGAGTATTCAAGATTTTTTTCTAGGAGAACCAGACATTGGATCGAGACGAAATAAGAATTTTCCGCAATCTGATGAATGTACCTTCATGTCGATACCTCACACGACCCTGTGGAAAATTTTCCAGGGAAAATCGCAAATTTTCCTACACCCCTCAGCACGGGAGGGGTGTTCAAAACATGTTTGCCGGCAAACCAAACATCGGATCGGGCCAAACTTAGATTTTTTCGCAATCGATTGAATGTACCTTCATTTTGATACCACACACGACCCTCTGAAAACTTTTCCAAGGAAAATCATAAATTTTCCGACACCCGATCTGCAGGGGTTGGTTCAAAACATGTTTGCCGGAGAAACATATATCGGATCGGGCTGAGGTTTGAATTTTCCGCAATCGATTGAATGTACCTTCATTTTGATACCACACACGACCCTCTGAAATTTTTTCCAAAGAAAATCGTAAGTTTTCCGACACCCCTCTACACATAGGGGTTGTTCAAAACATGTTTATCGGCAAACCAAACGTCGGATTTGGCCAAACTTGGATTTTTTCGCATACAGTTGAATGTACCTTCATGTTGATACCACACACGGCCCTGTGAAAACTTTTCCAGGGAAAATCATGAATTTTCCGACACCCCTCAGCACGGGGGGGGGGGGGTGTTCAAAACATGTTTGCCGGCAAACCAAACATCGGATTTGGCCAAACTTGGTTTTTTTCGCATTCAATTGAATGTACCTTCCTTTTGATACCACACACGGCCCTGTGAAAACTTATCCAAAGAAAATCGTAAGTTTTCCGACACCCTTATGCGCAAGGGGTTTTTCAAAACATGTTTACCGGCAAACCAAACGGCGGATTTGGCCAGACTTGGATTTTTTTGCATTCAATTGAATGCACCTTCATTTTGATACCACACACGGCCCTCTGAAAGCTTTTCCAGGGAAAATCATAAATTTTTCGCCACCCCTCAGCACGGGGGGGTGTTCAATACCTGTTTGCCGGCAAACCAAACATCGGATTTGGCCAAACTTGGGATTTTTCGCATTCAATTGAATGTACCTTCATTTTGATACCACACACGACCCTGTCAAAATTTTTCCAGGGAAAATCATAAATTTTCCGACACCCGATCTGTAGGGGTTGGTTCAAAACATGTTTGCCGGAGAACCATACTTCGGATTGTGCTAAAATTAGAACTGTACGTCATCAATTTCGATTATCTTCAATTTGATACCACTCACGGCTGTGTAACAAGTTTTCCAAAGAAAATTGCAAATTTGGCTTCATTTTCAAGAATTTTTTTACAGAGAACCAGACATCAGATCGAGCTAAAATCAACATTTTTGGCAACAGATATTCTGTACCTTCATTTTGATACTTCACATGGCTTCGGCAAAAGAGTTTGACTTTTTTTCAAATTTTGGTTTTTTCCCCGTACTAGTACCCGTCCGACAGAAAAAAATCGACAATCTTCGATCGGCGATTGCTCGAGAACCCACAATGCGATCGGGCTGATTGTTCGACTTTCGGAAAGCTAGTGATCACGTGAGCATTTTGAGGCTACTCACGATTGTCCAAAAAAAAATTCAAAGAAAATCATAAATTTTCCGTTGGGGTATTCAAGATTTTTTTCTAGGAGAACCAGACATTGGATCGAGACGAAATAAGAATTTTCCGCAATCTGATGAATGTACCTTCATGTCGATACCTCACACGACCCTGTGGAAAATTTTCCAGGGAAAATCGCAAATTTTCCTACACCCCTCAGCACGGGAGGGGTGTTCAAAACATGTTTGCCGGCAAACCAAACATCGGATCGGGCCAAACTTAGATTTTTTCGCAATCGATTGAATGTACCTTCATTTTGATACCACACACGACCCTCTGAAAACTTTTCCAAAGAAAATCGTAAGTTTTCCGACACCCCTCTACACATGTGGTTGTTCAAAACATATTTACCGGCAAACCAAACGTCGGATTTGGCCAAACTTGGACTTTTTCGCAATAAATTGAATGTACCTTCATTTTGATACCACACACGGCCCTCTGAAAACTTATCCAAAGAAAATCGTAAGTTTTCCGACACCCCTCTACACATGGGGTTGTTCAAAACATGTTTACCGGCAAACCAAACATGGGATTTGGTCAAATTTAGATATTTTCGCATTCAATTGAATGTACCTCCATGTTGATACCACACACGGTCCTGTGAAAACTTTTCCGGGGAAAATCATAAATTTACCGACACCCGATCTGCTGGGGTTGGTTCAAAACATGTTTGCCGGAGAACCATACATCGGATCGGGCTGAGGTTTGGATTTTTCGCAATCGATTGAATGTACCTTCATTTTGATACCACACAAGACCCTCTGATATCTTTTCCAAAGAAAATCGTGAGTTTTCCGACACCCCTCTACACATAGGGGTTGTTCGAAACATGTTTACCGGCAAACCAAACTACGGATTTGGCCAAACTTGGATTTTTTCGCATTCAATTGAATGTACCTTCATGTTGATACCACACACGGCCCTGTGAAAACTTTTCCAGGGAAAATCATGAATTTTCCGACACCCCTCAGCACGGGGGGGTGTTCAAAACATGTTTGCCGGCAAACATAAACATCGGATTTGGCCAAACTTGGGTTTTTCCGCATTCAATTGGATGTACCTTCCTTTTGATACCACACACGGCCCTGTGAAAACTTATCCAAAGAAAATCGTAAGTTTTCCGACACCCTTATGCGCAAGGGGTTTTCAAAACATGTTTACCGGCAAACCAAACGTCGGATTTGGCCAGACTTGGATTTTTTCGCATTCAATTGAATGCACCTTCATTTTTATACCACACACGGCCCTCCGAAAGCTTTTCCAGGGAAAATCATAAATTTTTCGCCACCCCTCAGCACGGGGGGGTGTTCAAAACCTGTTTGCCGGCAAACCAAACATCGGATTTGGCCAAACTTGGGTTTTTTCGTATTCAATTGAATGTACCTTCATTTTGATACCACACACGACCCTGTCAAAACTTTTCCAGGGAAAATCATAAATTTTCCGTCACCCGATCTGCAGGGGTTGGTTCAAAACATGTTTGCCGGAGAACCATACATCGGATCGGGCTGAAATTAGAACTGTACGTCATCAATTTCGATTATCTTAAATTCGATACCACTCACGGCTGTGTAACAAGTTTTCCAAAGAAAATTGCAAATTTGGCTTTATTTTCA
The DNA here is from genome assembly GCA_907164805.1 of Brachyptera putata. Taxonomy (NCBI): domain Eukaryota; kingdom Metazoa; phylum Arthropoda; class Insecta; order Plecoptera; family Taeniopterygidae; genus Brachyptera; species Brachyptera putata. The sequence goes on from OU015464.1 coordinate 998,713, forward strand.
AGAATTTGTTTACAGAGAACCAGACATCAGATCGAGCTGAAATCAACATTTTTGGCAACTGATATTCTGTACCTTCATTTTGATACCTCACATGGCTCCGGCAAAAGAGTTTGACTTTTTTTCAAATTTTGGTTTTTTCCCCGTACTAGTACCCGTCCGACAGAAAAAAATCGACAATCTTCGATCGGCGATTGCTCGAGAACCCACAATGCGATCGGGCTGATTGTTCGACTTTCGGAAAGCTAGTGATCACGTGAGCATTTTGAGGCTACTCACGATTGTCCAAAAAAAAATTCAAAGAAAATCATAAATTTTCCGTTGGGGTATTCAAGATTTTTTTCTAGGAGAACCAGACATTGGATCGAGACGAAATAAGAATTTTCCGCAATCTGATGAATGTACCTTCATGTCGATACCTCACACGACCCTGTGGAAAATTTTCCAGGGAAAATCGCAAATTTTCCTACACCCCTCAGCACGGGAGGGGTGTTCAAAACATGTTTGCCGGCAAACCAAACATCGGATCGGGCCAAACTTAGATTTTTTCGCAATCGATTGAATGTACCTTCATTTTGATACCACACACGACCCTCTGAAAACTTTTCCAAAGAAAATCGTAAGTTTTCCGACACCCCTCTACACATGTGGTTGTTCAAAACATATTTACCGGCAAACCAAACGTCGGATTTGGCCAAACTTGGACTTTTTCGCAATAAATTGAATGTACCTTCATTTTGATACCACACACGGCCCTCTGAAAAATTTTCCGAAGAAGATCGTAAGTTTTCCGACCCCCTCTACACATGGGGTTGTTCAAACATGTTTACCGGCAAACCAAACATGGGATTTGGTCAAATTTAGATATTTTCGCATTCAATTGAATGTACCTCCATGTTGATACCACACACGGTCCTGTGAAAACTTTTCCGGGGAAAATCATAAATTTACCGACACCCGATCTGCTGGGGTTGGTTCAAAACATGTTTGCCGGAGAACCATACATCGGATCGGGCTGAGGTTTGGATTTTTCGCAATCGATTGAATGTACCTTCATTTTGATACCACACAAGACCCTCTGATATCTTTTCCAAAGAAAATCGTGAGTTTTCCGACACCCCTCTACACATAGGGGTTGTTCGAAACATGTTTACCGGCAAACCAAACTACGGATTTGGCCAAACTTGGATTTTTTCGCATTCAATTGAATGTACCTTCATGTTGATACCACACACGGCCCTGTGAAAACTTTTCCAGGGAAAATCATGAATTTTCCGACACCCCTCAGCACGGGGGGGTGTTCAAAACATGTTTGCCGGCAAACATAAACATCGGATTTGGCCAAACTTGGGTTTTTCCGCATTCAATTGGATGTACCTTCCTTTTGATACCACACACGGCCCTGTGAAAACTTATCCAAAGAAAATCGTAAGTTTTCCGACACCCTTATGCGCAAGGGGTTTTCAAAACATGTTTACCGGCAAACCAAACGTCGGATTTGGCCAGACTTGGATTTTTTCGCATTCAATTGAATGCACCTTCATTTTTATACCACACACGGCCCTCCGAAAGCTTTTCCAGGGAAAATCATAAATTTTTCGCCACCCCTCAGCACGGGGGGGTGTTCAAAACCTGTTTGCCGGCAAACCAAACATCGGATTTGGCCAAACTTGGGTTTTTTCGTATTCAATTGAATGTACCTTCATTTTGATACCACACACGACCCTGTCAAAACTTTTCCAGGGAAAATCATAAATTTTCCGTCACCCGATCTGCAGGGGTTGGTTCAAAACATGTTTGCCGGAGAACCATACATCGGATCGGGCTGAAATTAGAACTGTACGTCATCAATTTCGATTATCTTAAATTCGATTCCACTCACGGCTGTGTAACAAGTTTTCCAAAGAAAATTGCAAATTTGGCTTTATTTTCAAGAATTTGTTTACAGAGAACCAGACATCAGATCGAGCTGAAATCAACATTTTTGGCAACTGATATTCTGTACCTTCATTTTGATACCTCACATGGCTCCGGCAAAAGAGTTTGACTTTTTTTCAAATTTTGGTTTTTTCCCCGTACTAGTACCCGTCCGACAGAAAAAAATCGACAATCTTCGATCGGCGATTGCTCGAGAACCCACAATGCGATCGGGCTGATTGTTCGATTTTCGGAAAGCTAGTGATCACGTGAGCATTTTGAGGCTACTCACGATTGTCCAAAAAAAATTCAAAGAAAATCATAAATTTTTCGTTGGAGTATTCAAGATTTTTTTCTAGGAGAACCAGACATTGGATCGAGACGAAATAAGAATTTTCCGCAATCTGATGAATGTACCTTCATGTCGATACCTCACACGACCCTGTGGAAAATTTTCCAGGGAAAATCGCAAATTTTCCTACACCCCTCAGCACGGGAGGGGTGTTCAAAACATGTTTGCCGGCAAACCAAACATCGGATCGGGCCAAACTTAGATTTTTTCGCAATCGATTGAATGTACCTTCATTTTGATACCACACACGACCCTCTGAAAACTTTTCCAAAGAAAATCGTAAGTTTTCCGACACTCCTCTACACATGTGGTTGTTCAAAACATGTTTACCGGCAAACCAAACTTCGGATTTGGCCAAACTTGAACTTTTTCGCAATCAATTGAATGTACCTTCATTTTGATACCACACACGGCCCTCTGAAAACTTTTCCAAAGGAAATCGTAAGTTTTCCGACACCCCTCTACACATGGGGTTGTTCAAAACATGTTTACCGGCGAACCAAACATGAATTTTGGTCAAACTTGGATTTTTTCGCATACAGTTGAATGTACCTTCATTTTGATACCACACACGGTCCTGTGAAAACTTTTCCGGGGAAAATCATAAATTTACCGACACCCGATCTGCTGGGGTTGGTTCAAAACATGTTTACCGGCAAACCAAACGTCGGATTTGGCCAAACTTGGATTTTTCCGCATTCAATTGAATGTACCTTCATGTTGATACCACACACGGCCCTGTGAAAACTTTTCCAGGGAAAAAAATGAATTTTCCGACACCCCTCAGCACGGGGGGATGTTTAAAACATGTTTGCCGGCAAACCAAACATCGGATTAGGCCAAACTTGGGTTTTTTCGCATGCAATTGAATGTACCTTCCTTTTGATACCACACACGGCCCTGTGAAAACTTATTCAAAGAAAATCGTAAGTTTTCCGACACCCCTATGCGCAAGGGGTTTTTCAAAACATGTTTACTGGCAAACCGAACGTCGGATTTGGCCAGACTTGGATTTTTTCGCATTCAATTGAATGCACCTCCATTTTGATAACACACACGGCCCTCTGAAAGCTTTTCCAGGGAAAATCATAAATTTTCCGCCACCCCTCAGCACGGGGGGGTGTTCAAAACCTGTTTGCCGGCAAACCAAACATCGGATTTGGCCAAACTTGGGTTTTTTCGCATTCAATTGAATGTACCTTCATTTCGATACCACACACGACCCTGTCAAAACTTTTCCAGGGAAAATCATAAATTTTCCGACACCCGATCCGCAGGGGTTGGTTCAAAACATGTTTGCCGGAGAACCATACATCGGATTGGGCTGAAATTAGAACTGTACGTCATCAATTCCGATTATCTTCAATTTGATACCACTCACGGCTGTGTAACATGTTTTCCAAAGACAATTGCAAATTTGGCTTCATTTTCAAGATTTTTTTTACAGAGAACCAGACATCAGATCGAGCTAAAATCAACATTTTTGGCAACAGATATTCTGTACCTTCATTTTGATACCGCACACGGCTTCGGCAAAAGAGTTTGACTTTTTTTCAAATTTTGTTTTTTTTCCCCGTACTAGTACCCGTCCGACAAAAAAAAATCGACAATCTTCGATCGGCGATTGCTCGAGAACCCACAATGCGATCGGGCTGATTGTTCGATTTTCGGAAAGCTAGCGATCACGTGAGCATTTTGATGCTACTCACGATTGTCCAAAAAAATTTCCAAAGAAAATCATAAATTTTCCGAGGGGGTATTCAAGATTTTTTTTTGGGAGAACCAGACATTGGATCGGGACGAAATCAAATTTTTATGCAATCAAATGAACGTACCTTAATTTCGATACCTTACACGACCCCGTGGAAAATTTTTCGGGGAAAATCGCAAATTTTCCTACACCCCTCTGCACGGGGGGTTGTTCAAAACCTGTTTGTCGGAGAACTATACATTGGATCGGATCGAAGTAATAATTTTCTGCAATCTTAAGAATGTACCTTCATGTTGATACCTTACACGACCCTTTAAAAAAATTTCCGGGGAAAATCGCAAATTTTCCGACACCCCTCTGCACATGGGGTTGTTCAAAACCTGTTTGTCGGAGAACTATACATTGGATCAGAACAAAATTAGAATTTTATGCAATTTAATGAATGTACCTTCATATTGATACCACACATGACCCTGTGGAAAATTTTTCAAAGAAAATCGTAAATTTTCCGACACCCCCCAGCACATGGGGTTGTTCTCGAATTTTTTTAGGGAGAACCACACATTGGATCGGGACGAAATGAGAATTTTCAGCAATCTGAAGAATGTACCTTACTGTTTATACCTTACACGACCCCGTGGAAAATTTTCCGGGGAAAATCGCAAATTTTCCGACACCTCTCTACACATGGGGTTGTTCAAAACCTGTTTTTCGGAGAACTATACATTGGATCGGAACGAAATCATAATTTTCTGCAATCTGATGAATGTACTTCCATATTGATACCACACATGACCATCTGGAAAATTTTCCAAAGAAAATCGTAAATTTTCCGACACCCCTCCACACATGGGGTTGTTCAAAACCTGTTTCACGGAGAACTATACATTGGATCGGAACGAAATGAGAATTTTCTGCAATCTAATGAATGTACCTTCATATTGATACCACACATGACCCTGTGGATAATTTTCCCCGGAAAATCGCAAATTCTCCTACACCCCTCAGCACATGGGGTTGTTTGCGAATTTTTTCAGGGAGAACCACACATTGGATCGGATCGAAATAAGAAATTTTCAATATAATGAACGTGACTTCATGTCGATACCTTACACGACCCGGTGGAAATTTCTCCGGGGAAAATCGCACATTTTCCGACACCTCTCAGCACACGGGGTTGTTCAAAACCTGTTTATCGGAGAACTATACATCGAATCGGAACGAAGTAAGAATTTTCCGCAATTTAATGAATGTACCTTCATGTCGATACCTTTCACGACCCTGTAAAAAATTTTCCGGGAAAAATCGCAAATTTTCCGACACCCCTCTGCACATGGGGTTGTTCAAAACCTGTTTGTCGGAGAACTATACATTGAATCGGAACGAAATAAGAATTTTTCGCAATCTTATGAATGGACCTTAATTTTTATACCACACACGGCCCTGGCAAAAATTTCCCAGGGAAAATCGTAAATTTTCCGACACCCCTCTGCACGGGGGGTTGTTCACGAATTTTTTCAAGGAGAACCACACATTGGATCTAGACGAAATAAAAATTTTCCGCAATCTAATGAATGGATCTTCATATCGATACCTCACACGACCCTGTACAAAATTTTCCGGGGAAAATCGCAAATTTTCCGAACACCCTATGCGCAAGGGGTTGTTCACGAATTTTTTTAAGGAGAACCACACATTGGATCTGGACGAAATAAGAATTTTCCGCAATCTAATGAATGGACCTTCATATTGATACCTCACACGACCCTGTACAAAATTTTCCGGGGAAAATCGCAAATTTTTCGACCACCCTCCGCACGGGGGGTTGTTCACGATTTTTTTTAAGGAGAACTACACATTGGATCGGGACGAAATATTTTCTTCTGCAGTTTAATGAATGTACCTTCATATTGATACCACATACGACCTCGTGGAAAATGTTCCGGGGAAAATCCCAAATTTTCCGACACCCCTCAGCACATGGGTTTGTTCAAAACCTGTTTGTCGGAGAACTATACATTTGATCGGAACGAAATAAGAATTGTTCGCAATCCAATGAATGGACCTTCATTTCGATACCACACAAGGCCCTGTGGAAAATTTTCCAAAGAAAATCGGAAATTTCCTGACACCTCTATGCGCAAGGGGTTGTTCACGAATTTTTTTAAGGAGATCCACACATTGGATCGGTCTGAGAATTTAGAATTTTAGAATTTTAGTAGCAATTTTAGAATTTTATGCAATCAATTGAATGTATCTTCATTCTGATACCACACACGGCTGTGTAAAAAAATTTCCAGAGAATTATTTCAATACCTTCCGGACGGTGTGAGTAATAACTATTTATCTCATGTCGCATAATTGTTAGGCGTGTACCGGTACAAAATGTGTAGGCCTGTAAAAATGAAGAAATTCATCGCGACTATTCCTTCCTGTGTTCAAGAACCAGTGTAATTAAGTGAAAAGTACTCCAACCCCGAAATAGTTTTATGCATTTTGATTAATATGAGTTTATTTTTGTGTGAATTCAACAGTTTTAAGATGATACGTCAAAGAATGCCAAGAATGTGATGAATTTCATTGACATTCTATCTTGAAACTGATCGAATTGACCAGAATGAAATGTCATATTATTTAAAGAGCATAACATTAAAGTGGGGTTGTTCTACTTTTCATTCAATTACATTGGCTCGTGAAAATACAAAAAAAAAAAAATCATGAATTTCACTATTTTTAAAATGCACTTTGCGTGCACTCCCTTTAGCACTGCTACAAATATCCTATTATTGGAATATAGAATATGTTTATAGATTGTTGAAGCCCAACAAAATGAACAATTCCGCTTGTACGTATAATAATAAAAAAAGTAATTTCCTGTGAGCACAGAGTGACTATTAATAAACACGTAAAAACATTGTTCTAATCAACGAGATTCGTTTGAATTACCATAGAAATTGTGTATTTATTCTCGGCTTCGTTGCAATAGGCAGACGATTCTATGGTGGGGTGCACAGCCCTCTATATACAGCACAGCCCTCTATACTGCACAGCCCTCTATACAGCACAGCCCTCTATACATACAGCACAGCCCTCTATACAGGCTACAGCACAGCCCTCTATAAAGCACAGCCCTCTATATGTATAGCGAACTTCGACGTAAAAACTGTGGCAGTATGTCTCATTCGCGCATAATGAAGCGTCAACTGAAACTAGATCGAGCCAGAATTGATGATAGTTTTATGTAATTACAATTTATAGTGATTACAGTTTTCTTTTAAAATCATGTAGGCCTATACTGTGATCATTATATTAAACTGTAAAGTTCAACTATATGAAACATTCACGTCGCGTATGTAATCTAGTGGAGCGGTAGGTCGATGGGAGCCAAGTCCCGCGCGAAGCCAGATACACGCTACACTGTAATCACTTCGGTAATCTATTATCACCGAAGCAAGTATCTCATAATGAATAATATTCACCGGGGAGATGTGATAGAAGAAAATAATGATGAATAAAAAATCATTATTCTGCAAATTATTAAAAGTTTTGTAAAAAAACAAATTCCATTTCGACTTTTTGATTAAAAGCAGTAGAGCCTATATATATCAGCGAATTGAACCCGTGTTTATAGCTATAAAAGTCGTTTAAATTCCAAACCAGCAGTCAACATTTATCAACTAATAAATACCCGATCATGTATTATTCGATTAAAAAAACCGAAACAAAAACATTTTTAATCTGAATATCTATCGCCAAATGTACAATATTTTCAATTATCTCTCCCCTATCTCCAAAAACAGGAGGTTTCATAACAGATCCCCCGAGCCATCTAGATTCATCTCATCTCTCATCAAAATATCAAAGTCAATCACCGATATCGCATCACTGCCGTCCATCCTGTCACGTCAGTACGCACGCGTCGCTCCGAGTGCGCGTGCGTCGCGACGCCGTCGTAGTGCACGTCGCCGTCGCTCGATCTCGCCGCCGTGCGAACCTCCGTGTATATCACCACCTCCGTCAGCGTCCTCATCTCAGTCTGGGCTGGCTAGTCGAGCCGAAGCGAGCGAAAGTCTGTCTTGCCGTTACGTCATTCAAACGTATATCGCAGCAATTAAATCAACACGCGTTCGCGAGCACTGGATTGGTTCTAGCCTGTTTGCGGTGTCATATCGTAGGATTAATATATGAAAATATCGATAAATAAACTGTTTGGTTTGTCTTAATATATTTATAAATAAACTAAAAACAAGGTGATAGAATTATTTCGAAATAATCGCGGGTGATTTGTTTTTGAAAAAAAGTTCTCGAATTAGTGAATGGCTATAATATTGACAGTCATCTAATAAAAAAAAAAAAAGTCAGTCTCTAAATCATGCAGCATCACCCTTGGATCTTGCCGTGGGGGATGCCCCTGCAGAAGATGGTTGCAGTGCCGATGCACCCCCACCCCCATCATCATCCCGGCCTGCACCCCCACCAGCAGTTCAGTCCCCAACAGTTGCATCCCCATCACCAGCACCATCATCCGGGGACGGTGCACGTGCCCGCCGGCGTGCTGGGGCTGGCGCCCGCCCCCCTCGCCGCCCTTCGGACCTTTGTCACGGCGACACAGCACGTGCGACATCCGCGCAAGGTAGGCACAAGTCCATTACACTTGTCGTCGTTACAATTACACGCGTGGTTACAATTACATGCGTGGCTCGTAGGCCTCTGTCTTTTATATTCGTCATTACAATTGCACGCGTGGTTACAACTACATTCCTTGTACCCTACACTCGTGGTTCCAAGACACGCGTCTCTCGCACTCGGCGTTACAATTACACGCGTGGTTGTGGCGGGAAAGATGAAACTGCGTAATTGATTCATGTAGATATGTTGTAGTAGCGTATAGGACGTGTAATTGCGTTATCAATGTTGTGCGCTGTGAAAGCCTCGTATCAGCAAGGCAAGTCTTTGCTCCAGAAATAAGTTATTTGAGTAAACGTAGTTCGGGATGAATACAAATGAGAGAAAATACGTTCGTATAAGCCGTAATATTGTTATGTGGATATGGATAATATATTCAGTTATAGACTTGAATAAATAAATTAATAATAATAATAATCGATTCGTCGCTGAAACTGTCGTATTTTTACTTCTGTCAAGTATGAATTTTCGTTAATTTTTCCGTTTAAGAAATAATACTGCTAAAGAGAAATATTTTTGTTTCATTGTAAAGTCAGTGTATATAGACCTACATTTTAGTATAATATTGTAAGTTGAATAAATAAATTAATAATAATAAAAATCGATTCGTCGCTGAAACTGTCTAGTATTTTTACTTCTGTAAAGTATGAATTTTCGTTAATTTTTCCGTCCGCTAAGAAATAATACTGCTAAAGAGAAATGTTTTTGTTTTATTGTAAAGTCAGTGTATATAGACCTAGATTTTCGTATAATATTGTAATATCTTGACGCGTATTCGTGCGTGTAACGTAGCCCAAGGGTGGTACTTAAAAGTCTCGACCCCAGCTCACAGCTGGGACCGAAATCTGCTTTGATACAGAATCGAGTTTTCAACTTTTTTAAAGATGTTATTAGAATTCTCAGAAATTAAAAAGAATCCGCCGTGTCGTCACTGCCTTTGTAGAGTCCAGGAACTTGTCGGTTGCAATCAGACTGTTAACGACGCGTCCTCCCTTTAGAAGCACTTTCTTCCAACGACCGATGCGAGCGCAGGATCACGTTTTGTTTGAAAGGAAATTTACTCGAATCGCAAAAGTCTGGAATTTAACGTTAAGATTAACTGTCACTTTGACAAATTTAACTGTAAATAAATGTAGGGTTTGTTAATGTGCGATTAAACTAATTGACAAAGTGATGAACTGAACTGAAGTACTGAAGTTCGGGATTTTATGCTGGAGTATGACGAGTAGGATGTAATAATCTATCAGAAATTATTGAGTGTAAATTCTGAAAATTATTCATTCAAATAGAAAGTTTTTAATGTAAAGTGAACTTACATCTTATTCAAACGAATTTATAAACGATCCAAGTTTACTTTGCATTTAAACTTTCTGTATAAATGAATAATTTTGATTATTTCCTCAAAACTGACTATTTTCTTAAATACAAACTCAAACAATGAATCTCGGGACATTATATAATATATATCTTTAATGAAGAAAAGTCTGTCTTATACACATAACATTGCTTAGAAAACACAGGTTAAAAATCTATTAATTAGAATATAAAATATAACCATAATAAAATATTTGAAAGAGAAATAAAACAACAATAGAATGAGAAACAAAATATAGGTCAATTAAATCTAGGAATAATTGTAATAAAAATGGAAAAATAATAATGATAACTTGAAACAAGGAAAAAAGTGAATCAATACAACTAACAATATCTGAATAAGACAACAAAGAAAAAAAAAGATATGAAATGACATGAAGAAAATCAATGCTGAAGGCTGTAAAGATGATGTCTTAAAATTTGTCAAGATCCTCGAAGTGCGAGTAAAACAATGTTATAAATAAATTTGCTGTTGAGTTTGAATTTTTTTAATAATGAATTATTAAAAATAATAATAAAAAATAATATATATATTATTTTGGCATACCGTTTCTGACTTTAATGATTGGGGTTGTTGATATTCTGAGAGCTGTGAGGTATGAAACGAATGACTCAATAAGGGTGGAATATGCATGAGCAAGCCAACAGCCTTCTGGTGCCGAAAGTCCCGCTGACCGAAAGAGGAGTACGTAACAACACTCGTCCAGTTTACAAAATCGACAGGTTGTTTGGCAAAATCCGCTGTTATATCAGGAAATGACAAAACTTTTACAATCCTTCTATAATTCACAACTTTTGTGTTTCGATTAGAAAACAGTAATTGTTGATTCTACCATCAAACTTTTATTCAGAAGTTTACCAATTATAAATAAGATTTTTTTTAATAACATCGAAACTTGATACAAAATCATTGTTACTCAATTGAGGCCAAGGATAGAATATAGGATCGTTTGGACGGGGTACCACGAGGGCGATCTTACCACCCCATTTTATTATTATTTGAAAATAATTGCAATGAACTTTGACACCAGGTCTACCCTGTCTGTGACCACACTTCTTCGCCTTAGATAAAAGTCTTCAGTTGTCGAAATTATACGAATTATAAAAAAGAATGATTCATTTTGTTGGAAATGCTGGAATAGTATCGTAATCATCATCACGATACCTTTAAATTCATTTATATAAAACTATATTCAACTTTATGTTTATTTCGAATTTCAACCAATTTCTTGTAGATTATTGACCTGACGAGTTATTATCTACGTGCGAGAAAAGCTTTTTACTGTCTAGGTATAAAAGGAGAACATATGCTAGTTGCCACTCAGATATTTAAATCCGTCACACATATGTTTCTTTGAAGTAGGGTTTGTATTTTTAGATATATTAATTACATACCATAGGCAAACTTCAAAGTACGACTGACAGTATACGAGAGAACACAAGAAAAAATATATAGTTTTTTCATGAAATAATTCCAAATAATATCGTCAGAAGATTTGTTTTGGTCATATTCAAAACAAATCAAGGCCACATTTGATTTAAATGCATCCTGAAGGATATTTACTCATATTATTCGCACTAAAACTATAGAAGACAATTTGTGCGTATACGCACTCCACGTATATAGTATGTGAAAATATCAGCTGTTAAATGTGCGTAGATTTCATTTAAATTCAAATTTATGAATGAACCATTTTATAAGTGTACGTAAAATAGCTCCCGTTAACGTAATATGAACGTATGGTTAATTTACGTCATAAACAATTCTATTGTTCTATAGTTTTTTTATGGATCTCTTGCCATATCTCATTATTTCTGATTTCCTCATTGCAATCACACTTTTACTGCAATCATCCGTGTAATGTGTGATTGCAAGGACAGTGAAATAATGCATTTCGCCACAATCATCCTTATTAATGAGTACTTGAAACATCTGTGATTGATTAGAACCAGTTAGTTGTATGCAGTAACCCGACGATCCTCACTGTTACAACAATAACAATGTTCCGGCTTGAATGCCACTCTCTCACAATTAAGAACATCGCTTCTGTAAGTTTTATCGTTGAAAATGATCATTCATCACAACTGACGTATCTTTAATATCTCATCTATGCGTATATGTAAAAGTTCTATAAAGATGGTCGGTGGCGGGAATCGAACCTAGGTCCGATCCTACATCCTACTACCGAGTTACCACCAGTGCCATTTGAAAATTGTTTCCTTCATTACACAATTTTCTAAAAATCCTAGAATTATTATTTCGAATCATCAATCTGAAATTGCATTTTCCAAGTTCGAACCTCGAGTGAAGTACACGGCTTAAAAAGTTCCTTAATCCGAAGACTCTGGTTCGTTCACCGATTGTCACGTATCTATTCGTTGCCCAAGTTTACTTTTGAAATTCACTTCGACTTTTCTTCTTCCTCCTCTTCCTCTTCTTCCTCCTCTTCCTCTTCTTCCTCCCACGCTGTCGATATCTTGGCCCAAGAACTTGCGAATAAGTCGAACCTTCCAGCCACAGCCGCTCTGATGCTCGCGAGTTTAGTGATTGTAATCCCATCTTATAAGCGGCGGTGAGTGGAGAGCTTATACGGGAAAGCAGACAAGTGGATGTAGACACACTCATGTGTACTCGTTGTTGTCAGGGTGGCTTAGACCATGTTTAATCTGATTTTACTTTCGTCGAGATCCGTATACACAATGGTATTAGGAGGTTAAGTTAAAATTGTTGTTAGGGTTAGCTTTTACCTTGTAATACCGTTAGCTACTTAGTGACGTCATATAGTTGACCAGAGCCATATAGATTTTTAAAATGTATTATGAAATTTTAGTAGTAGTAGTTTTATTAATAGCAATGGATGCTTTTTTCAACATATATGGTATTGGTTGAAACAGATACATTGATGAGATCTTGAAAATCAACAATTACAAGATGATAATATATAGGTCTAATAACACGAATACATCTATAGCCAACATTTATACAGAACATTACACAAATATTAGAATAAGACACAGAATACATGTTATGTTGTATTATAATTATGCATACGCCCACCCGAATAGATTAGTAGAAGTAATCAAGCAGTTCCCAGAAAAGAACCTTTTCGTGTGGATCTGGCAACAACTTTCCTTGTTTGATCGGAATACAACACTCTCTCCTAAACTTCGAATCACTGTTCATTATAATGTTTCTCTATTGAACAATCTCATCCCTTTAATAAATACGGAATTATCTCGAAATGTATTCACAATTCGCTCTATAAATTCATTATTATTGTTTTTTAGATTGTATTTCAATGTCACGTTATATAATCAATGTGACGTTTTCGGACATTTATTGTCCGAAACATGTTTACAAATAGATTTGAAAAATTGATTCAGAGATAATAATTGGCCATTTTATGTGAGATAATCATTTTCTCACTCACTTTTATTTTTCTCACATCTCATTTATCTCAGGAATAAGGGTCCTGTTCGCTATGGAGTCCGGGACCAATAAAGGTTTTTATATATGTTTAATTTCTATTTTAACATATTCATTTTTGTGTGTTAATAACTTCTAAGATTTCTATTGAATAATCGGCCCAACCTATACCCAGTGACGTCACGATAGCTAGTTTATAAACAAAAGGCAACAGATATAAAAGATCTAAGAACGATAGTCGTTTGGCGAGTTTCATCACTTCTGTATACTTGTGAGTTGAATCCACGAAACAAGAAGGAATTACCAACTTGATAGAAACAAATCTCATCGTTATATTGGTATAGCTATGGTACTTTTAGAATATTTGATTTTTCCTGACTAGGATTACGATAAGAAATACGACTACATCTTTCGAAAGTTTTAAATCCTCGAAGTTGCACTGAGATGATAGTTTTTTTTCATGAATATTTGATTTGTAAACAGAGCCATCTCTGGTGGACACAAGTAGTCATGTGTGGTAGTGAAACATGTGTGCGTTTTGCGAGTGGATGGATTTCACCTGCAGAGATTCGGGCGGTCCAGTCCGCCGCTGTGCTAATGATGAAATAACGTGTCCTAGACCAGAAGTTCCCGCTACCATGCCACTAGGTCAGGTCAACGCTTCCTCTCTCTCTCTCTCTCTGTCTCTCTCTCTCTCTCTCTCTCTCTCTCTCTCTCTCCCTCTCTCTCTCTCTATCTTTCTCTCTCTCTCTCTCTCCCTCTTTCATTCTCTCTCTTATCCCTTTCTCTCTCTCTCTCTCTCTCTCTCTATCTTCCTCTCTCTCTCTCTCTATATCCCTCTCTCTCTCTCTCTCTCTCTATCTCCCCCTCTCTCTCTCTCCCTCTCGATGTGTGCAGTTAGTCCGAATGAAATGAAACGTTCACAAATTGGTGGCATTGATTATTTAATACGGCAATTGAAGACCGTTAACGCGGCGTGCCGGACTCGCGTGCGGCGATTAACGATCACGGTATGCGTCATTTAACCGCACGGAATTAAAATTAAGAAAATTTGGAAATATATACAGTCTTGTATTCACGATAGAAAAAATTTGACCACCAAAAAAATGTTTGTAAAAACTTCAATAATTACATATAGTTTCGCTGCTATTTTAGGAATTTAACATTTTTGAAATATACAGTTGCGTTTCTTATCGTAAATCTCGTCCTGAAAATAACACATACGAATATTTCGACGATATTTGTTCTTGTTATGTTGGTAGACGACCTAGGTCCTTCTTTTGTGGCAATACTTCAATTCACAAACAATGTGTAGGCTACAAATACCTTGCCTTGTCTATACCTTAAACCTGAACCCTAACCACATCTCACAACCTCCATTGAGAAGTGCTCATGCTACACGACCGAGTCCACTTTATTCCGGTATACGCTCCTCGCTCCGGTATACGCTCCTCGCTCCGGTATACGCTCCTCGCTCCGGTATACGCTCCTCGCTCCGGTATACGCTCCTCGCTCCGGTATACGCTCCTCGCTCCGGTATACGCTCCTCGCTCCGGTATACGCTCCTCGCTCCGGTATACGCTCCTCGCTCCGGTATACGTCGAGTCGGCTTGATTGAAGCCGCGTCATTATCCGGCGCGTGGCTCGCGAACGTTTCTCGAGGTAGGTCACTCACACCAGCCGTGATGATACCTCGACGTGTACTCATCTATAATTGGCGAGACATTCGGTGATGCCATTTCCATTGGAAAATAAAATACATTCTCTATAAACGTGCAATAACGCGAAATTTCACTTTTATTTAAACGTATATTCATGAAATAAGCTGTGGAAATGTTTTTTTTCTATATCTGTGGAATGGCAAGAGTGTGTATTTGTGTTTCTATATCCTTTCTCTCAGTGAGAAGTGCCTGGCTAACACTTGCTAGAAACAGACTTCAAGTGAGCCCTGGGTTCGAGTCCCGCTTAAGGCATGAGTCATTTCACGTAATGTGGCATTAGTACCCTCAAATAACCTAGCTGGTGGTGGGGTCGTTTAGAAAAGATATTTTCTTCTTCTTTTCTTTTCCCAATTTCTTCTCATCATCTTGATTTTTTTTCTATTCTTGAATTGTTCTCTTTCTTCTTTCTCATTTGTTCTCTTATTTATTATAATATTGCCTATCGGTAATTTTTGTTCTACTTTTTGATATTGATGGAAACAAAATACCTCATTTTGTGTGTGAATGTTCGTTTTTAAGCTGACGGTCTCGGAAAGTTCATACAGACAGCAAAAAATACTCTAATTAATTGCTTTTTATATGCGTACATTTTTTCTAGTATAACAAAGGCTGACATATTGTTTGTCCGCATAACAATTTATTTGTATACATAACATGAAACAAACTAAAACGACTCACAATAAGTCTATTTTTCACATTTTCAATTTCAATTTTTCCTCCTAAATATTATTGTACAAAGTGAAACATTTCGCCATAAATCCCGTACAATATTACCAACATATTATTATAGTTCTTCTCTGGTCAAACCGTGACACGCACACCCGGGTTCGGTTCCGGATACGTGCAATAATGCACGTATAATTATATATATATATATATATATATATATATATATATATATATATATATATATATATATATATATATATATATATATTCAATGCGAGTGCATAAAGCTCTTCGTAGTAGCTAATATATAATTTATTCCTTTCACCTCCTAACCGACCTCTTGCAACACCCTACCCGTGAATACGAACCGAAGTTAGTTGATATTCTGAGTCACAGGAATGAGTGACTATGTCAAGCCGCCCGTGTAGCTTAGTTAGCTAAGGCACTGTTTCGGGCAGAAGTCAAGTCGAACACGGGTTCGAGTCCTGCATAGTGAAATTGTCTGTGAACATTCGTATCCTCTAGAGTCCCGATTAACCTAGCTCTTGGTGGGGTCCTAAAGAGTTCATGGGAGTCGATTTAGAGAAATGTTAGTTTTTTGGTGATTACTTTTGACGGTTTGAGATATCAACATTTTAATACGGAAGTAACAGCATCGGACTGAAAATCACTCTATGCAACCTTCAATTGTTAAAGCTTTTTAACAAAGCTTAAAAAGATAAATCAGATGTGAGAAAATGAAGTGAGAAAATTTTCTCATCTCACTTCTCATCAGATTTGGTATTCTTGATACTGAAATACGATAAAGATTGTGAGAAACCATCAGATTCATCAAAATAGGAAGTGAAATACAAATTGAGATATGAGAAAAAAGGGAGAAAAATTGATTCAGGAATAATAATTGGCCATTTCATGTGAGATAATCATTTTCTCACTCACTTTTATTTTTCTCACATCTCATTTATCTCAGGAATAGGGGTCCAGTATGTTATACCCAATGAAACATGCCCTGTAGTGCGCCCCCCCCCGCTTAGGCCCTTGTCCCTGTATATAACACTCACTGTTTATCTACATCCTCGTTATCCGCAATCCTGGGGTCAAATAGATATATCATGTTCCATTTTCAAATAAGACTGTTCTATTTACTTCACTGTATAAAGTGAAAGATATAATCTTATAAAAATACAGTTCAGTACATTCACTTTTTTATATCCTATTTCTCTTTTCGTGTCATTCATCATTTTCTCGTGTATACACTGTAGTACATATTTGTGTCAGTGCAAGCTCTACTTCAGGCTTACCAAAGTCTAAACAAACAGTCATAATAGATTGGAATAGATTTAGATTTGGAGGTGGAATGTACGTCATTGCTTGGATAGATGTATTCTTCCTGGCAGTGGCTAGGTTCATAACGAACTTTTTTTCTCTTTGGGAAATATCGACAAATCTATTGCACGAGGGATTCTGTAGATATAAGTCATCATACAGTTTTACAGTGCAACATAGGATATTATCAAATACATCAAAAGATGGAGATAATATAACTGTCGGAAATCCTAAAGTACAATTTCATAATAACACTTGTGAAAAGATCGAATAGTAAAACCATGAAACAAGATGTTACTCAATTATTTTTTCCGATTCCGATATCGATAGATCGATCGAATATCGAATATCGAATCTCATATTATCCCAAGAGTTGACCGATAGGCCTACTTCAATGATTATATAAAGTCATTTCATTACAATATTTCGTCGCACACTGAACCATCATTCCGGTGACCGGGGTTCGATTCCCGCCATGATCGACTATCGTGGCACTTTTACCGTGATTTCCCTCTGTCATTCAGGTTGGTGCGGGGATAGTTCCTTAACAGCAGGCCACAACCGACTCATTCCCAAAATACTAAAACACCTAATAATATGACCTTCTATCTCATCAACCAATCATCTCATTCATCATTTATCGACGCCAATAGATCATAGACATCAGTACAATGCATCACCAACACAGTATATATAAATAAGTAAAATACGATTCAAGCGGAAAGGTTCTACGATAGTTTATATATTACATGTTGATGTTGAAAATGTATCGCTGTTTTTGTTGGTCGGTCCCCTTTTGAAGACATCACATTGATCGCTGGATGATGAAGTGTATACATCAAGTTTCTAGTAATTTTTCTTCCAATATTGAATTAATGTTTCTCTTCCTTTTTGCGGCCTAAAGTAGGCTCATAACTGTATCCAGTTTCCCTCAGAGGCTCTGGACTGGAGAAGGATTATTAGGTTTATTTTTCCTACACTTCGAAAGTTATTTGATATTTTATTTTGTTGATGTTGGTATCTCAGGTAAGATGAAAGCTTTTAATATATTATACAAATATAAAAGCCATCCGTGGACCACGGATCTGAACCGGTAGATAATTTGACGGAAGTGTTTTTTTTTACTTATAAAATAAATTTGAAATAATTGAGTTTGTAATAAAATATTTCAAATATATCCTGTGTAGTAAACGATAGCTTTCTACAGCGGTAACTATATTTTAGGCTACTTACTAATCAACTGTCTCTCACAGAGGAATTGTCATGTATACCTTCTTACTTTAATTGGGAATAATCTTCTTTCTGGGAGTCCCATCTTACGTCAATATACGCGAATATTCATTCCATGCTTATAAAGGTTGTATTGGTAAGAAATCTGAGTTAGGAATCGTCTGAAGAAATTCGAACGAGGTATTTTTTTTTATTTATCATAATTTTAATTATTTTTCAAATATTGGTTGTGTTGAGAAAAATATGTGAAAAATGTGAATATATCGTGGAATGCTTTTGTCGCGAAAATTCGTGGAATTTCCTGAATTTTCTTTACTGCTTGGATGAATTCTGCGATGCTTATATAAATTAAACTGGTATTTTAATACGTCTTTCTTTGTGGAAAATTCTCTCAAGATGTGGCTCTACAGAGCGGACAGCAAATGAAAAATAAAAACCTTGAATTTTCACAGAATTTCCATAATTTTTACCAATATTGATGAAAAAAACAACACATCAGTTTATAGAGTAAATAAGACTCATAACCGTCTTACGAATTTATGCTTCATATATATTCATATTTATGAAATATTATATTTATATTCATATTATATATGTATATATATGTTATATATTTTTCCTCTAGGCAATATGCTGAACATACAATTTTCCGATCCGAATGAAATAATCTCCACTTTTAATCCAACATTAGCCGTACGTCAATAGGCCTACATTGTTCGCGAAATATTCTCTCTCTCTCTCTCTCTCTCTCTCTCTCTCTCTCTCTCTCTTATATATATATATATATATATATATATATATATATATATATATATATATATATATATATATATATATATATATATATATATATATATATATATGCCTATAGGGCTTTGTCAGTTAATTCCCCAGTGTCCGTGTATGATTAACCATCCCATGGCACTTTGTCTGTGGCGCTTAGTTAATCACTCGCGTCATATTTGAGCTGATATTGTGTTCAAATACGTTACGGTGCATTGGTGAAATCAATCCTCGCTGAAATTGTCTAACTAATTAATAGCCTCCGTGCCGAATAACGAATAGATTACCATTAGAATCCCTTGCGCGAGCAGATTCCACAGGGTTCGAATCAACTGATAACGACGATTGACAACATGAAGGGACCGCCCGTGAATGTCATCTACGCTTGCAATCACACAAATAATTTCATCAAAAATTTAAATTCATATCAAAATAGGGTGATAAATGAGAGAATACCAAGGGGGGTATTCGAAGCGGCTGTAGTGGGAACACGGAGAGTGAGAGAGAGGAGGATGTGCTGAAGAGAGGAGGAAGGTGGAGTGAGTTAGAGACAGAAAGACAGTGGGAGGACAGAACAAGGTGACGTAGAAGAAGAGGAGGAAGAAGAGGAGGTAATGCCAGGCGTGGCCAGCCTCCGAAGTTGCTAGTAATCGCACCGGACATAGGTTTTAGATTAGCTTCAATTTAGATTAAATTAGTTTGGGTTACTTGTTCTACTGGCTCTGGTTAGTTTGGATAGGTTAGCTTGATCAGGTTGATAGATCGGGTTGATTGGTTCATTCAGCCCAACAGCAGCAACAACAACAACGTCGTCATGTCCTGCCACACAGCGGACCACATGAAGCGAGCGCTCTACCAGCTGAGCTACAATGTGGCTTGATCGACCACTGTATGTAACCGCAAGTCTACTTCTGGCGTCGGATCGTGTCACTACAATGCCACCGCGTCGGGGTGAGTGCGTGAACCTCCCTGGGGCGTCAGTAGCTAATATGTCATGTGTGATGGGCACATTGTGTATGATATAGTGTCACAATAGATACGTGCATCTGGTGATTGCTGAGGGACCCCACTGTCAACTACTGGATCGACTGAGTAGATCAAGTCGACGTGAATCTGCACTGGTAGCTCAGTTGATGCGGCTGGGAGATGAGGGTAGATCGGGCTCGGTTAGATTGCCGCCACCGTTCGTGTGAAGAGTCCTGGGGAGTCGATTTAGCGGAATATCAGTTTTTTGGTGATAACTTTTCTAGGCCTATATTTATTTATTTATTTATTTTCATTCTCGTCCAAGAGGATTAACAATATAAATAGAACATTCAAAAGTGAATCATATGGACAATCAAGAATAAAAAGACAGATTATAAATTATACACAGTAGGCCCTACTTAAAATACAACAATACATGAAATGATATAAATGGTAGATGCTATTTTTTATAAATACCTAGCAACTACCAAGTCAAGTACGTCACTTAGTATGCTTACAACATGTATAAAACTCCTCAATACTGTATAATACGTTTTTTATAAAAAAATTCTTTAAAGTATTCTTAAACTGCTCAAGGCTTTTTACCTTTTTTATACATTCTGGTAGTTGATTATACACCCTAATCTTAGTATCTTGCTCGAGCAGCGACGTCTTCCTACCTGACCATGAGACAAGGTCACCTTCGTAATACACTTCATCAGATTGACGACGCCGTAAAAATAACGACGCTATTTTCCCTCTCGGTCTAAATTCCCTTTTTCACTCCGTTCGAACTAGGTCATTGTCTCGTTTGGATAATATTTTCACAAGTGTCATTTATTTGTGACTAACACGGTTGTTCAGTTATTCATTTATGTTATTTAAATGCGTCGAGTCTCCCCTGCTAGTGATAAAATGTACCCCCAAACAGCACTTTATAAACAGAAACCGGCCCATCTCTGGAATAGAGCTTCACTCTTGTTTTTCCTGGTTTTTATCCACACTTGCCAGATTTTAATAATGGAAGTGGTCGGATTTAATGCAATTGGTTGAATCTGATCGACAAATGAATGGCAACATGTAGTGAAGTATAGATATATCCAGCGGAGGTATTAAGGCGTTCCGAGTGACTATAGGGAAAAAAGTTCCCACAAGGGGATTTCACAACTAGAAATGATCATTTGACTTTTACATCTTATATATAAAAAGCTTGTGTGACATGTTAGAGGATAACTCCTCCGAAACGGCTCGACCGAGTGTCATGAAATTCCTCACGCACGTTCGTTAGGGCTGGTAGAAGGTCCTAAAGTATACGACATCTTCCGCCAAGCTTTCTTCTATGAGCAATATCCTAATTTCGGCACTTCAAGGACAACACCAGTAATGACGTTGTTCACTGACATTGACGAAGTTGCATAATGTCACTCAAGGTTACTCACCATTCGCGGGGTTACACGCTAGATAGCATAAGAACCAACATTCACTACAAATCACTTCGATGGCAGAACAACGTTTGCCGAGTCTGCTAGTTTTATATAAATATGCGTATATCTCTCATCCAACGTCGCATATGTTGCGTTTTCCTAATTTGATGCGAGATATGAAATTATAAATGTCGATAAATCAAGTCGTTAACGCACCTCTTGCCTCGTATCATAAAATCTATAACCACGCCCATTCTCGTTCCCTCTCTTACCTGTGATGAGAGACATCTTCTCTCTCTCTCGCCTGGCATCTTCCCTCACAGCTGTGCAAGGAGTTCCCATCATGAGCGGTGTGATACTATAGTGCTGGCGGCTCAGTAGTTACACATTCTCTCTCTCTCTCTCTCTCTTCCTCTCTCTCTCCTCATTCTCACCTCTTTCCCTCACTTTCTCTCATTGTCTCTCTCCTCTGTCTTTATATCTCTCTCTCTTCCTCTCTCTCTTTCTTGCTATCTCTTCCTCTCTCTTTCGCTGTCTCTCTCTCCTCATTCTCACCTCTTTCCCTCACTTTCTCTCATTGTCTCTCTCCTCTTTCTTTATCTCTCTCTCTAATTTCTCTCTCTCTCTCTTTCTCTCTCTCTCTTTCGAATTTTTTCTGTATCCCCGAAAAATGGACGAATTTCTTGATTCTTGACCGTCAAAGTAAAACCATTTCCTGTTTGGCAAACAAGTCACATTTCATCAGATTTTAACTTTACAATGTTTCAAAAGTCAACGTGAAACTTAATTGTGTTAAATATTCTCCAAAGCGGTAATTCTCTTGAATTCATTTAAATACATTTTTTTCTCGCTCATTTTTCTCGTTTGATGTAGAATGTAGAATCGAGTGTGTACAACTTACCCTTTTAATCCAGTTAATTGTTGTTCACTTTGTTCGATCATTCAATTATGAGTTTCAAGTTTAACTTTATTCAACGAGCATATTTCCGAGCTATTTAATATCTTTTCTGAAACTTTTATTCAGCAAAATTGCTATTTTGAATACAATTCACCCTGAAATAGTCATTATTTTCGAATAATATAACCGACAAATCAATATATATATATATATATGTATATATATATATATATATATATATATATATATATATATATATATATATACATATATGTATGAAAAAAAAACTATGTATAATAATTATATGTATATATATATATATATATATATATTTATTTATTCATTTATTCATTAATACCTCTGTCGCTTAGTTGGGGGAGCACCTGACCGGCAATCAGAAGGTCCCGGGTTCGACTCCCGTCGAGGCGGACCTTTTATCACATAGCCATAACATCCCATCTATATGTGCCTATATTTCCACGTATATTGTGGTAGGTTGGATTGTGACATAATCAATGAAACTTCGCGTGTTTTACGAAATGATCCTCCTCAGAACAGTTGTAAAAAGTGCACAACTTGTTAGTCTCTGTCAAACAGTTGTTGAAAGTCTAACTATAGACATTCTCTTGTGTCGTACTTCAGCTTATAGCATGTTCTGCGTCGCTGAATGACGTACAGTCATGTTATTAATGGATATTGTCAGCTATTACCGTATATTGCTATTTATGGAACAAGAAAAACTGTTGTCTTTTTCGACGCTGTGTCTATGGTCTAATAGGTTTTTTAGTTTTATGTATTGTTTCTGGGGAAAATGTGTTCTAGCTATAATTAGATTTGGTAATAATATAAAATTGAATTATTACGTTTTTGAAATGAAAAATTGCTGAACAATATTTGTATACGTGGCTAATATGTCGTTTCATTATTGAAAATAACAATATATGTGCCAAACCATCTCTGTGTGCACAACGTTCTCGCTTTCTGTGCCAAGATGATTGAATAGGATCATTTTTATGAATAATAATCCAAAAATGTTCTCTTCAAACAAAATTTTGTCATACATTGTTTCCTCGCCCAAATGTTTTCTTATTGAAAATTACATTCAATTATTCGATTTTTTCGTTCAAATGTTTGGAATCAAATTTGTCAAATTTCCGTTTTGTTTCTATATTCGTTTCGTTTAGTTATTCTTTTGTGATCTTTTCCAAGTTTTTGTGTGTTTTTGTTCAACCTGAATGCATTTCTCTTATTCTATAAACCTTGATTACAAACAGTTCATTCACAGTCGGTAAAGTAGCATGTATCTTTATCGACTTCCAGTCACAAACTTCTCGCCTTGAAGAAAACGATTTACTTTTTCCAGTCTTCTTTTTTTTTCGGTTTCTCTCATGTTTCATTTGGTAGGTGTAGGGGGGTTGGGGGGGGGGGGATAAGTGTGGGGGAAGGTGACTGGGTGAATACAAGTAGAAATATTAGATTGTGAAAGATGGGATACATTATGCAACCCATATTTTACTCGTAAAATGACGTACTCGAATATATATACGTCACACCTTCATCCAACGTGATATTTCCTTAATGCTACTATTCCTGTCAGCCGCCCATCACAAGAAGTTATTCCGTTACGTCATATATAGTTATCAACATTCAGCTCGGAATATTATTGTCGAAATGTAATATGGAAATTGTTCACTCCCCCCCCCCCCCCCCCCCAGCTCCCCGCCGTTTGGAATCGGTTATTTCGATTATCTCGCCCACCAACAGTCGGGTCTCATTCATCGCGTCGGTCTGTCTCCTAAAACAAATGATTGTGAAACTAATAACGCGGTTCCAATCCATGTACCTGTTGACCATTTGAGTCGTTGTGCGCATGATCGGATGTCACGTGTTGATCTTCTCATTAGGTTCAGCTGATCTTGAATATTACAGTTTATTCATTTTTCTTCTCGGCGTCTGATCCTATGTGGAACTTTCAATGTGTATCATTGTTCTGCTCAAATTATATGCTACACATTCTGCTACACATATTTTGAAAATGATTTCGAATCCGGGTTATTCTTATGTGTTTTTCCATAAATTTTAAATTGTTTTCTCTCAGAAGTGAGTTTTTCGATTGCGCCCCAAAAAAGATATAAGCCGATAATGACGTTCGTTCGTAATGACGATGACGGATTCTGTGTAGAAACATCAACAGAATCGAGTAATGTCTACGTCACGACTCAGAAAAAAGGGCGGGTCCAGGACAAATTAATAAATCAAAATGTCTGAAAATGAGATGATGACTTCCAGTTTTCTGTGAAACCAGGGAAATTAATATCGTCTTCATTCTTTGAATCTAGTTTCAGCGTTGTGACGTCCTTTAATATCGGTGTTGTATATTATTGCATCCAACAGTTCTACATGAACTCTTGTTTATCGAATCTGATTTCGAGTTGCAAGACTCTGTAAGTTCTCTTATAAATCCAGTCTTTACGACGCTTATAAGTTTCAATAGTTCGCTATTTATTCGTCCCCCCAGCGCCACTAGCGCCAACAACAGGTACCGGCACGTCATATTATGGAGCAAGGTATAAGAGAAGCGAATTTATTACCTCAGTTGAATTTCATATTTGGTACATAGTTCAAACATATAAGGTGACGTGCATTCGGAATAAAATAGAACTTTGAAGTGAATTGCCAATAAAAAGTGATTTCATTTCTAGCTAGTCTGGAATCGGAATTATTACTGTTATGTACAGTCGAATCCAGGAGAGAAAGAGGTCGAAGGGCCAACCTAATAAACGTCTTAAGTTGCCACTTTGATATTATTATATAGGACTTTCAGTTTTTCAATATTGGTAGACATGCAGATTTGATTTAGATTCGACCAATCAGAGAGTAATCCGAGAGTTGAGATAATAAGAGACACAAATTGACTTCAGGTTTTGTGAAAACTGATTGTGAATATTGATGTGAACGTCGAAAGTGTCAGCAGTGTGAAGATGTATGTGAAGATACAGTATGTCGATAGAATATGTGTAGATTTTATAGAAAAATAAACATTTTAATTACGGAAAAGAAACATATAATTTTTTATTATTTTTTTATTGTCACATTAAAAATATAATAACAATTACATAAACATTTACAAAGATCTACAAAGCCTATAAAAGGCTTGTCTGTAGGATACAAAAAATAAATAAACTGAATTAAATAACACAAACGACTAGTGGTGAACAATAAAAAAAAAAACGATAGGCCTATATACTATATTTTATCAACTGACAATTATCAAAAAGAAAACAATTGAGAATTGAGAAAGTGAATTACAATAATTTTCATAACTTATTGCTTATGAAAAACAGACATATGAAAAACAGAAACAAAAATAGACATTACCTTAAAGGGGAGACAGATTTAGTACATATAAGGGGAGCAAATTCGAGAACATAATCAAATAATATCACTTAACAACCACTGTTTTGAATCGCGTTTTATTATAATATATTTATCTATGTTAATTATTGTAACTTATTATTGCAGTTAACATTGACTGTAGTCGTCTCAGTTTCAGTCTAGACCGTCTACTTACTTGTGTTCCTTGGTTGCGAGTAACACAGACATCTATGTATACATCACGAATTGAAACGTCTGAGCGAATGTCTCGAGGTGTTATAATACGAGTATTGTATCATTTCAGACATAAGTTTCCTCCTCGTGTAATATTATTCCTTATTGCTTCGCTCGTACTGCTTTGTGTGCTCCGTACCATGTACAACTATCTTCAGTAATAATTATACATTAATGATATTACCTTATTTGCATGAGGAATGTATTGATAACGAATATCAATTACTGAATCTTGTGTCAAAACAATAATGCCACATACAAAAAAAATCTTCAATTAACTGAAAAAATCCATTTTAGCTAAAAAAAAAAATACTGATATACACGTTGCCATGGAGTTATTGTTCGCGAGGGTAGGATCGTTCGGACGGGGTATCACGAGGTTGATCTTACCAATACACATTAAAACATGCATTAATAAACTAACTTAGAATGTAAGATGTTTAGATAGCTTGAAAGCCAAGGTGTCAAATCGGGCGAGTTCGAGTCCCATCTAATGCGTAGTTTTTCATTATCATTCAACCGCCACTCGCTCATTCGTACCCCCAAATAACATAGCTGTTGGTGGGGTCGTTACGCAAGCAAGCAATTATCTCATGTTCGTGAACTGAAGTCTCGCTATTAGTTCAGAAATGGAAACAATTTATTGTCAGTATTTCATGAAAGTGAATACGAACACTCGTATAGGATATCATTAGCAAATGTGTATTTTAATGAAAAATGGATAGAGCATTCATTTCATCGTTGGTCTCGTCAATTTTCTCAATTGAATGTCTAAAATATTCGTAGTTCTGGAAATCCAATTAGCTTTATGTATTTATGAAGCTCAACGAGGCAAAGTAGTTTTAATTATAACTGCGTTCATGCAAGTATAATATATTTATATATATATATATATATATATATATATATATATATATATATATATATATATATATATATATATATATATAAATATATATATATGTATATATATATATGTATATATATATATATATATATATATATATATATATATAAATATATATATATATATATATATATATATATTATTGTACCATCATATAGAATAGCGTGATGTTGAACCTATTAGACATTTATATTGAGTAATCCTTTCGATCGGGCCAAACTTGGATTTTCCTGCATTCAATTGAATGTACCTTCATTTTGATACCACACACGGCCCCGTCAAAACTTTTCCAGGGAAAATCATAAATTTTCCGACACCCGATCTGAAGGGGTTCGTTCAAAACATGTTTGCCGGAGAACCATACATCGGATCGGGCTGAAATTAAGACTGGACGTCATCAATTTCGATTATCTTAAATTTGATACCCCACACGGCTGTGTAGAAACTTTTCCGAAGAAAATTCCAAATTTGGCTTCATTTTCAAGATTTTTTTTACAGAGAACCAGACATCGGATCGAGCTAAAATCAACATTTTTGGCAACAGATATTCTGTACCTTCATTTTGATACCAAACACGGCTTCGGCAAAAGACTTTGACTTTTTTTCAAATTTTGGTTTTTTCCCCATACTAGTACCCGTCCGACAAAAAAAATCGACAATCTTCGATCGGGGATTGCTCGAGAACCCATGATGCGATCGGGCTGATGGCTGGATTTTCTGAAAGCTAGCGATCACGTGAGCATTTTGATGGCACTCAAAATTTTCCCAAAAATTTTCCAAAGAAAATCACAAATTTTCCGGAAGGGTATTCAGGAATTTATTTCAGGAGAACCAGACATTGGATCGAGACGAAATAATTTTTTTTCGCAATCTGATGAATGTACCTTCATGTCGATACCACACACGACCCTCTGAAAACTTTTCCAGGGAAAATCATGAATTTTCCGACCCCCTCTACACATTGGGTTGTTCAAAACATGTTTACCGGCAAACCAAACGTCGGATCGGGCTGAAGTTTCAAAATTTCGCAATCGATTGAATGTAGCTTCAATTTGATATCACACACGACCCTCGAAAGCTTTTCCAGGGAAAATCATAAATTTTCCGACCCCCTCTACACATTGGGTTGTTCAAAACATGTTTACCGGCAAACCAAACGTCGGATTGGGCTGAGGTTTGAAATTTTCGCTATCGATTGAATGTAGCTTCATTTTGATACCACACACGACCCTCCGAAAGCTTTTCCGAGGAAAATCATAAATTTTCCGACCCCCTCTACACATTGGGTTGTTCAAAACATGTTTACCGGCAAACCAAACATCGGATTTGGCCAAACTTAGATTTTTTCGCATTCAATTGAATGTACCTTCATGTTGATACCACACACGGCCCTCTGAAAGCTTTTCCGAGGAAAATCATTAATTTTCCGACACCCTCTACACATTGGGTTGTTCAAAACATGTTTACCGACAAACCAAACGTCGGATTTGGCCAGACTAAGATTTTTTCGCATTCAATTGAATGCAGCTTCATTTTGATACCACATACGGCCCTCTTAAAGCTTTTCCGAGGAAAATCATAAATTTTCCGACACCCCTCTACGCATTGGGTTGTTCAAAACATGTCTACCGGCAAACCAAACGTCGGATTTGGCCAAACTTGGATTTTTTCGCATTCAATTGAATGTACCTTCATTTTGATACCACACACGGCCCCGTCAAAACTTTTCCGGGGAAAATCATAAATTTTCCGACACCCGATCGGCAGTGGTTGGTTCAAAACATGTTTGCTGGAGAACCAGACATCGGATCGGGCTGAAATTAGAACTAGACGTCATCAATTTCGATTATC
This sequence comes from Brachyptera putata, assembly GCA_907164805.1. Taxonomy (NCBI): domain Eukaryota; kingdom Metazoa; phylum Arthropoda; class Insecta; order Plecoptera; family Taeniopterygidae; genus Brachyptera; species Brachyptera putata. The sequence continues at coordinate 1,027,561 of OU015464.1, forward strand.
TTAAATTTGATACCCCACACGGCTGTGTAAAAACTTTTCCAAAGAAAATTGCAAATTTGTCTTTATTTTCAAGAATTTTTTTACAGAGAACCAGACATCGGATCGAGCTAAAATCAACATTTTTGGCATCAGATATTCTATACCTTCATTTTGATACCAAACACGGCTTCGGCAAAAGACTTTGACTTTTTTTCAAATTTTGGGTTTTTTCCCCATACTAGTACCCGTCCGACAAAAAAAAATCGACAATCTTCGATCGGCGATTGCTCGAGAACTCATGATGCGATCGGGCTGATTGTTGGATTTTCTGAAAGCTAGCGATCACGTGAGCATTTTGATGCCACTCACAATTTTCCAAAAAAAATTCCAAAGAAAATCACAAATTTTCCGGAAGGGTATTCAGGATTTTTTTTTAGGAGAACCAGACATTGGATCGCGACGAAATATTTTTTTTTCGCAATCTGATGAATGTACCTTCATGTCGATACCACACACGACCCTCTGAAAACTTTTCCAGGGAAAATCATAAATTTTCCGACCCCCTCCTACACATGGGGTCGTTCGCGAATTTTTTTAGGGAGAACTACACATTGAATCGAAACGAAATAATTTTTTTTCGCAATCTAATGAATATACTTTCATATTGATACCACACACGACCCCGTGAAAGATTTCCCGGGGAAAATCGCAAATTTTCCGACACCCCTCTACACATGGGGTCGTTCAAAACCTGTTTGTCGGAGAACCACACATCGGATCGGAACGAAATAAGAATTTTATGCAATCTAATGAATGTACCTTCATATCGATACCACACATGACCCTGTGGAAACTTTTCCAAAGAAAATCGTAAATTTTCCGACCCCCTCCTACAATGGGGTGGTTCTCGAATTTTTTCAGGGAGAACTACACATTGGATTGGGACGAAATAATTTTTTTTCGCAATCCGAAGGATGTACCTTCATATCGATACCACACACAACCCTGTGGAAAATTTTCCAAGGAAAATCGTGAATTTTCCGACCCCCTCCTACACATGGGGTCGTTCGCGAATTTTTTTAGGGAGAACCACACATTGGATCGGAACGAAATAAAAAATCGAAAGGAGAAAATCTCAAAACTGTTTGAACCAATTACACGTTATTCTATTGACAGACATCCGCCCTTATGGTTCTGTCACCCAACGCTCTACGTTATAAACCGAAACCAATTCGGGCTCGGGTTCGAGTCCCACATGAGACATTGATTTATCAAACCCGTCCGCCTGTCCTCCAAATAACCTAGCTGTTGGTGGGGTCTCAGCATCATCATCATCATCATCATCATCATCATCATCATCATCATCATCATCATCATCATTGATGACTCCGTGTATTTACAACTTTCATCTGTTTATGCAGCTTTAATCCATTTTGGGGGGGGGATGGGAATATGAAATATTTGTAAAATCTGTCAGACAAAATCTATATTTGATCAGTGCAAGTGGATCTGATATTGAATTGAATTGAGAATTTATTGTCACTGTGAAAATAATACTTTCCTGTCATCGTTTTTTAATATCGGTAGAAAAAAAAAAATCTTCACTTATCCTGCGAATAATAATGGCTAGACGAGCCACCCGATGTATAGTCAAACATGTTTTTACATGACTATAGTAAAGATTTCCAGCTATTATATTTTAGTCTGAAAATAGAACTGGGTTATGTATACCGTGTAACCGGCAAGGGAGGAGTAAAAAAAATTGAATAATGGATTCTTAGGTGGAGAGTTATCAAATTCGCAGACACAAGGGTAACATTCTTCGAACTTTTCTGTCTGATGTAGAACTTGGAAATCGTAAAGAACTCTGTTTGCAGACCGGCGGATACTCTATAATATATGTTAAAATCTTCAAACTCTTCTTTTGCATTCGGAGTATACTGAGTTAGTATTCAATTCCATCTTCTTTTCATTATTAAACTCGAGCCTTGAATAGTGCGCTGTCGTCTACGACGTTTATTCAATGCTGTTCGTCTCAAGAAACTAGGCTGGCATTAATCTAATTCAAGTGTAGATTTGTTTCTTGCCGGTTTGATTGAATTTAGTTACGTATCAATGATTCGAGTGATGGGTAATGTCATCAAGAAATCGATAAAATGGTTCATATTTTTCCAAGACCAACAAACATATTTTTTTAAATCCGTCCTGACGTGGTGTTTCGTGGTTTCCCACAGTCCTCGAAGTGAATGCTCGGTTGAAGTACTAATTGGCCCCGACCTTGATTAGTAGAGTGATAGGCCTAGTTATACTTTAGGCCTCACTCCTTAATTTTGTTTCTTTTTTCTTATCCTTTGTATAATGATGAACTTTGCATCTGCTGTCATTGGAAGAAGTGAACATTGCCTATGCTACTTGGTTCAAAGTGAAACATATCAACATTCGTGTGTTTGGATTATTCCTAATACCAATGTTGGTAAGATTCCATTTAACCAAATGTAGGGTCGCCGGGTGATGGGTCACCACTAACTGTCAGGACAGAATATCCTTGACAAGGTTTCTGTCCTTATCTTCATTTCTTGTTCTTCTTATCTTTCTTTCGTCCTTATCTTCTTTCTTGCTCTCATTTCTTCTCTATTGAAATACATGTATTCATATTTTTAAATTGAATTTAATGATAGTGGATTCAATTATACTCTATTCGCCCGTTTATTATTATTTCACGTTTCGATTAGAGTCTGTACATGAAACGGATTAACATCCTTCCAACCATCCAACCCTCACGCCAAACCTGTTGATTGCGTTTGCGTTTCGTTCTCCATCTTCTGTTCTTGAATAAAACAACAAGTGTTTTGGCAACGCGATTTCTTGAATCGAGTTATTGGCTGGAGAAGATGCTATAACGCCAAATGAAATTTCTGAATCTCGCAAAAACACGCTCCAGCTGAAATGGCCTTTTGCGTTCAAGAATCGACAAATTATCGTCGCAGCTTACTTGAGTTCGTTGTAGGAAATTGTCGAATACAAATTCACGTGTGTTGGCCATATCAGAGGAAAACGCGTTACTAGGAGCGAACCGAGGACATGTAATGATTGTTATGGTTTCTAATGAAACGACCCCACCAACAGCTAGGTTATACAGGGGTACGAATGCGTAGGTGATAATGAAACGATGGAGTGATGATAGGTGAAAGGACCTTAACAATAACCCATGCCTCGAGCCCACGCCCAACTGTGATTTCAGTGTCGAAAGCTGTGCCCTAGTTGACTGAGCTACAGAGAGCGTCATATAGATTTCTTCAAAACGACAGCTTTATTCTACATTCACATCATATATAACATCTACGATCGCACTGTGTACTATTTTCTAATCCGTTATTTTCCCTTTCTCTGTACTATGTCTCATTTTTCATCCTTTTATATCTCTCACGTCCCACCTATCTTCAGAATATGCACCTCTCCGGTCAAAATCTATTGGAATATCGATCATAAGTAGTCCGATAGAGATACAAGAAACTGACTTTTTTAAAACAAAATTTCGTTCTCGTCGGCTCAGCTGTGGCACCTGAAATGCCAATATTTTAGGGTAACAAGGGCATGAAGAATAGTACCAAACTTCTCACTAGGATCGGATTGTCCGAAGACAGTACAATACTCGTGAAAAGAACAAGATTGACAGCCGAGTGAACCTCCATGTATTTATTTATTTATTTTTATTACTAATTACAGCTTTGGACTCACATCCGGTGGCAGTGTTTTTTTTTTTTTTTTTTTTCTACAATAAGAATATGAATGATAAATATGAAATAATAATAACGAATGTAAGCTCGATCCATCTTGTTCTCTACTCTGAAGCCATCAATACAGCCGCATATGCAATCCACTTCCACTCATCACGGCCATTATGCACCATTATTACGTGTAGAAACTCATGCGATTTAATTACATTAGCTCGCGGGAAATTATTATTGTAATATCCCATTATATTATACTTCTATGTGATAACGTTCATCATCATTATTATTATCTGAATACCAGTTTCTTTCTATTTATTTCTCATCTCGGAATATAAAAATGTAATAATATACCATCCATTATAATTACATTCAAATATTTGTTCTTCTCTCATGTTCTTGTTAGTCGCATCGTTTTGTCAATAATAAGACGTCGAATCCGAACATTTGAATCTGAACATATAGGATGAGTCGCTTTCCGCGCGGAATGATTCCCAACGAACTCTCTGAATCACCCTTTATCGTTTGACCCCGACCAAAGAGACCTCCTCCCCCGCCCCCGGAAACATTCTGCATTCCTCCAGCATCACTTGACGGGGGCGGGTCGGGGGTGGAGGAGCAAGACTGTTAGCAAACAAGGAGCAGAAAGATTTCCTGTGCGATCGGTACGACGTAATACGCAAACTTCTTTGACATGGACGAACATCGTTTGAACGTGATCCTTGCTCGTTCGATCGAACGTGTTTTTTTATCCTTCTCTCTCCCGAAGATGAATGAGCTCTCTCTCTATCTCTCTGTGTCGATTCATTCAATAAAGAACTGCGTCGTTGATTGGTCGGGGAGACGCGCGTCGTTGTTTCGGTGTAACGACCCTCATATATACGAGAAACAAATAATGTTTTATCTCTCTAACATGGAAGATAATTTCTTTTGAGTCGTTTTATTTTATATATGTGATGTACGCTGTAAAATGTAAATTATTCTTTTAAGCGAGCGCTTTACGAGATGATGCGTGGAGATTAAAATTGCATGAAAAGCCAGCGTATCGTGAAAAGGAACTTGTGTATTATGCATGTTTCAAAGAATGGAGCATTTAGTATTCATCGCTAATGACATTTTTCACGAGAGCGCTGAAAATAATTTCATTTTCATTGTTGTTGTTGTTGTTTGCATGTAGATCGTATGAGGGTGTCTTATTAATGTGTGAGAGTGGTACTAGGAGATGTGTGCACGGTTCTGACATGTGACGCGGGGGGGGGGGGGGGGGGGGGGGCTCAGCTGATACATATACTTGCCGTGCTCAACGCAGATATTTTTCACTTTACGTATTCGGGTGTATAGGCCTACTATTATTTTGAAAAAGTATATACACATAAATTTGAGTTTCCCATCTAGGTCAAGTTCTATCAACTTGGTCATTAATTTGAATGACATAAATTGTAATTTCGTGTTTGTTGCTGATAGTTTGCAATATCGTTATACATACAAAAGTTTCTTTCCCGGTGTTGGCGGGGGGGGGGGGGGGGGGGGGGGGGGGTCATAGTTGATACTCAATGCTTCCTTTTTCAAGATAATTATATATAAACTCAGATCTGAATTCAGTTTGAACATTCACTGAAATGATTTCACCCCATATTTGCGCAAATGAAATTTGTCATTATATTATATGGTAGACCTACTTAAAATATTCGAAAACTAGAGCTACTTATAAATAGGTCAACTTGAAACGAACCAATTTTTTTTTTTGTAGTATAAATATATATATATATATATATATATATATATATATATATATATATATATATATATATATATATATATATAATATAGTGATGCCTAGACATTTGGGGATGATAGTGTCTAGTACAGTCACGTACCCAAGTTGTTTCCATAAACGTAGAGCTAAGGTTCAGTTTGGCACGAAGTAATTCCCTTTAGCAATCACAACTGACGACACGACGGAGGTGGGAGCTCAGGTGCATGAAGTATTTAGAGATTACAGCGAGAGGAGAGAGAGAGAGAGAGAGAGAGAGAGAGAGAGAGAGAGAGAGATAAGAGAGAGAGAGAGAGAGAGAGAGAGACAGAGAGAGAGAGAGAGAGAGAGAGAGAGAGAGAGAGAGAGAGAGAGACGTTGAAGAGAATTGTGTATATAATCAGACGGTGGAATTAGACATTTCCGTTTGACGAGTAGTAATTTAAATACGTTTTGGGACCTCCGAGTTTCGGGACAGCATCCCTATTATTTTCTTTTACGTGACGAAGGAAAGTATTTCTAACGTACGGTTGTGGTCACATAAAGTGGTCGATCAAGCCGCGTATTGAAATGCATCCTGACATTATAAGCTCTTGTTCGTACGCACTTGACGCGTAGTGTATGAATAAATTAATGGTTATTTGATTATTGTTATTTTGTCAAGAGCCGATTGTACAAACTGATGATTAAATATTAGGCTTATTAGTTAATCATTACTTGAGGTACCAAAATAACATAGGTAACCAAGGGTAATAACAGGTTAATTTGCTATTTTTGCCTAATGCACTAATCATCACTTGGTACAACCGGCTCTAATTTATTCAAATTAAAACTTTAATTTCGGATTAAATCGTTTTATGTGACCACAAGTGTACTTGTTCACAGCGTTCACAGAAGTCGAATACGTGTAGCTGACATATACAGTAGGCCTACTTATTTCTTGTACTATTGAAGAAGAGAAGGTACATTGCTATTGTGCAAGGTTTTTTTCACTCATCTATGCAAATACAAGCGATGAATGTGCTGAAGAAACCAGACTCGACACATTGAAGTTTGTACCCAGAGGCTTCTTGCAAATGACGTCACACTTTGTGGTCATAATTGGACAATTTCCACCCAAGTCGTCTTCAGCAATCATAATTCAATATTAGTTCTAATTCAGTTATAAATTTAGAACTTTTTATTTGTTAATATTGGGTTCAACGACGCATTGTATACTGATGACTACGATCTATTGGCGTCGGTGAATAATATATGAGATGGTGGGATGTTGAGATGAATGGTTATTTCATCAGGTGGGTTTGATTAATGGGAAGGAGTCGGCCGTGGTCTGTTGTTAGGAACCATCCCAGTATTGACTAGGAACAAAACAGTATCGTTATTGCAACGGTATTTCATCACATTCTATCATTATCATCGATCATCTTTTTAGTTTTAATTGAATCATAATTAACAGTATAATGAAAAATAAGATCATATTTTTCAACGTTAATGTAATTAAATGAAAAAAGTTGTTGAAACAATCAACTTCTCGTTATAAATGCATGTCATGGATGCTTGATATGATTAGTATTGCTGATAGAGTAATAATATACCACACATTGCAGCGAGTGAAAGTTGTTTAAGAAGTTATTGCATTATTATGTCAATATGATTACTGCTGGCTTATTTCCAGACACACGATTTATATGAATTGTAGTGTAACGTTTTTATATATTCAATATGTATTACAAAATGTGGGAAAAATGTAATATATATTGACCAATCATTATTTATTCGGTGTTTGGAAACCTTGAAAAGTGAAAATAATCATACAATATTTAATATTTTCTCACATAAAATTGTTCGGCATTCAATTTTTCTGATATATGTATACATATATATGTGTATACTGTATATATATATATATATATATATATATATATATATATATATATATATATATATATAAAAATAATGAATCAAGTAAAAAGTAGGGAATTCGCTCAACTGTTATGTTATCCCCTTCCGGGTGTATCAGACAAGCTATCCAGGAATATTGTCCAGGAATGTACGGGTTCACTCAGTTGTAGGTGACGCGAATCATGCTTCATAAGTTCCATTGCTATGCAGATACCAGGACGCCGTCAATGTCCATATAGAGAGTATCATGTCTCTTTTCTTTTCTTCTTTTGTTGATCGAATTCGCTCAACATATTATGTGATCACTTTTCCAGTATTTCCAGGAATATTGTGTAGAAATGTTTGGTCTTACTCCACTGTTTGTAGCACCAATCAGGTCGACAACTTCCATTGCTATGTAGATACCAGAGTCCGTAGAGAGGAGCGCTTTTCTTTCATTTACTTCCGTACTCTTATTAACAAATAGACGGCGTTAGTTCAGGCGGAAGACTGAGACATAGTTCATTTTATATTGGAATTCCTTGTTACAGATGGTGTTTATTTATTTTACTCGATTGTATTTCATAGACTAGTGTTATAGGACTAATTTGTTTTCTGAATGGCCCTCTTTAGTCGTTTGAAGATATGGGAACCGGCCTGGTATTCATTTAACGGACTGAGGAAAACTACGTGAAGTTGTCGCAGATGGTTGGAAGTGGTCGTTCTTAGACTGTTGATGAAAAGGGGCGTAGGTGGAGGAGGTATTCCCAGTCAACTTATATGACACTTTCTCAGTTTCATATCTGTAGTGGATAATTCACAAAATCACTGTGTTCATTTGATAGAACTTTGGCGTCGGTGTAGTACCTCATAAAAGTGTGCCCTAGATGATATATAAGTTATACTTCTCTCTCTCTCTCTCTCTCTCTCTCTCTCTCTCTCTCTCATTCTCTCTCTCTCTCTCTCTCTCTCTCTCTCTCTTTCTCTCTCTCTCTGTCTCATGAAACTTACTGTCACAGTTCTGAATAGTAATAATATTTTCCGGTGTAAGTTATATGAAATAGCAGTCTTCGCTACGCTCTTCTTGTAAATCATAATAATCCACCCTCGTCTTACCAACTGCATGTACTGCGTTTTCCTAATCCGTCTTCCACACGCATCTCACCGCCTTGTTTGACATTTCGTTCCTAGACGTTTCTACCTCATTGTTGTCGATTATAACTTCTCATGCGTTTTTATAAAACAGAATACCAACATGAGAAAGTTTCTCTCTGCCTCAAGTTGTGCCTGCTCTAGCGTGGATATTATACAACCGGCATGTACAATGGCGATCACATAAAATAGTTTAATCCGGAATTATAATTTTAATTTCAATTTAATCTACGACCATTCGACAACTATTTTTTTCGCTGAGTATGCGTTTATAAGTACATTGTCTTCCAGTTTTATTGCGTATAATGTCAATATATTTTCATCAATATGCATTATACAATGTAGCTTGATCGACCACTTCATGTGACCGCGACTGTACGCTTGTAATACGCCACGAGTGTGACTTGAATTCTCGTGACATTGAAAACAGTGGTTTTTGATAATTGGGTCACTGCCACCTCGATGTTGTGAGTGAGAAAATCGCCGAGAGGTCATTGTTGCATGAGCGAGCAGCGTTGTGGAAAGTCATTACACATTTGAAAACCATTTGAACCAGATTATTATGAATGAATTTTTTTAATTAGCTTTTTCAATAGCGTTACGTCATTTTCAACCGGGATAAGATATTGATGCATTGTATTGGCCTATATTATATATTGTTATTGACAATATAGAACATAAAATTGATAAACACTGCCCCAAACTAATTCCTGCGTTCTAGTGAAACTGTTTTCTAGTATTTAGAGACGGTTAGGATTGATAGCCCATGTAGGTGATATTAATGATTGTAAGCGTACATCTCTTTAATTTTAAACTGAAAAAATATCAATCAAAAGGGTATGAAAAGGTAGCACGTGGAATACAGCTTGATACAATTTAGAGAAAAACAGAATGGAATTAAAACTTTGTGCTTTTGTATTTATTTTTATTTCATTTCGTTTGACGTATTTATAATGTATTGAAAAGTTGATAAAATGGCGAGGATTTGTTGTGAAAATGAAAACACGGCCTTGTGTAACTTCTATACACAAATGTCGCTAATGGATCACATTTAAGAGGCCATGGGAGTAGATTAAGCGAAATACCAGTATTTTGGTGATAGCTTTTGAAAGGTATAAGGTGTCACAATTGTGATAGGTGGAAACAAAGATTTGTTTAGTACCTCAAGATGGTATTAATTATAAGTTATAATTAGTCAACTCATATCACACAATTGTCAAACGTATAATTTCACAAAAATCGGGTTTACCGGAAAACATTTTGGAAGTTTGGAAAATCCCCATAGAAATAGCCCAGGGGAAAATACTTTTCAAAAGCTTTCAAATTCATACAGAATATGAAAACAACTATCATACACATTTTCAAAAATTTGTACAACAATCGAATGAGACATAACGAAGAAAACGCAATAAAAGTATACATTTCATCAAATATCAGGATCAACATGTAATGCAGAGTGTGTATGCGACAGGTTGCTCTATAAATATAGCAACAAGTTGCAGGTGACGTTTTCAACGTTTGAAGTAATCCAAGGTCTGTAGATGTAGATTGAGCTGACAAAATATTTTTTAATCCCAGATTTCCATACTTCTACGCTCATCTCACAACGCATATAAGGCGTTTTCCTAGTCCTCGAACCATCCAGAAGGCATTAAACACAATAATCAGTTTCCCCCGTATTAGAAGTCCGATATCTCATACCGTTCATAACCTATCATCAAAAAACTAATATTTCAATTAGATTAATCGACTCCAAGCCCTCTTAACCGATTCCATCATTTTCTGAAAATATCCAAATCACAGCCATTTAAACTAACACGAATTAGACCGTATATTCATATCATTGCTCACAAATCTCACAATTATAATTGACTGCTCATCAAAAGTCTGCCATTCAAACCGTCCATTCAATCATCATTCACCATTCACCAGCTCGTCCATCACCATTGTGTGAACTCGTACTGAAACTCGCCTTGATAAACCATTCAAATGAGATAATCAATAGTCCATGTCGAACATTCCTACACCATGGTCTAACTTCGGTGGGCCTGCGAATTGTATATCTTGCATTCTCAGCTCAGTAGTTCCCCGATAAATCATGCCGCTAATCATAGATCAGCTGCACTTGCTTGGGGAGTAGAGCAAGGAAATTGGAATAAGCATATCTGGGAGTTTATTGGGGGGAAAAAAACCCCGATGACAATGTTTGGATGACAAAGGTGTGACCGGTATCTGTAGGCACAGGGAATTCGTGAACGAACCCTGTATATATATATATATATATATATATATATATATATATATATATATATATATATATATATATATATATATATATATATATATATATATATATATATATATATATATATATATATATACACATATATATATATATATATATATATATATATATATACATATATTGTTTCGGATGTTCTCGCGGTCGGATGTAGATGTTAAACTCTTTTCTCGGGACAACCACGTTCGCTCTTTAGAATACAATTGCGGGATCTGAAAAGATACGTTGCTGTTCCGACGTTTCGACAAGATATCACTTGTCATCTTCAGGGATCCGTGTTGATCAGCAGGCTGCGTGTAACCGAATGGCGTGAGCTCTCTTCGATCCCAGGTTGGGTACCCTCTGCTGTGAAGAGCCCGCTGCATCCTGCTGCAGGATGCAGGATGTACGATCTGAGGGGGTTGTTCAAAACATGTTTGCCGAAGAACCATACATTGGATTGGGCCAATGTTAGATTTTTTTCGCATTCGATTGATTGTACCTTCATTTTGATTACCACACACGACTCTGTGAAAATTTTCCAGAGAAATTGGTAAATTTTCCGACCCCCGATCTGCAGGGGGTTATTCAAAACATGTTTGCCAGAGAAACATACATTGGATTGGGTCAAAATTAGAATTGTACGTAATCAATTGAATGTATCTTAATTTTGATACCACTCACGGCTGTTTTCAAAAAATTTCAAAGAAATCGAAAATTTTCCTTTATTTTCAAGAATTTTTTTAGGAGAACCAGACATCGGATCGAGCTAAAATCAACATTTTCGCAATCGATTCGATGTACCTTCATTTTGATACCGCACACGGCTTCGGCAAAAGAGTTTGACTTTTTTGAAATTTTGGTTTTTTCCACGTACTAGTAGGCCTACTCATCTGTCAAAAAAATCGACAATCTTCGATCGGCGATTGCTGGAGAACCCACGATGCGATCTGGCTGATTGATCGATTTTCTGAAAGATAGCAATCGCCGGAGCATTTTGATGCTACTCACGACTCGAAAAAAAATTTCCAAAGAAAATCATAAATTTTCCAGGGGGGTATTCAAGATTTTTTTTTTCGGAGAACCAGACATTGGATCGGGACAAAATCAAGATTTTATGTAATCAAATGGACGTACCTTTATTTCGATACCTTACACGACTCTGTGAAAAAATTTTCAAAGAAAATCGTAAGTTTTCCGACACCCCTCTGCGCGAGGGGGTGTTAATGAATTTTTTCTCGGAGAACCACACATTGGATCGGGACGAAATAAGAATTTTCCGCAATCGATTGAATGTACCTTCATTTCGATACCACACACGGCTTCGAAAAAACATTTCCAGGGAAAATCATGAATTTTCCGACACCCGATCTGCAGGGGGTTGTTCAAAACATGTTTGCCGGAGAACCATACATTGGATTGGGCCAAAGTTAAATTTTCTCGCATTCGATTGGATGTACCTTCATTTCGATACCACACATGGCTACGACAAAAATTTTCCGGAGAAAATCGTAAATTTTCCTATACCCCTCTGCGCGAGGGGGTGTTCAAGAATTTTTTTACGGAGAACCAGACATTGGATCGGAACGAAATAAGAATTTTCCGCAATCAATTGAATGTATCTTCATTTTGATACCACACACGACTGTGTAAAAAAATTTCCAGAGAAAATCGTAAATTTTCCGACACCCGATCTGCAGGAGGGGGTGTTCAAAACATGTTTTTCGGAGAACCATACATTGGATCGGGCCAAACTCAGATTTTTTCGCATTCAATTGAATGTACCCTCATTTCGATACCACACACGACTCTGACAAAAATTTTCCAAAGAAAATCGCAAATTTTCCGACACCCGATCTGCAGGGGGTTGTTCAAAACATGTTTGCCAGAGAACCATACATTGGATCGAGCTAAAGTTGAAATTTTTCGCAATCGATTGAATGTACCTTCATTTTGATACCACACACGACTCTGGGAAAAAATTTCCAAAGAAAATCGTCAGTTTTCCCACACCCCTTCTGCGGGAGGGGTTGTTCAAAACATGTTTGCTGGAGAACCAGACATTGTATCGGGCTGAAATTAGATTTTTCGCAATAGATTGGATGTATCTTCATTCTGATATCACACACGGCTGTGTAAAAAATTTTCCAGAGAAAATCGTAAATTTTCCGACACCCAATCTGCAGGGGGTTGTTCAAAACATGTTTTCCGGAGAACCATACTTCGGATTGGGCCAAAGGTAAAATTTTTCGCAATCGGTTGAATGTACCTTCATTTTGATACCACACATGGCTTCGACAAAAAAATTCCGGAGAAAATCGTAAATTTTCCTCTACCCCTCTGCGCGAGGGGGTGTTCAAGAATTTTTTTACGGAGAACCACACATTGGATCGGAACGAAATAAAATGTTTCCGCAATCAATTGAATGTATCTTCATTTTGATACCACACACGGCCCTGTCAAAACTTTTCCAGGGAAAATCATAAATTTTCCGACACCCCTCTGCGGAGGGGGTGTTCAAGATTTTTTTTTCGGAGAACCAGTCATTGGATCGGGCTGAAATTAACATTTTATGCAATCAATTGAACGTACCTTCATTTCGATACCACACACGGCTGTGTAAAAAATTTTCCAAAGAAAATTGCAAATTTTCCTATATTTTCAAGATTTTTTTTACGGAGAACCAGACATCGGATCGAGCTAAAATCAACATTTTTCGCAATAGATTCAATGTACCTTCATTTTGATACCGCACACGGCTTCGGCAAAAGAGTTTGACTTTTTTTTGAAATTTTGTTTTTTTTCCACGTACTAGTACCCGTATGTCAAAAAAAATCGACAATCTTCGATCGGCGATTGCTGGAGAACCCACGATGCGATCGGGCTGATTGTTCAATTTTCCGAAAGCTAGCGATCGCCTGAGCATTTTGATGCTACTCACGTTTTCGAAAAAAAAATCCAAAGAAATGTTTCTAGACGAGCTTTACAATAATAAATTAAACTGCGTCTCTCAAAAGGGTTACGTCATCAAAGTTCTAGTGATAAGTTTTTACAATAATTCTGTTGGTAGACGACCTTCTTATCTCATGTATGCCGGTATATTGGACTAACCTTCGAGCAAACTCTGCGTTAAGGGTGAATCGGTGATAGCCGGGGGTGTGGGTGGCGATGGGGGTGTGGGGGGAGGGGGGTGTAGGTACGTATATTAGGGAATGGCTGGCAGGAAATTGCTTATGATAAATATCAATATGAATGGTAGAGAGCGTGTTTGCAATAGCTGGTTCTAGTCTTTTGGTGAGAACTAATGCCGGGTTCGAGGCTTTTTGCGGCCTGCCGACACGCGCGAGTCGGCAGCATTTACCAGAGTATAAGTGTAGATGTGAAGTCGGTATGAGGTAACCTTTAATGGCAGACAAAATATGAAATGGAGACAAATATTTGATCAATTCTTATTGGCAATTTGATCGAGTTTAAGACGAATACCTAGGGCACAGAGGCGGGATACATACAGTTTATTTTTCATGATATTTTCAACTTCTATGCGAAAAGGTTTGAATTATTAGGATTTTGGGACATGAAATTTTCAAGTTCATCAAGCAATCGAATATTGTTGAGATATTTATTTATATCATATTCGTTACCAGGAGATGAATTGTCACTCGGTTCTACAATCCCGGTAGATTCTTCCAGCATTCTAACGGATTCCAGTTACCGTAACAACCCAGTGAAAAGAAGATGCCTCAAAAGAACTCAGTTCTACAATCGATAGTAAACGGTCAATTACCATGACCTCATAGAGAGGGCTACCTTACAAATATGATACATCGCCGAATACGATATCTTCACAGAATATTGCTATTCTATTTTCAGAACTGTAACTTAATTTAAGGGCAGTTTCATCCCCCGCACGATCGGTTCATATTTCAAGCTTCTTTGAACTCGACTTTGCCAGTATGGAGTCATTAATTTACCTAAACTCGGTGGGTTATTGATGACCATGGTACAGGAGAGGGTCGACGTAATGGTCAAGCGAGATTGAATTTGAGAAAGTTCACCGCTTTTCTCATGTTACAGGTTTCCTTATGTTTCTTTGGTCTATAAATAGTAGATAGAGTGCCCCTTTCGTTTCTTGATAATGCTGAGAGACTGTAGGCGACTTGTGGGCGTGTCGCCGCCCCCATTAGCTCAGTAGGCTGAGGCAGCGCTTTGATAACCGAAGTCACCGTTTGGAGTTGGTTGAGTTTTTGTAAACGTGCTTCCACTTATCATCACGGAATATTTTCATTATCACTTGCTGATTTCTACATTCCTACATTCTGACACTTATATATATATATATATATATATATATATATATATATATATATATATATATATATATATATATATATATATATATATATATATATAGATAGGCCTATATAGATATATCTTCACAGAAACTTGATACAGAACCATTGTTCCCCAATTAAGGCTATGGATGGAAGATTGGATCGTTTGAACGGGGCACCACGAGGGCGAGCTCACATTATTATATATATGTAGTGATTGGTATTATAACCTGGTTCCGGGCATATAGATCATATATTCAAAATATGTAAACACTTGTATCTTGTATAACATGTTATCAAAACGGAACTGTATTTTTAATTTCTGTCTTTCTTCTTTTCAGGTAAGTTTCCCAGACCGAGACAAGATGGCTCATACAAATATTCATGTAAGGTAAAATAATATTCACTAAAATATATCAACAAACGTGACCTTTTACAATCACTATGAAAATAATTACATGAATATTCATTAAGCAAACAGTAATCAATCAATTCTTGGGTCTTGTCACACTGGCAACTAGGTATCGATATGTATTTGACTTTCGGCGCTTAGCGAAGAAGTTCTGGAAAAAGTTGATCGACAACGATTCATACGCAAAAGCGGTTCTAACTGGCGATCGAGATGAGATGAGCCGCCGCTGTGGCTCAGTCAACTATCACACTGCGTTAGGAACAGGTCGTACGATGGGTTCCGCATATGGCAAGGGTTTATCATCACTTCACGAGTCATTATTACCTCGTACCCCGTATAAACGATTTGTTGGTGGGATCGTTAAGCAGCAATACATTTGTTTTCGAGATTAGGTGACATGTCAGTCGACAAAAGAAGTGACAAAGTTACCAAATCGGCCCCCATGGCGCTTAGATTGACTGTGCCAATCTGGCTATATACCAGTTACTGCTTCCGTGGGGTACCAGTGAAGCATCGTCATAACTTCCCATAATTCAAGCTTTCCGTATATAAAGCGAGCATGGTGGTGACATTTCTCGTTCCTTTGAGTGACCAATCAGTGGGACATTCCCCCCCCCCCCCCTCCTCCTCCTTCCCCCCTCATGGACAGTTTGTGATTGGCGTCTGCAAACAATACTCATATGTGCTCACCATGCCCAATGGCATTTATCCATATGGGAGCAATGAACTAACAATAACGGAGGGAAAATAAAAACTAGATTTTTTCTCTCTGTTTTTCTGGAGAAAGAAATGGATTTCACTTTTAGCGTGTTCGAGTCCAGGGAATAGTACGGGCTAAAGCCACAGGGAGCGGGAGTGTTTTTCTTTACAGCCATGGCCGTTGGTTATTGTTATACACTAGTGCAGATGAAAATGTATAGGTCCTCTATAAAATAAACGAGGAAGCTAGAAATACATTCTGACTGAGAGATAAAAATATGAATGAGGAAAAGTAAAAAGTAAATACAAAATTAGAAATATTTATAAAACCTCCGTTCGACCCTGACTTCAAAAGTATATAGAAGAATAATCAATATAAAATAGGGCACACATTCGATATTACATGAGCAGAATATATTGAATAATGGAATACAGAAAATATAATATAATGTAACCAGATAATTTGAGAATGAAATTATTCAAAATTTAAATGATTATTTATAAATGGTCAGCGATTGATTGATATACTTGTATCCACGAAAGAAGAAGGTCGTGTACCAACTGAACAATTGTAAACATGTTGGTAATGACATGATCTCGCTGAACCTCAAACTTGATACGAAATCTTTGTTCCCAATAAAGGTTAATGATGAGAGGTGGGATTCTGAAGGGTATTTTTGACATTTCTAAAATTCATAAAAAAAAAGTTACACCCCGATAATGCCACAAAACTATACAGATCTAAGTTAGATGAGGAACCATATAGAAAAAAAATTTGAAGTTGATATAGCTGTAGCCGTTTGACCTTTGGAGAACCGACAAAAAAAGCGAACACCAATTTTTTTCAGTATGTCAAATTGAATCCTCGCTAAAGCTCGTCTAATAATAATAATAATAATGATAATCTTCTGCACAATTTCACTTATTTGCCCAGCTCGCGGACCGCTGACAGCTAATCACAACAACCCTCCATCCTCGTGTACAAATTCACTTTCAACCGGCATTGATTTACACCTAGCTAAACTTACTTCGCACGTTGTGTGTCGTAAAAAAACCAAACACGGAAAACTTGTCCTGCAGGCTTCCGGCGACGTAACCCCATCTAACCGTGGCGTCGGCGTGGTTGCCTATCGATCGGCGCTACGCCTAAACTACACGCCGCCCGCGGTACACGGAAGGGGTGAACACATTCACCTATGCGAACACTTTTCTAGGTTATATATAGTGCACCCACCCCCCCCTCTGAATCTAGGTTAGTCGTGCAAGCTGCGGTGGAGAAGTTGGTCAAATACGATAGCCATGCGAGCATGTGATTCGTTCGAGTACAGATTGTTTCCGAAATTGGGTTTAATATTCTGTACTAATGTACTTATATGTATTATTTTTTGAATGATTCTATCTTTTATTCATGTACTTAATTGGAACACAGTGATTTTCCTCAAGTTACGATGGTTTTTGAATGAATATATATATATATATATATATTACTGTGTGATTCTTATAGGCCTATCGAGTGGGCATTTTATTTCAATTTCAAAATGTTATTGATCTAGGCCTATATTTGCTGTATTTTATTGATTTGTTTGAATGTAGTTTCATGCTTGCTGCAAGCTGCCGGTATTACTGTGGCCAGTACAACAACAATATTTCAATTAAATTCTCTTTATTCTGTTGTTTTGTGCATTGTGCGAGTACATATTTATTATTTAATAATTCGTTCCAACTCTAGCAATGGGTGTTTTTATTCTGAAATTATTATTTTGTTTCCTCATATAAACCCTTTTTCTAAACAAAAATCCCGATCAAAAGTCCTATAAATCCCCCACGGAGATCAATCACTCAATTCAATTATAATTCTTATCCATATCTATTCCATATCTAGCATAGAATATAATCTTTTTCTCTTCAGGGTTTATTATTAAAATTCCTTAAAAAGATCAATTTTTCTTTGTCATAACAATTTTCATTGTGAACTTACATTCTTTTTCTCAGTAAACGATTTTAATAATCCTTTTTTCTCTCCATAACCGTACAGCCAATGTTGATGCCAGCTTCAGGCGATAGAAATTTCCAGTATTACCATTATTGATATCTGTTGATATTTGATTAATAACTCCATTATGTTTCAGTCGTATTATTATAGGTTTACTCTGATATCGATGTGTCGTAATGATGTTTCAATGTGACATTACGCAAACAAGTAGTTATTAGCGATTGCATGTAATGATATTAGGCCTACTGTAAACATGCACAGTCGAAATGATTAAAACCAACAGATGGTCGGTAAACAAGACTCCTGTTTTCCCGCGTATTATATTTACTTTCTGATGCACTTATTTATATTCATAGCTTTTAAGTGATTACTTGGTTTCCACACGTTTTGTGTGCTAGTTTCATCATTAATATAATTCTCACTTTCAGAATAATTGATATTTTGAAAGTTTTGTTAATTAGCATTCTGTTTAATCATAAAATGTCATTTAGTATTCAGTTTCAACTCTAGACATGTTTTTTGTTCTTATGACTCCAAGCAGAATAATAATATAAACAAATTTGAAGTGGAATTAAGTAGAAACAAAATGGTTGACACAGTGGATGGTCATATAATGGGTTATAATTTTCTTATAAATATAATGCATAAGTTGGTATCCACGATAAAGCAGGTGTACCAACT